>JARFXV010001030.1:600000-980000 GCA_031761425.1 Cosmopolites sordidus | reverse complement strand
TATATATATATATAGTATATATATATATATATATATATATGACCAAACGGGCAGATCTCTCAATGATATGCTAAAAGAACATAAATATTCAATCAAAGAAAGACGAGCTTTTCCGAACATTGTATAGAACAGAATCATTTTTCGAACACAAATTAAGTCAAATTAATACATAGTTGCAAAAAAAGCAGTGTTAAATTATTTGGAAATTTCCGAAATTAAAAAAGCCATATACGACGGTAAAAACCTAACAAACATCCAGCTAGACTTCGGAGATACCCCAACTATTGAAAGTGCCATAAATTTTACGATACAAAAAGAAACAACCTCCATTAA
Organism: Cosmopolites sordidus; assembly: GCA_031761425.1. NCBI lineage: Eukaryota > Metazoa > Arthropoda > Insecta > Coleoptera > Curculionidae > Cosmopolites > Cosmopolites sordidus. The sequence goes on along the minus strand of JARFXV010001030.1, from coordinate 979,667 downwards.
CAGCTTTTTGAAACTTTAGTTTATTTTATATATAACTCTCTTTGAGAATGGACGTGAACCCGACACATGTCAGAGAATATTTTGAATATATTGTGGAACAAATACCAAGTGTTTTAATTATTATCAATGAAGGTAATTTTTTCAAGTGCCCAAAAGAAATGTTTCCTCAATTAATTCACTGTAAGACGAAGTGCTCTTGAACATTGTTTCTGAACTTTCCTCTGCCGGGTCTACTTGATAAGGTTCACATGAACTCCCTCTACTTCTTGGTAAAGCAATTAATCCATTATGGTCTGCTTTGAGATTGAATTAAATTCTGTTTCATAGTCAATAAAAGCCAAGCACAGTGGTATGGTGTATAAAGGCCTGTTGGACAACCTGGATTATTGCCTACTGTACTGAATCTATTTTTGAAAATCCTACTTGCTTTTGGTTGTGTTGGTTGCTTTGGTTGTGTATTGTGTGTTAGTGGTTAGTGTTCTTAAAATTATTATATATATATATATATATATATATATATATATATATATATATATATATATATATATATATATATATATATCATCATCAGCCCGTGTCCTCCAATCAACATGTGCCCTCCAATGGAAGCGATGGGTGGGGCCCGTCCCCAGTCAAACAATCAACAAAATGCTCATTTAGGCGGAGACGCGGGTTGTTGTGTGTTCCACATAAGATTGTGGAACCGAGCAGTTAGGTGTCTAATGACGCCCAGCACTGTTGTCTCACTGGACGCAGTCCAAAGAAGTTTTACCTTGCATATTTACGCCATCCAACGGAGAGTCAGCGAAAGTATTGGTGGTTGCCAATGGATGGGGTCTACCTATCCTTGACGAGAGAGCATATGTCGGTACCCTGAAGAGCTTGAACACCGAGAGGCGAAACATATGCCCTCCATTTGAAGGAATGGGTGGGGTTCGTCCCCAGTCAACAGTCGAGTACCTAACAAAATGTTCAATTGGGTGGAGACGCAGGTTGTTGTGTGTTCCACATGAGATTGTGGAACCCAAGGGTTGGGTGTATGTGACACTCGGCCACTGTTGTCTCATTGGACGCTGTCCAAAGAAGTCTTACATTGCATATATATATATATATATATATATATATATATATATATATATATATATATATATATATATATATATATATATATATATATATATATATATATATAATAAAATATATTTCAGGATCCATAAATATTCTTAATAATGTCAATATATAATACGTTCAGATGGTAGTCATAAGCGTCCAAATCGTGAAATAAATGTCTGATCGATAATAAAAAAAGCTAATGGAATTTAAAAAATATTATGAAACCGACATCGATATGCGGGATGTATGTGCCGTTGGCGTTTACGGAGCAGCACCCGCCTCTTCGGAAAACAATACATATTTTATGGACGCTATTTGTCGAAATATGAAAAATGTAAGGCGTCCTTTTATTTCGCCGAAGCCGCCGAGTATTTTCATCATATCTGTTTTCTTATAAACGACGGTAATAAAGAACGCTTCGACAAAGCATCCAGAAGATAAACAAAACGATACGAAGCTCTCTTCACCGGCCTGTCTGTGTCTGTGTGCACAGTATTTTTTGTTGATGAGGAATCGAGAATTTATTTTCAGTAAACATATTAAAAATTTCTTTCTCCTGTTTGTATCAAAAAATTGAATGCTAGCGAAAAAATTCCGGTCTTGTTGAAGCAAAAAGAAACAAAATAACAAACGTACATACATTAAATATAAATAAATACAGAAAGTATTCGAGGAAACTAACATTAATATAAGCCAATAAAAGCACCTGAAGAATCTTAACCAGTCACTTATCCGTGACGGTCCTTGACATCTAATAGAAGTTTAATATCATCACCTGAGTATTGGAGTGTGTCAAGTCTACTTTTTAATTTTTCTTTAAAAATATGTTTTCATAAGTACTGAGACCAAATTTGAGCAAGGTATAGAATAGGGAAAATTCAGTCTGTAGTTTACGGTAAGTCCATCACTTGTAATACAGTGTTAGCCCTTTGCCTTCTAGTGGTTTTACTAAGAAACCACAAATTTGAAACTGTTTAGCTAAGTTCCTAATTACTTGTATTTAAAATCGTCTATTGTAGTGGTTGCCTATATACCCAATCTACTTAATAATGTTGCAATATTTCATTCTGAATGGAGATGTTAGTCAGTGGAACGCGTGGTATTCATCTCCGCTTGTCTGTTCTGTTTGGAGGCTATAAGTTATATATACGGTTTTTGCAGAAAAGAGTTTTCTTAGAAATGGCAGGTAAGTGTTGTTTTATTCTATTATATTATGGTGTAAATTAATCACAGAAATATGTGCCCTCTGTTTCTTTGAAGTGAAAACTTCTATAGCCGCATTGAGCGATTTTCGGTAGGGGCAAAACTTGTAGGGGCAACGTGTTGCGCCAATTGAGTTTTAAATGTGTTTTAAATTAAATTGTGTTTTAGATAATCATTATGTTAATTGTTTAATTGTAGAATCACTATGAAGTACAAGAGTAAGTACTTAATATGCTAATATTTTTATGTAGAAAAATGAATAATAAAAACGAAGCATTTATCTTCGAATATTTCCAATATTGGTATCAATATTTGCGTTGGAAAATTTGATATTACTTATTTTTTTAATATTTAATCTCTGCAATACATCGTGCAATTAATATTTCATAGTGGCTTAGGAGTTATCTTACTAGCGTGGGAAAACAGATTTCTGGTTGTTCGATAGTATTTTTATTCGATAAATATATTTATAACAAATTTAATTTCTCAATTTTTGTTTATTGGTTTAAATTGTCAGAAATAAAATACGTTTTGTTATTTTTTGCAAAATGATTATAAATTTATGTCATTCAATTTCACCATTAGAACAAAAAAATATTAGTAATAATATAATTAGTTTTTCTAAATGTCCATTTACTATATTTGTTCAGATCTTCAATCCTTAGTGAAAAAAATTACACATTCTTAAATTATGCATTTAAAGAATAATTCATTTAAAAATTCAAAATAATACAGTTAATCCAAAGTTTCAAGTTTTCACTTATGTCGATAGTACCCATGACTGCCTACCTTTTTTTGTATTTATTATGTTTACACCAATGGAAAATTGATAGTTTCTAGCTGAAACCACTAGGAAACTAATGTTATTTTATTGAAGGAAAAACAAATGCATTCACTGAAAACGTTGGAGAAACTAGCTTCCAATGATTTATTCACATTCTTAGATGAAATTCTATCATATTGTGAATCTGAAGAAGAGTGTGATAAATATAAATATACTATAATGGATCTCACTAACTTGTCTATAGTTATTGAAGATATCCAGCCAGATTGTAGATAATAAAACAGAAATTGATCGTGAAAATGTTATGACTGATGATGGCGTCTGGAAGGAGCAGGACAATATTCCTCTCTATACTAAGGAGTTTAGAGAAAAAACTGGTTCCTACATCCAAGATAATCTTAAGACACCAGTTGATTTTTTTTACATCTCTTCCCTAAAACTTTGATTGATAAAATTGTATTCTAAACACACTTATATGCGCTTCAGAGGCGTGGAGGTGACTCTTCATTTATACCAACAAGTGGTAATGAAATTGAAACTTTCATTGGCATAAACATTTTGATGGTGAGTTTTTACTGACCAGTTATTGTGATTACTGGTCAGTACTACCAGAATCAACAGATCGTTACATTAGTTCAGTAATGACTATAGATCGATTCGCTTGGCTTTTTGGAAACATACACGTAGCTGACATCGCATTAATGACTACTGGCAACTTTCCAGTATATGACAAGCTATATAAAGTTCGATTATTATTGGATACATTACCCGAAACTTTTCACATATCATACAACCCATGAAAATACCAATTAATTAATGAAAGTATAATCCAATTTAAAAGTCGCAGCTTTTTAAAACAGTATATGCCCCTCAAACCTATCAAACAAAGGTATACACTTTGGATACGCGCTGACGAGTATAGATATGTTTGCCAATTCCAAATTTTTGTTGGCAAAATCAATAATCAACCTCAGAAAGATTTGGGATATGGGGTAGTTTTAAATTTGGCAAGAGATTTGGTTCGGAAAGGCTACCACATATATTTTGATAACTTTTTCAATTCTGTACAATTACAAAAATCGCTTCAGAAGGAATTTATTTACGTCTGTGGTACTGTAAGGGCTAATAGAAAAGATCTTCCAAATACCATAAAAACTGACAATGAATTACAGACAAGGGGCCAATCTGACTGGAGAGTCAGTAAAGACGATCTTGCGTTTACAAAATGGAGAGATCGCAAATTATTTCTTTTTTTTGGAAATTATCATGATCCTTCAAATGAGGCCACTGTCACCTATAAACAAAAAGATGGGAGTTTACACAATATAAAGAAGAAGACTATAATCAGCATATGGGATATGTTGACAAAACTGACATGCTAAACTCCATCCATGAAATAGATCGCAAATCAAAAGAATGTTAGCATATAATATTGTAGTATTTTATAGATCTGTCCGTTTTACACTATTTCATTATATTTAAGCAGAAAGCACAATCAGCAGTTCCAAATCTAAAATTCTTTAGGATGTCAGTGACTTCAGGGTTGGGAGGTACTGGCTTGAAGCCAGAAATAAAATTTCATCCAAGTTCCTCCTTCCATGGTAATAAATCATTTCAAACCTGTAGTACGCTATGAATTACGGCTTGGCCAGTGCTTACATATGCCACAACATAACACGTCAAGAAGATGCGCCCCCTGCAGCACAAGTAAAGTGAATGTTCCTTCTGAAAGTTCTTCCTGAGAAAAAAATGGGTTAGATTCCACATGTATTTCAAATAATAAAGATTTTATATAGCTTCTCTGATATCTATAATTTACACCTACTCTGCTGTATTTTCCTAGTGGTTACATATCGAGACCATAGTCTAAAAAATGTATCAAAGTCGGCAATTATCACCAAATATTTTTTTGTATATTCTAAAAACATTAAGGAACAGTACTCTTCAACAAAGGGTTACCATTGGTTTGCTCCCAGTCCGCACGACACCTTCAAGTCGTGACAAATTAATATTTACCGCGAAATTTTCTACAGCGAATTCAATATTTCCTTTTTCAAGGTCAAAAAGGGCATGGGCGATTTTGGCGAATGTGTAAAAAAAATAGTCTGTCATAAAAATTTCTTTCCGACATAAAAAATCTTAATCTGTGGTTCCAAAAAAATCGGAACAGTTTTATGTCATATTCCTTGGTTTATTTCATGAAGCATCAGCCAGAAATAATATCGATTGAACAAAAGTTTTGCGAGGATGGTAATGGAAACATCCAACTGGTGGACTCTATCCATAGCTCGATTGAACGAAAACTTAGAGCTCTCTTAAGGCCATTAAAGACAAACTGGTTTTAATTCAAATAAAAAAAGAAGATTTTTTGATTTTCAGAAATACAGTTAGTCATTTTTATACAACCTAGTACTATAGTCCCAAGTAAACCATCTGGAAATACAGTCGACTTCAATGCATCTTACAGAAATAATTTTGAAGATGTTATTAAAACAGAACACGTTCAGAAGAAGTTAAGAGCCAAAAATATATCTAACGAAAATATGTCAAAGTTCGTGCGCCTTTTTTGGACAACTGTATTTTCGATATCTTGTTAATTTTTATTTTCGATAGTTTTTTGATATTTTTATATTTTTTTCGTTGTCGAAAGACATTGCTACTTCAAGAAGATCTTTCTAACAATTCTATAAAGTAACAAAAGGACCAAATAATAATTTATTGAAAATAACCATTTAACCAGGAAAAAAGGAAAATGACTGGAACCATTTATCGTTTCCTTTAAATTCTTTTGAGTTCGATTAGAGCATATCCGAGTCAAAAACTGCATAGTAATATTATATGTCGTCGGCATAGGGTCCAGGTTGGACCCTTGCCAAAAAGCTAAAGGAAGAGACCGCGTATAACATGGCAAAACGCCAGTGATCAATGAACCAGTAATTATTTTGCCTTGTATGGGGAACGAGCTTCTCCAAAAATCAATTACGAAAACTGGTTTTGAGAGCGGCAGGAAATCTGGCCTCATTTTCCTCGATCCGGAGCAGGATTTTAATATACTTAATTTTTTTTGTGCAGCTCTTTGAATTTTAAAGACTTTTTATACGATACGATCTTTAACTTAGTATTCATGTATTTCACGTAATTTCAAATATATATATATATATATATATATATATATATATATATATATATATATATATGAAATGTTCCGGAGTAAGAAGTCCTCCGATCGGATCTCCGGGGAGGACGGTTTTGAGAGTTACCAATAAAGACATAAACAGGGAAACATCTAACTTATTCAGAACACAACTTAGGATAGGAACCTGGAATGTGCAAAGTATGTATCAAGCAGGGAAGACTCACAATTGCATACAGGAAATGGAAAGGCTACATATAGACATTCTGACATGCACTGAGGCAAGATGGCCAGGAACAGGGCAATGTCAAGTGGGAGACTATAATATATATTATGCGGGCGAAGATGGTACACACCATCGAAACGGTACAGCGATAATAACGCATAGCCGAATAGCAAATACACTGCTAGGATATTTGCCCATCTCAGACAGAGTGGCAATAATGAAGATCAGAGCCGTACCATACAATCTGAACATAATAGCCGCATACGCACCAACAACTCAAAGTACAGAGGAAGAAAATGAGCTTTTCTATGAACACCTCAAGAAGGCACTCCAGAATACAAAAAACAAAGAAGTCACCATTGTAATGGGTGACTTCAACGCAAAAATAGGAGAAGGAGCGGACGGCGATGTGATTGGTAAATTTGGTCTGGGTCACCGAAATGAAAGAGGAGAAAGACTGGCTCAGTTCTGTAACGAAAATAGATTGTCGGTCATGAACACATACTTCCAACTACCCTCCCGAAGGCTGTATACATGGCAAGCTCCAGGTGAAAGGAATATTAGAAACCAAATTGACTTCATAATGGTCAACAAAAGATTCCAAAACTCGATAACATCTGCAAAAACGTACCCAGGAGCTGACATCGCCTCGGATCATAATCTACTACTAGCAAGGGTCAAACTGAGACTCAAGAGAGCGACCAATCAACCACAGAGACCCAGGCGCCCAGACATGAATCTATTGAAAGATACAACAATTATCGAAAGGGTGAAACAAGAAATAAACAACAACTTAGCTACACTTCAAGTATGTCTAGCCGAAACAATAAACAACAAATGGGAAAGCATAAAAAGTATAATAACAACAACAATAAACAACAATTTAAAGTCTCAGAACAACAGAACAAAGAACAAAAAATGGATGAATAACGAAATCTTGGAGCTAATGGCAGAGAGACGGAAACTAAAAAACAGAGATGAACTGGAATACAAAAAACTGAATATAACGATCAAGGAAAGAATAAAAGAAGCAAAGTCGGAGTACCTGCATGAACAATGCACCGAGATAGAAAACTTAGGCGCAAAGCATGATACACTGAACATGCACAAGAAAATCAAAGAAGCAGCTGGCGTATTCAAAAGTAATGGGAGAACGCTACTTGCAGACAAGCAAGGCAACATAGTCTGGGATCCCACAACTCATTTAAAAACATGGGAAACCTATATAGAAACACTTTTTGAGGACACAAGTAGAGGGGATATAGCAACGAACAACGACATAACTGGGCCTTATATCACTCGAGAAGAAGTGATCACAGCCATAAAGCGACTAAAGAATGGAAAGTCCCCTGGTCCGGATAACACCTATATAGAAGTTATAAAACTTATAGACGAAGAACATCTAGACACAATAATACAATTGTTTAACCAAATATATGATTCTGGATCAATCCCAGAGGAATGGTTAACCTCGACGTTTATACCTATTCCTAAGAGTACACGGGCAAAAAAATGTGACGAACATCGCTTAATCAGTATAATGAGCCATTTCCTAAAGATCTTTCTGAAAATAATACATGAAAGGGTATATAGGAAAATTGAGGAACACATAGGAAACACTCAATTCGGCTTCAGGAGCGGTTTTGGTACAAGAGAAGCCTTGTTCAGTATACAGGTACTCATACAAAGAGCAAGAGATGTGAACACGGACGTATACGCATGTTTTATTGACTTTTCGAAAGCATTCGATAAGGTCAAACACGATAAACTGTTAAGTATCCTAGAAAGAATCGGAATAGATGGACCTGAAAGGCGTATAATAGCCAACTTGTACTGGCGCCAAAATACAACGATCAGAACAGGAAACCTAACTTCGTCTCAAATAAACATCCAAAAAGGAGTTAGACAGGGGTGCATTCTGTCACCTATGCTGTTTAACATATATTCAGAGGAACTGTTCAAGGAGGCACTCGAGGGAACAGACGAGGGACTAATTGTTAACGGAGTAAACATCAATAACATCCGCTACGCCGATGATTCTACACTACTAGCAAAGACTGCAGAAGAACTGCAAATACTAATCAATAGAATAGCAGAAAAGAGCAAAGAATACGGTCTAAGTCTCAATATAGAGAAAACAAAAGTTATGATTATCAGCAAACAGAACATAATCGCTGATTTCTACTTGCATGACAGGAAACTAGAGCAGGTACAAAACATTACATATCTGGGATGCAACCTGAACGCATATTGGGACCACGCTAGAGAAATAAAAATCAGAATTGAAAAAGCACGAAATGTATTCAACAGAATGAGAGGTGTATTATGCAATCTAAAACTAAACATCAGACTACGAATTAGGACTCTCCGATGCTATGTTTTCTCAATATTATACTATGGGGTGGAGGCATGGACCTTGACAGAGAACACTGTAAAACGACTTGAAGCATTTGAATTCTGGTGCTACCGCCGTATACTTCGAATCTCCTGGACACACCACGTTACCAATGAAAAGGTTCTGGAGCGGCTGAACAAGAGAAGAGAAGTAATTGTCACCGTAAAGAAACGAAAAGCATCTTATTTTGGACATGTCATGAGAGGAGGAAAATACTCTTTACTGCAAGTTATACTACAAGGAAAAGTAGAGGGAATGAGAGGGCCTGGTCGAAGAAGGATATCATGGCTGAGGAACTTGAGGCGATGGACAGGAATGACATCAACCGAACCATTTAGATCAGCGGCCAACAGGATTAGATGGGCCATGGTAATTGCCAACGTCCAATGAGGATATGGTACCCCCAAGAAGAAGATATATATATATATATATATATATATATATATATATATATATATATATATATATATATATATATATATATATATATATATATATATATATATATATATATATATATATATATATATATATATATTTACGTGGTATCATTAAATTTAAATGTACGAAGGCCAGTTTTTTTTCAACCTCCGATGGAGCATAAAATAAAGTGTGAATCACAAAATAGTTGTATTACAATCAGTTCAGTCAAAACAATCAGTCAAGTACAATCAAAGTTAGTTTTTCACATAGCCACCGCAAAAATTGAGACATTTGTCATAACGGTGGTTCAGCTTTCCAACGCCGTCATCATAGAAGGTTTCAGCCGTTTTGAAGCTTGTCGTCGGATGGAAGCGCTGTCCTCCCAGATCTTTCTTCAGCTGCCGAAAAAATCTGGGATTTAGCGCGATGGAGATCTATATCAGGATTCCACAAAGTGTCTGCCGCAGCACACTGGTGTACCGGGTACATTAGTTGATGTGCCGCGGAAAAATGTCAAGTTTTGTCAGAAAGTTATGAAGCTAATACACCTACACATAGCTGAGAGTTATGCGAGCGAGGCGCTTCGTTGCGCAAGGAGACGGACAGCCTCAACCGCACGTGTCGCTGTGACATTGTGATTCTGCGCCTCGCTGAGTCGTCGTTGTCGCGCCCCAGTAATTAACCGCTAGTTTGTGATTGTGTCGTCGCGAACGTAATTAACTTTTTTAATTACTATAAATAGAGTAATAGAAAATAGACCATAATACGTGAATATAATTGATAAATTCATTAAACGTATCGCAAGTTTGTCAAGTTTGTTTGTATGAACTGGGTACGAAATCCATTCTCAGATAGCATTTTCCTTGTACTTACCGATAGACGAACAGGAATAATTCATGGAGGTTAAAACTGAACGGACATTAAAACTAAAATTTTCCGAAACAGAGCTAGCACATTTTTGGCTACATATAAAAAAATGAGTATCCACTGCTTTCAAAGCGTGCTATTGCAATACTCTTACCATTTGTCACGACCTACTTATGCAAATTGAGGTTTTCAACTCTCACTACCATTAAATCAAAAAAAGAGAATGCATGAAGACGATCGACGAAGAGATGCGAGTAGCCTTATTAACGATTGCTTCAAATTTTGATCGCCTGTTCTCAGTTAAGCAGGCTCTTCTGCTTTTTTCTCATTAAACATCATTTCTCTTAAATCTAAACATTTCTCATTAAACATCATTTTATGAAATGATGTTTATTGAAAATATAATGTAATTTTATGAAATGATGTTATATTGATTTTAATAATAAATAAATATCAAACAAACATTGGTTTTTTCTTTGGTGTACCTCTAAAATTTATTGATTTGGTAGGTACACCTTGAGGTTCGAGGAACACTGATCTAGACCACCCCGCAAACTTTTGAAGGAAGGAATACTTCCCAAAGAAACTGAGTATTGTTCATTGCTGTTGCATTGCTGCAGCAGTATGCGGTCTTGCGTTGTCATGAATCAAAACAATTGTAGATGACAGCATGCCTTTTTTGTTCTGAATGGCTTTTCGCAGGCGACGTAATGTCTGACAAAGCACGTTTGCAGTGATCGTAGTCTCTGGCTCCATAAACTCCACGACCAACACACCTTTCTGATCCCTGAAAACAGTAGCCATGGTCTGCCTGTCGCTGAAAGTGTGTCAAATCTTTGTCTTCAATTTTCATCCCCTGTCACGATGCATTTCAAAAACTCTTCTCCCTCATCAGCGTGACATGTGGGAAAGGACAAGACTGATGTCATGCGCCGTACTTTGTGGGAACCCGTGTACAACGTTTTTCATAGCCTAGGTCCTACACCATTTACGCTCAACACGAGCATTCATATAGTTTACACCATAAACGCTGGTCATTTTGCGATGCATTTCTGCTGCTTGATTTTACGATAATACTTAATAATCCTGATATTCAATTCTTAACACATGGATTTTTATTTTATTCTGCGTTAAGTCTATATATTTTGCATGACAGAGCATTGTTATAAAACTGTTCTAGAATCCATTAAAATACTAATGTTTTTTAACCTTGAACCGCGTGTTCACACCCTTACTGTTATCCATATACATTAGTCAAGCTCACGTTGCGGTGTGCTTCGAAGAAAATCATATACAGTGATATGTAAACTGTCTGTTAAAACAAGCGTAATAATAAACGGTTTGCTAAAGTCCCCTGATGATAAACAAACACTTCGACTCTGTTGTCGGGTTTTTATTCTCCCAGTTGACGATTAGACCGTGCCAGTAAACAAATTAAAATCGTTTGCTTTTGGCGTTGTAATGAAATCTGGCGAAGGAAAAAGAAATTAATTGATCTTGATGTCTGTAATGATCAGACCCAGCTTTTTTTGCTATTGTTTTATTAAAATCAAGGCATTCAAACAGTTATTTATGATATCAGATATGAATATTTTGTGGATTTGGTATATATATATATATATATATATATATATATATATATATATATATATATATATATATATATATATATATATATTTAAATGGAGAGCTCATGCTTATCCCCTGTGCCTATATATATATATATATATATATATATATATATATATATATATATATATAGGCACAGTGTCAAGAGTCACGAGGTCAAAAGTTAAATTCATGGGTGACATCTCACAACCCTTCGAAATTAAAACTGGTGTGAGACAAGGGGATGGATTCTCGCCACTCTTATTTAACTGTGTTCTAGAAAAAGTAATACAGGAGTGGCGTGAAAAAAAGTCGGCACTGAATATTGACCAGCCCATTAAACTGGGGAGAACCAACATCAAAATTGATTGTCTGGCATTTGCTGATGATCTAGCAATTTTAGCTCAAGATGTATTAACGGCTCAAAAACAGATTGAAATCCTAAAAGAAACAGCAGAAAAGGTAGGACTCCAAATTTCCTTTGAAAAGACACAATACATTACCTGCAACAGACTAAGAACACCATTTCTAAAAACAAAATATGGTAACAGACGAGTCTCTCAATTCAAATATTTGGGTGAAATAATCATGGAAAATGGGTTGGAAAAAGTGGCCAATAAGGGTAGATGTCAAAAAATGGAAACGGCATTGAGACTTACACAAAATATTTACAACAAAAACTGCCTATCTAAAAACACAAAACTGAGACATTACAACACGGTTATTAAGCCAGAATGTCTATATGCTGCAGAAACGCTCATTTTGAATAGAAAGAGGGACATCGAGGACATTGAAAAGAAGGAAAGAAAAATCATAAGAAAAATCCTAGGCCCCAAACAAATAAATAGCACAACATACCGACTTCGAGAAAACCAAGAAATCAAACAATACACAGATATACATAGCGATATGAGAAAAAGAAGACTTAAGTTTTACGGACACATCAAACGGATGAATCCGAGTAGGCTAACTAGACAAATAGTCGAATTTTATGAAAATAGGAGTAGAGCTAAAGTAGAAATAATTAAATGGATTGCGGCAATTAAAGAGGACCTAAGATCAGCAAATATTACACAAAGTGAAATTCAGGATAGAGGTTGTTTCAGACACAAGGTTAACGTTTGGAAGGTTGGTCAGAGAGAAAAATGTAGGAAGACTGGAACAGCTTGGTCTGACGAAAGGAGAAAAGCTCATAGCGAAAGAATGAAATTAGTATGGGCTCAAAGGAAGGTTAACAACAACAAACGCCTCTAATTGTACTTCGCGTGGTCCACCAGGGCCCATACGTGAATAATAATAATAATATATATATAGGCACAGGGTGATTCACGGTGACTGGTACATTAGGCGTTTAGGGAGAACTACTTACAGTAAAGATTTGAAAATTTATGTAACACTTATGTAAGTAAAGTAGTTAAGTTGAGACACTTATGTAAGTAAACATGAGCTCTCCATTGAAAATATTTTCTGTGCTGCGGTGTTGCCAATCGTAGCTGATAGCAACTTTGTTTTTTAAGTGGAAAACCCTACATAATATTACATTTTAACATTTTATGAGACATTTTAAAACCTTTTTATACAATATATGCTATATCTATCTTGAACCATATCGGAAATAAAAAATATTTTTAAAGAAATTTGGCAAGAAACATCCCTGAATATAAAAATATTTCTTTTTACAACCAGCATAGCTAGATATCTGAATTTTTGAATACTGTTACTTAATAGGTTGCTTTATGATAATATGACATGAGCATTAATTTATCACACACAGGGTGTTTACAAGATAGTGCGCATTTAATACAACTTAAAAATTCATGTTATGTAGGAATTTTAAATGCAACATCTTATATTTTATAATGAAGCACAAAAGAGCAATACATTCTGTATCTAAAAGTATTAAGTGATTATATACCTATTTTTAGCGGTTTTCGACTTATAAGCAAGAAAACAAAATAATACAATTAATGCAAATATATTGGTTTATTTTGCTAGTGGGCCACGGTTGGCTAGAGTAGCATTACTTCTAAACAAATATTGTGAAAATGTATGTATTTGACAATATTATAGTTTGATTATTCATAATTAACGTATTTAAGTAAGGAATTGTCTCTCTCAGTAAAGAATGGAAGGAATTAATTATAATCGAATGCAGAGATCATGAATTTATTTATTTTATATGGATAGTGTGACAAAATTGTCGACCGCATCTGCAGACAATTTATAGCAATGTATCCTAATTTCGCACGAATGAATGAAAAGAAAATTTAGATGGATTCAAACAAATTTTATAAAGTTTGTTTTTTTAAAGGCACCCCAGAATTTGACCAAGCCAGTAACATCTGATGAGGATAAGGGGATTAACATTCTGGCTTATTTTCATCCGTATCCACAATTTTCTATTAGAAGAGCTGAAGATGAGCTGCATATAATATTCTCCTCAATACAAAGAATACAGAAAAAACACGGCATGCGCCCTTATAAATTTTCTAAAGCTCAGTTTCTCAAGCCAGAACCATATCTCAAAACCCAAACCCATTCTGGCAGGACTCCCACAAGGCTCCCCACTCTCCCCAATGCTCTACAATCTCTTCACCGCAGACATGACTGCTCTGAAAGTGGAATTTTATGAAAACTTATTAGTTCGTTTCCAGTAAGATCTACATTTTTTACAAAAAATAATCTGGACTGATGAGTCCAAATTTTCGACTGAAGGAGATTTTAACACACGAAATTTTTACTTCTTGGTCAATAAAAATCCTCATTTTACCAGGGATTCCGCATTCTTGATTCCGCTCAATTGTCTCTTGACATTTAGTTTTAATGCTTTTTGGTTAATCATGGACAAACAAATCGATAGAAAACATAATCAGATCGATTATGTTTAGATTATATAGTAACAACAGTAGTAGAGAATTTGACAGAAAACCGTCTACTGCCAATGTGTCGAAGCTTGATGGTGCTCCGGCATAATGTACAGAAGAAGTAAGCAAGCAACTCTATGAACTATTCCAAGACCGGTGATTTAGAGGTTTGGATCCGTGGAATTGGCCGCCGAGATCACCCGATTTAACTGTAAAATACAATATCCACAAAACGCCAGCAAACACTAGAGAGGAGTTAAAACATTGGGTAAATCAAGAATTCGCAACCAAACCAACGCAACCTTAGATCATATTGAGATAAGAAGAGCCGTCACGGAAAATGTCCATGTTAGAATATTGTGTGTTTGGAGATAATCATCGTTTCGAACATTTCCTATAAAAATATGTTTTAGGTAATATATATATATATATATATA
This sequence comes from Cosmopolites sordidus, assembly GCA_031761425.1. Lineage (NCBI taxonomy): Eukaryota > Metazoa > Arthropoda > Insecta > Coleoptera > Curculionidae > Cosmopolites > Cosmopolites sordidus. Next base: position 964,614 of record JARFXV010001030.1, on the reverse strand, counting down.
TATATATATATATATATATATATATATATATATATATATATATATATATATATATATATATGTATGTATACAGGGTGTTCGGAAATAACATCGAAATATTTTGGGAGGTGACTCTAGGTATTAAAACATAAAAAAAGTTCCTGGATATAACCGATGTAAATACGCTTTTACATCTTCAGATAAATGAGACGGAGCCCCATCATGCATAAAAAACATGCCATATCTGAACTGATATGGTACATCTTTCATTAGGTCCAGCAAAAAGTTTTCCAAGAAGTTCAAATACTGTTGTCCATTTCAACGGTTCGGAAGCACAAACGGTCGAATCAAAAAATTCCCTAGCATCCCTGCCCAGATATTGATAGAAAACTTGTCCTGATGCCCCGATTCGAAAAATTCATGTGGATTTTCTCCCACCCACATATGAGTATTCTGAGAATTAAACATTCCATTGCCTGTGAACATAGCTTCGTCTGCAAAGAGAATGTTCTGTATAAAATGTTACATTGGCAAAACGGAATTCTTTGTGGCAGGTCATCAGGCTTTAAGGCTTGAACTTTCTGCACATAATATGGATAGAGCGCTTACTCTTTAACAACATCCTACTTGGTACTTTTAGGAATACCTTTTTTTAAACAGCTATTTGTCCGACACTTATTCCTGGGTTTTCTGCTACATTTTTTAAAACTCGTTTTTCATTTTCTATAGTTCTGGTGCTCCTGCACTTCCACAGTCATGTTTGGAAGGCATGAAACATCCCTTTTCGCATAATCTTCTATGCAAGTTTGGAAATGTTTCTCTTCAAGGAAGCACTCTCCCGGGACAAGCCTCTGCATAAAATCTTCTAGCTTCACACGCGTTCCTATTCGCCTTCCCGTACATAAAATACATATTCGCCATTTCATCGAAGGAATAATGGGCCATTTTGCAGTTTAAAAATTTAAAATCTAAACTTTATTGCGTAAATGTTCCACTTTAACGAAACGTCAAAGACAAATATTAACAGTGACAACCGCCTACTTAATTGTTAATCGATATACGTGTATCGATTTTGAAAAAGTCAGTTTTCTGGAAAACGGTCTATCCTAGCGAGATGAAATAAGAGGACCTTTTTTTACTTAAAAATCTCTGTGATCAAAATCTCTAGCCCCTTTAAGGCGCAATTTTTGGGATATGTTTATAGGAACTTTTTTTAAATATATTATATTTTATAATATATTTTTTTAATATATAAAATGTTTTAATCCTTAGAATCATTTTCCAAAATATTTCGACGTTATTTCCGGACACCCTGTATATATATATATATATATATATATATATATATATATATATATATATATATATATATATATATATATATATATATATATATTTAAATGGAGAGCTCATGTTTACTTACATAAGTGTCTAAACTTTTTTTAAATATATTATATTTTATAATATATTTTTTTAATATATAAAATGTTTTAATCCTTAGAATCATTTTCCAAAATATTTCGACGTTATTTCCGGACACCCTGTATATATATATATATATATATATATATATATATATATATATATATATATTATTATTTTCTTATCATTATTTATTTATACTTTTGTTATAATTCACCGTCTTAATAAATGTTTGAAACAAAAGATAAAATAAATTCGAGAATGTCATTTAAAAAATAATATGTTCAAAAAAATAAGAGTGTTAAAAATAAGAGTGTGTCACAAACATTTTAAAAACAATGGGTCGTACTAAAACATTGTACTAACGAAGAACGCCGGCTAATTTTGCAATTGCGAGTATAGATAAAATCTTATACATTTATGTGTCAAACTTTGAAAAGATCTTGCGTTGTTTCAAAAGTATTAAAAGAAAAAAACATGGAGCAAAAACCAGAGTTCCGAGGCTGGAAAAGAAAACATTCTATTCGAGAATATGCACGTTTAATTTGCGAAGTGTGTAAAAATCTTTTTTTGACTTTTGACGTTTTTTGCCAAACGGGAATTACAGTTACCAATCAGAACAAGAAGTATTAGGGGACGTTTGCAACAATTTGACTGTAATGGCAGAATTGCACGGAAACTCCCTTATTTGAATCAAAAACAACGCAAGAAGTTTGCACGAAATAATTTAAATACAGAACATTGGGAAATTTTTTTTTCGACGAAACTAAAATATATTTATTTGGTAATGATGGAAGAGTACGTGTTTGGCGTCGAGTGAATGAACATTTTAATAAAAAAAGTGAAGTCAGAATGATGCTTTTCATTGGCTTACGTCCGTGGTTGGGCTTTTTCAAAGGTGTTGCTTATCTAACTGGTCCAAGTCTAGATAAAATTGAGGAAAGACTTAACTAACTGTCATCAACAATGAAATAATTTGTTCTGATGCTTGTTATTAGAATCATTGGTTAGAATGTCAAAAACAGGTACCGTTCTGGAAGGAACAGGGTACGTTCAAAACCTGAATTTTAGTAAAAATTTTTATACGTCTTGAAAAGTTACATAGTGGGTTTATGGATAGTATTAAAGGTATTGAAAAAACAAGGAAATTTCTTCCGTGCTACACGCAAAAAATTACCCATTCGTCTAGTCGCAAGCAAACGTCAGCAAGCGTCTCCAGGCAAGACCTTACCTTTCAAATATCAGAATTTAATGACGGTTCGATATTCGATTTTTTCCATCTTTCCAGAAACACTAACATCGACTGACAGGAATGTCGGGTTAACAACAACTGATAATCTAATATGGCTGAAATGTTCAAGATTATCTTTCAACACATGCGCAATATTACTAGAATATTTTTGACAAGTAACGCCAGCTTCATGTTGAGGCTGGGAACTTTTCAGACTACTCTCGTATATTAATTTATTTAAACCTCTATCTAATAGTTTGATATTTAATGTGAAAATGCTCTATAGACGTTTCCAAATACAAATCCTATAAATTTTATTATAATATTAACTTCAAAATACTGGGCCTATTATGTTTTTACCGAAACAATAACTTTTGATAATTCATTTCGAATATTTACGATCGTGCCTGGATGCAGTTTCATGGCTAAAACTAGATTTGGCAAAGGACCAATATTAAATTTAGCTTAACGGGTCAAATGTAAGTATTTTATGACCGAAAACCTGTACCACTCTATTGTGGTTATTTGTTTCCATAAACAGATGCATTTGGAATATAAACCGGCAGTGATTAAATACTTACTTTTTTTGTGGTACATGCCTTAAAATTATTCTGTTTATTTCATTATAGCCAATACCAATGAAAATTGATGTTATAAAAACTTGAATTTTTTTTAAACGCATGTCCTGTACTTTTCCTAATTTAACGAAGCGTAGTGGTATTATTAAAATACATTCTTTTAAATAAATACTTGAAGGTTTTCAATGAACGAGGAAATATTGGTTTAATCACCCAGATTTATTTTGTCGCCTTCAAATTAAATCCTATTTAATGTTATACACCTATGCCTGCGAATAATCAAGTTGTTGAAACCAGTGGTGGCTGATATATAAGAGCTACAGAGCTACAGACTCCCCAAAAAAAATCTATATAAAATTACATATATTTCGTGACATTTAATTGTAGGGATTTTTTACTTGCTTACTAAATCTGGTAAGTTTATATCTCTTATTGTCAATTTTGGTTTGTTAAATGTATTTTATAAATCGTTTACTGCTATGCCTCCATAATTCACGAACTGCCACTGGTTGAAACACATCGCCAAATTATTTTTTTTACATCAACGGGCTCAGAACATCTTCCGCGAACTGGTAATACGAGTGTATAAGCCAAAAAAGTCACACGGAGTCATATCTAGCGAATACGGTGTTTGTTCTTTAACATTCATGGAGTTTTTAGTCAAAAATTCGCTGCTATTCCTCAGAAGAGTACATTTCGCGCTTCAGAATAGTCTACTGAAGGTCTTCAGAAGAGTGTTCAGACACACAATGAGAATGTAAAGTGTGACCTTGGCAAAAGGTCTGCTCGTTCCCATCAAACGGTACACAAACGGTCGGATGTACTACCGGATTAATAATCTAATTTATTCTTCCATTCGCGAAACATTACGAACCGGCTGTATTTATATACATACATATATATATATATATATATATATATATATATATATATATATATATATATATATATATATATATATATATATATATATATATATATATATTTGAAAGAATATTGAAAAGAAGGGAAGAAGAAAAATCCTAGGCCCCAAACAAATAAATAGCCCAACATACCGACTTCGAGAAAACCAAGAAATCAAACAATACACAGATATACATAGCGATATGAAAAAAAGAAGACTTAAGTTTTACGGACACATCAAACGGATGAATCCGAGTAGGCTAACTAGACAAATAGTCGAATTTTATGAAAATAGGAGTAGAGCTAAAATTGAAATAATTAAATGGATTGCGGCAATTAAAGAGGACCTAAGATCACCAAATATTACACAAAGTGAAATTCAGGATAGAGGCTGTTTCAAACACAAGGTTAACGTTTGGAAGGTTGGTCAGAGAGAAAAATGTAGGAAGACTGGAACAACTTGGTCTGACGAAAGGAAAAAAGCTCATAGCGAAAGAATGAAATGGGCTCAAAGGAAGGCTAACAACAACAAACGTACTTCGCGTGGTCCACCAGGGCCCATACGTGAATAATAATAATAATATATATATTTCCAAATCATTCCGTGTTTCGATCCGTTGATTCTGTGAAGAGTCACGACGTTAGACTGAAGAGTCTAACTCGGGTCGAAGCGGACAACACAGGACAACAGATTTTGGCGAAACATCATATCTCTTCACAGAATCAACGGATCGACACCCGGAATAATTTGGAAACATATTTTGCCATCCGTGAAAATATTAGATGTAACATATATATATATATATATATATATATATATATATATATATATATATATATATATATATATATATATATATATATATATATATATATATATATATATATATATATATATACCAACTAGTTACGTACTCTACACCCGAGGTATAGATGATGTAGTGGAATTGGATTCCTCAACAAACGAAAGCTGAAAGACAATGTTGTAAAATTTGAAAATATATCTGACCGACTAGCCCAATGCATCATTCGGCTGATGAATAAAAAGTTTAAGCTTCAAATCGTCCAAGCTTATTCACCAACTATAAACTATAAAGATGAGGAAACTGAAATATTTTATGATGATGTGGCTCAATACCATTGGTCCCTATGGAAATGGTGAGCCAGACAATAGAGGTGACACGCTGGTTGACTTTGCTGAAGGACAATAACTCTATCTTATGAATTCGTTTTGTATGAAAACGACCGTCAGAAAATGGACATGGAAAAGTCCATCTGGATTCACCAGTGAAATTAATTGCATCATGTCAAACGATAAAACAATATTTTGCAACTGTACTATCTTTAACCATTTTAATGTTGGAAGTGATCACCGAATGATACGAGCAAAGATTAGGAAAAACTGCCGAAATGCGCGCGAACGAATGATAAGATCAAAAAGGAGCAAAGTGTGCTCTGGGAAGCTGCTGGAGAGGGGAAACGATTTTTAGATTGCTTTGTCGAACCCCTTTGCTATGTTGCAAGAATCGGAGGAGATGGAAATTACAGACCAAAATGAAGAAATCGCTAACAATGTGCTTAAAACGCCTGCTTCAATAGCACCAGAAAATAAATGTTTCAAACAGTCAGCCTGCCTTGAATATGTGTTCCGCAATCCGAATGGGGAGCAGGATGGAATAAATATTAATGGTGCATACTTAAACCATTTTAGATTCGCAGATGATATTGTTCTTCTTTCACACGACCCAGAGTTGGCTTGAAAATAAACCAGAAAAAGAGGTAATGTTCAATAAATTTGCTGAAGATAAAAGAATTTCTAGAATTTCTATTTTCTATATTTCTATATATATATATATATATATATATATATATATATATATATATATATATATATATATATATATATATATATATATATATATTTTGGACAGAGGATCTCAATGGAGGGGCTACCGCCAGGAGGCGTAACGACGTATTAAGTGTGGCTGACAGACATTTGGCTGGTTCAATATAATGTTTAAGAACCAACAACCACTTTGCCTAAAAAGAACAGTCTAATCGGTGTGCCCTGCTCGTTATGGCAGTCGGAATTGAAACCTGGACACTCACATCGCAGTCACTTCAAGTAGTAGCACGACGAAGGTGAGTGAGTGACATCATTGGAAAAATAAATGAATTGAAATGAAAGAGGGCAGGCGTCATATATATTGATTTCATCATTCATCATTCCATTTCAAATAACAGTCAAAGCTAAAATAATATCTCGAAAATTTTTATTTGTCATGACGGTTGTGTCTTTTCCAATTCCAAAATCCATTCTAAAATTTTTGAATACAATATACTATAGAATAATAAAAATCTATTTCGTCGCCTTGGAGCAAAACGATAGTCTCAACAAAAAATAGGTATAGGGTATAGGTACTATAAAAGTTTTTTATTCGAATTCCACCGCCGCAGACAATGTGTTAGAAAACATAGTTTCGAGTTAAATATTTGTAGATATTTCATTTGTGAAAGTGGGTTGTTATTGTGTGGTGGTGCAGGTGGTAATTGAAACCAGTTAACAAGGTAAAAATTGGACATATTAAACTGAGTCCACATCAGTAAAATTTTGTGTGTGTGTTGAATTTACTGGAACACTTTGTTCGAATTATCGGGTGGACAACAGATCGTTCCTTTACGTGCTGTGCGGCGACAATGTTTTTGGGTGACTTTGTGTGTCAGAGGTTTAATTGTTGGCTTTTTCGTTTTCACAAGTTATATTCCCAACGCAAACAACAATAGGCACGGAACCTAATTTTTAATTGCAAATTACATTCAAAAATAAATAAATAGTCCTGAATAATACCCCACAAAAGTAAACATACACCTGAGAATGTATATGTATATTATTAAAGGGTATTTAGCTCTGCTCCCGCCGTTTGTTTTTCAAAATTCAAGGCTTTATTGGAAAAAACTGGTTGTACTTTCTTCCTTCTAACTCATTTCATAGATGCTCGATTGGGTTTAAATCTGGTGACTAGGGTGGTCAATGAAGTTGCTTAGGAACATTATATAGGATTCATTCCTTAGCAAGTGCCGCTGTGTGTTTTGGATTGTTGTCTTGTTGAAATATCCATCGATTTCCACATTCCAATCGTTTAACTGAAGGTAACAAATTATCATGCAAAATTTGCAGGTACATGCGATACAGGTAACCTAGATAAAAACTATATTTCCCTCCCCAGCCACTGCCGTAGAGCCATCACACTGCCTCCACCATATCAAATTTTCGGGTTTTAACTTTGGTTTGCTTTTCTCATATTTTGATTTTTCCGTTAGATCCAAAAATTATATATTTGCTTTCGGTATCGATAAATAAAACAGTTTTCTAAAAAATCAAAGATTGTCCAAGTGCTGCCTGACAAATTCTAATCGCTTTTGTCTATTTTTCTTAGAAGTAATTTTTTGCTTGGTCTCCGGTGATCCTTTTGATCTGAGAACCCTACGTACCGTTTCGGGACTGACACATTTTCCAGTTTCTTCCAGAACATGACTGGCCAATTTGGGAGCACTAGTTTTGGGATTTAGTCTAATTTTTTTCAAAATTGTACGGATATGGCGTTCACTCAATTTTTTTGAACGACCAGGTCTGGGCTTATTCTACACTGTACCACATAAATTAACACACATGTACTGTTTTTACAATTTCATTATTCCTTCACTTCGTAATTTTACAATTAAATTTCGAATTAGAACAGACATTTCGTTTCTAGTCATTTTAACAAAAATAATATATTTTTTAAAAAAGCTATATATTATTAATCCCTTGAGGTGGATGCCTGAAATAAACTAAAACATATTTTGCATTTCTGATGAGAATACTAGAAACGGTAAATAATTTTTTCTTCTTCGAGTTGGAGTATTTTACTTTTGTGAGGTATTATTCAGAACTATTTATGTTAAATGTAATTTGCAATTATAAATTTGGTTCCGTGTCTATTGTTGTTTATTTGTATTGGGAATGTAACTTATAAAAATAAATAAGCCAGCAATTAAACCGTTTTAAAAATATAACTAATTTGCATGATGTACGTAGACTTTTGTGATTTACTGTACATTTTGAAAGGTTTCTATTTAATACTTTTCATTTATTTGTTCAATTTTTTATTTTGGAATATTTGAATATTTTTGTAAATAAAAAATCATGAATTTTCTACTAACCACTGATTTTAGTGATGAGCAGCATGGATCTTCAGATGTACCTTGCTACAAGAAAACATACAGTAATAACAAAATATATAGATGGACTAGTTATTTTTAATGAATTAATTATTTTCACAAATTTTGCAGCGTAGTATTTTTAAATATTTCAATTTTCAACGAACAATTTATTTTTTTAATAAACTATTGGAACCTTTGGTGTGAAACACTAAACTTGAAGAGATTTACTACTAAACACCAAATCACTTTTTTTGAACTTATCGACGCACGTTTCGCTAACCATGTTAGCATCATCGGGAGCTGATTTAATCTAATTCTAAAACTAAACTATGTTCTATTTATATGAAGATATATCATAAACCGGGAAGTTTACTGAGCCTTACATTAATAATTGAAAATGTTGACTGAACGGAATAGGTCTTTTATCCCGGTTCATGATTTTCTTACGTTTTTCTATTTGAATGCTTTCATATGCATCCAAAACCCTATTATTATTAACACTTTTAATTAGTCTTAAATTACTAATATATATACTGTGGTCATGTTCGATTGCATGTTGGGCTACACAAGATTTTTCATTTCTCCCATGTCTTAAATGAGCAATATGCCCAATATACCTTCGATACTCTTACTACATTACACTAGATATGGGAGAAAGGAAAAATCTTGTGTTCCCCAACATGCAATCAAACATGACCACACTATAGATATTAATAATTTAAGACTAATTAAAAGTGTTAATAATAATAGGGCTGTGGATGCATATGAAAGCATTCAAATAGAAAAATGTAAGAAAATCATGAGCCGAGATAACGGACCTATTCCGTTCAGTCCACTTTTTCAATTATTAATGTAAGGATCAGTAAACTTCACGGCTCATGATTTTTACACGCTTCATTAGTTAGGGTTTTCATAAAAATAGAACATAGTTTAGTTTTAGAATTAGATTAAATCATCCCCTGATGATGCTAACATAGTTAACGAAACGTAAATCGAGAAGTTCAAAAAAGTTATTTGGTATTTAGTGGTAAATCTTTTCAAGTTTAGAAACAAAATTGACTTCAAAAAAGTATTTGAACATAACATAAATTGAAATAAATTGCACAATTAACGACAATAAAGTAAATTCACAAATATCTAGTACATAATAATATAATATATCTATGTTATATTATTTACCCTGATATAAGATAAATAAAATTTTGTCTCTTTTGACGATATTTCCGTCCATTCTTTCATTAATACTCGCATTAAATTATTTTGTTCACATTTTGTCACATGTATGGGGTACCAGCAACCACTCCTTCGTTTTCTTGACCGTCAGTTTTCGATCATTGTCCTGTTGAAAATATAAATTTCTTCCAAAGTTTTTTATAAAATTAATTTTTCGTTGATAGTTGAAATATTTAAAAAGGTTTCACTGTTGATGTTATGCGAAAATAGTTTAATTAATTTAAAAGTACTAGCCTCTCTCTGTTCATTAATATATAGGTTAATGACAAAAAACTTCTTAATGTCTGAATGATTGTGGCGTGTTCATATCTTTTTTCTCCTTTATTTGGGTTTTTCGCCACTGTCTAAAACTCAAAAAATATCAAAAATACCTGTTCTTATTTAAAGAAAGAATCACTGGGTAAAAACAAAAAAACCAAACGGAGACAAATTTCTCAGTGGTTCTTTTTTGTAATAAATTTGCCTAACGAACAAAATTTTAAAGATATAAAAATGTTATAAAAAAATTTACAAACTTTTAACGTTAACGTTTCGGAGGGTAATTTCCCCCCGTTTTCAAAACTGAACTAAAAAATAAATTATATTAATTTGTAATATATAAAGTAACTAGTGAAAGTAAATATATTTTTTTGTATATGTCAACGATACTTACATTGACAACAATGGATTTTCATGACAGTGAGACTCTACCAAAAAATATATATAGGTAATGTTTACTGTGTGATTGTTTATTGTACTGATTGTGTCTTCAAATATTTAAATGTTTTTAATTGTATTCTTTAGAATCGGGAACCACATTGAATTTAAATCTACCGAAGGCATAGCAATACAGTTATTTTTATTTAAATTAATTATAGCGGTTTCTTTTAATCTTGTGTATTTTGTTACCGATTCTTTTAATAGTGTTTTGGAATTATTCCAATTGATTTTATGACCCGATTCCCATGCGTGTTGACAAATTCTAGATTTATTAAAATCGCCCTTTCTAAGAAGGTTTTTATGCTCTTTTACTCTAACATCTAACGGTCTAGATGTCTCACCTATATAGAATTTGCCACATTCGCAGGGAATTTTGTAAACCACATTTTTGGTATTTTGTTGTATATTGTTTGGTTTAGTCTTTGTTAATAGAGATCTAAGAGTATTTTTTGTTTTAAATGTCGTTCTTATGTTGTATTTATTTCCTACTCTTTTAATTGTGTCAGAAATACCGCGGATATAAGGGATTGTGAGGTTGATTGTTTGACAGTTATTATTATTGTTATTAATAACTTGTCGGTTTTGTCTAGTATCAAAATTTTTAAGCGATTTATCTATAAAATTTTTTGGGTAATTGTTTTTTATTAAAATGTCTTTTATGTGATTTGTTTCTTTTTGTAGTGTATCACTGTCGGTACAAACAAGTAATAATATTTCCAAAACGGCATTAAAATAATCGGTAACAAAATACAGAAGATTAAAAGAAACCGCTATAATTAATTTAAATAAAAATAACTGTATTGCTATGCCTTTCGTTAAATTCAATATGGTTCCCGATTCTAAAGAATACAATTAAAAACATTTAAATATTTGAATACACAATCAGTACAATAAACAATCACACAGTAAACATTACCTATATATATTTGTTGGTAGTATGTCACTGTCATGAAAATCCATTGTTGTCAATGTAAGTATCGTTGACATATACAAAAAAAATATATTTACTTTCACTCGTTACTTTATATATTACAAATTAATATAATTTATTTTTTAGTTCAGTTTTGAAAACGGGGGGAAATTACCCTCCGAAACGTTAACGTTAAAAGTTTGTACATTTTTTTATAACATTTTTATATCTTTAAAATTTTGTTCGTTAGGCAAATTTATTACAAAAAAGAATCACTGAGAAATTTGCCTCTGTTTGGTTTTTTGTTTTTACCCAGTGATTCTTTCTTTAAATAAGAACAGGTATTTTTGAAATTTTTTGAGTTTTAGACAGTGGCGAAAAACCCAAATAAAGGAGAAAAAATATAAAAAAACTTCTTATTAAAATTTTCCATACCTCGCATAGTTACAGAGTGTGTGGTGGGCCTACTCATATTATTTTGTATTAAATGTAAGTGAAATTCCCGCATGTTTTGGTATTATTACAGAATATCATCATGGTAAATATTTTTTTTTTAAAAAAGTCCAATAATTTTTTTGTTCTCCAGTATATTTGTGAAAATTCACAGTACTACTCGGATAACTCAGTACTTTATATTTAATTAACATTATTAATTATTATTAAGAAGCAACAAACAAAATCTCGTTAAAAATGTTAATTTTTTTCAATAGAAAATTTTAACGATGTTGATATTTGGTATGTTTTGATAGATATTTTTAGAATATATTTCTGTACGAAGAATTTTCATGATTATGAAATGTTGTATATATTAATATTTGTTTACATCTTTCAGTGCCATGTTGAGGAATAATTATTATTATGTGTTTATGTTTTGTAATATATACACTAATTATTAATTTTTCTTTAAATCATTGTTGGTTCTAATTTTAGGACATGTTTTGGATTATACTTGTTTACCTCGAGTAACATATTAATATCTTTATTTCGAATATATCAGATTATATAAAGGGTGGTCCAATAAGACTGTCACAATTTTGTGCACTTTGTACACAACAATATATTAAAATGTTTAAAAAAATCGAATATATTTTTTTTTTCTTAAAGGTATAAAAAATATTGTTAGAAATGATGAAAAAAAAATACTGTGAAAGTTAGAACTCTTAATATTAATATTAAGAGGAACCGCATGGCAAATTTTCGTTTCCTATTTAAATCACACAGGATTTTTTTTTTAATTTTGGAATTTTATAGCTCTTCAGCGAAACATTACTATGGAAAGACTTTTATATATCTTTGTAGGAAATTGAACATAGGATTTTTTTTAAAAAGTCTCTGATACATTTTCGACAAATTTACTTTTTTAAAAGTTATTCGAGGCTAAAGTTAAATGTATAATAAATTTTTACGTTTTTTCAGTTTTTCGACGAAACTATCAATTTTATCGAAAAATGTTATTTAACCTTTTTTGTATTGATTGATTTGTCCTTTACTTTGTGATAGTTCATTTTTTAAAAAGGAATAAAACAATTTTTTACTTTGTTCTATCTATCACTTATTTTATCTATCTATCTATCTATCATTTTTTTAAACAAAAAATTGTTTTATTCTTTTTTTGTAGATCATACCATTTCTTATAAATTTTTATTAATACATTTTTCGAAACACCATAAGGATCGTGAGTTATTTGAATTGAAATGTGATTTTTTCTAAATAATCGAATTTTTATAAATTATTCAATTTTTCAACTGAAAATTACTTACTTATTGTATCTAATTAATTGTTAAAAAACGTGTATTTATTTACGTTAAGAAATATTGATTTACTTTACTTATTTCTATGAAATGATTTCAAAGTCAAGACGAGCAAAACACAAAAACTAAAAAAAAAGATTTTGTATTCTGTAATTTATATGATACTACTATCCGTACTGATTAAATATCCCTTCATGGACATCCCCTTTCACCGCGATTTTATGCGCTGCACCGTTGTTCGTATTGCAAGAATCACAAGCTTGCCGAGCTTTTTTGATTCGAGTAATATTAATACATTGTTAAGTATTCATTATTGTGAGTGAGGTGTACCAAAAATTGAATAATTTTAATGTTATAATCAATTATAAACAATAAAAATCCGATTATTTAGAAAAATTCACATTTCAATTTTAATAACTCACGATCCTTACGGAGTTTCGAAAAATTTATTAACGACAGGAATTTATAGGAAATAGAATGATCTACAAAAAAGGTCGAATAACATTTTTCGATAAAATTGATAGTTTCGTCGAAAAAATGTAAAAATTTATTATGCATTCAAATTTAGCTTCGAATAACTTTTAAAAAAGTAAATGTATCGAAAATTTATGAAGAACGTTCACTTTCCTACAAAGATATGTATTAGTCTTTCCACAGTAATGTTCCGCTGAAGAGCTATAGAATTCCAAAAATTAAAAAAAAATCATGTTATTTAAATTGGAAATTGAAATTTGCGACACCTCTTAATATTAAGAGCTCTAACTTTCACAGTAATTTTTTCGTATCTTTCGTATCTGACAATATTTTCGATATCTTTAAGAAACAAAAAGTTTGTTAGACTATTAGTCCGGGAGTACATCCGATCGTTTCTGTCTCGTTTGTTGGGCACATGCAATTTGCATGTTGCAGACGTTTCGCCCAGGCCACACTTGGCATTTTCAATGTGTTTCTGAAGACTTTCAATCTTTAGTCTTTTACAAGAACACTTTTAGTCAGAAAGCATTGAGAATTTCAAGTGTGACCTTGGCGAAACGTCTGCAAACACATGCATGTCTGCATGTTTCCAACAAACGGAACACAAATAGTCGGATGTAATCCAGGACTAATAGTCTAATGTGTGTACCCATCCCTTCAATTGGATGGCATATGTTTCGTCTCTCTATGTACAGACTCTTCAGGGCGCCAACATATACCCCCAACGTGTTGTGGAACCCAACAGTTGGGTGTATGATGACACTCAGCTACATTCTTTCTATATATTCTTTTCCTTCCTTCCTTTCTTCTGGATCGTTTCTCATGCATGTAGATGTTCGAAAATGGTTGATTGGACATGGCAAATTGTGAATTGGGCATCATCCACTAATGCTTGCAAATCTGCATCTTCAAACTTTTTCGACTGGCCTGGGTGCTTTTATATCAAAATCACCACTTTTAAAGCGTTTAAACCATCATTCGCAATCGCATCGTTCGTTTTTTTGGGTTAGAGCATGTTCACCATAAGCTTCAACCAATAATCGATAACTTTCAGCAGCCGTTTTCTTCAAATGAAAGAAGGTTACCAAACTTCCCTGCAAGACGTCTTATTCTGGTGCATAATTCGACATATTCAGACCTATGAAAAAGTATTTTTTTTTGCATAATAACAATTAATGTAACGTAACGAACTGGCTTATGAATATATACATACAGGGTGACCGTAATTGTATGTCGCGCAACATATAACATGATGATAAATGCTGAAAATTTCAAAGTTCTAAAATAGAAAAAAAAAAATTGAGACTTGCAGATGTATAATTATTGCTGTATTCTGCAAGTATTGATGAAAAAATAAAATAAACAGTGGCTTAGGTAAGGAAGTGGACAGTTGCGTAGATAGGGAGTGGTGCAATTCTTATAAATTAAATATAGTAAATCGGTATTTTTGAATCAGCCTGTAGAATTTTTGGAAATAACACTTTGTTGTCCATAAAAAGTTGGAGACACGGTTTTTGAGATAATTATAATTTTCGATAACTCCGCAGTACACTAGCAAAACATTAGTGCACAAACAAGTCATTAGTAGCTAATCGATAAAATAAATATCACAAAATAATAAAAACAGGAAAAATGATATTTAATATGACGGAATATTTATCTACGGATTTATTTAAATAACATGATAAAAATCTATCTATAGGAGGATTACTAAATTTATGTAACATTTTAGAAGCAGCAAAAGCTTTTCAAAAATCAAAAAGACATTATAGACAAAGACAAAGACATTAATAGTATAAAAAATCACTCTTGGCCATCAATCGTCACACTTTACCAGAAATATCCCAAATGCTCGTCGCGCGATTATACACAATATTCTGTCCTTCCAAATATTTTTTGAAATATCAGTGACGTATTTCTAATTGTATCAAATGCCTCTACAATTGTTGCCATAACTCTTCTCTAGTATTCGTTTAGTTACCATAAACTAAGTATTTCGCATAAGCCTATATACAAAAGCATATGGGGTTTCTCTGGCCCCGCCAGTAAATGGATCTAATACTTCATCGTACATTTTCAAAAAGTTGTGGTAAGTATTCTTCAAGAAATTTATAGTCGTACTTGAGCATTTATTATATTGAATAATTCAGCGGGTTCCAATAAATAATTGCCCACAACACTTATATATGTGTCTTTCAGAAACTGAACTATTTTAATAATTTGAGAATAGAAATAGTACCAGTAGCTTTAAAAAACTATACTTTATTTTATTAAATTAAAATTCGAAGCAAAAATTCAAATATTCATGAAAATTACAATCGAAAATTATGACTCTATCCAAAAACAGTTATTGATCCCATAAATATATTTATTGTCAAGTAACTTGACAGTGATTGGCCAATATTTTATAATCAATATAAGTAACCAGAAAGTACGAAACGAAAATTATCATAAAAAATAAACAATTCATAAAAAAAATATTCTTTACATATCAAACAGAAAACAAACATAGACTTATCCAGAAAAGAAACAAATCAAACAGAATTAATCATTTTTATAATAAATAAAAAGATAGTTTTAAAATGACTCAAATTTTTTTTTATTCTTAATCTTATTTGTTTATTAGTACCAATATTTTCTTGATTTTCTTTTTGTTTTTAATTTTTAATCTGTTTTTTTTTTGCTTCTTCTGTTGCTTTTATACGTTTTATAAACTTTTATTGTACTTTCCTTTTTTCCGTTAACTTCTTTTCTAAAGTTTGTTGTTTCTTAGTGTCGTTGTGTTTCTGTACTTTTTTTATTTGATTCAGTTTTTTTCTTCGTATAATTAATTTATTAATTATAATTATACTCGTATAATTTAAAGGAGGAAACAACATATTAATTCCCTTCAGTATATCTTTTTCTTTGACGTTTAAGCGTTGCTGGTTGTGGTAAGAAATTTTTCAGGCTTTTAGAACAGCTTTTACATGTTAGCCTTACATGTTACCTTTTACATTAAGCCTTATCAGCCATAATATTATGATTAACTACATCTAAACTATCTGTAGTATCACATTGCGATTCATCTTGTATCACAATATTATTTTCTAAATTATAAATAACATCGTTTTTTGTCTTGTCAAGATATTTCATTATCAATAGTCATTATCAATAGTTTCGAATATGAGTTGGACTCCAACCAATGAGACAGTAGTAGCTGAGTGTCATCACACACCCAACCGTTGGGTTCCACAATCTCATGTGGAACACACAACAACCTGCGTCTCTGCCTAAATGAACATTTTTGTTGGTTGCTTGACCAGGATGGAGCCCCACCTATCCCTTCAACTGGATGACATATGTTTCGTCTTTCGAGGTTCAGACTCATCTGAGCGCCGACATATACCATACCATCAAGAATAGGGAGACCCTATCCATAGCCAACAACCCATGTTTTCGCCGACTTCCCGTCGGATGGCGTATATATGTAGTGTTAGATTTTCTTGGACTGCGTCAAATGAGACAGTAGAAAATATAGTTGAAATATAGTATAGAAATATAGTAAAAAAAGTTACAAAATTGTTTATATTTCAGAAAAAATAACGTTTGTAGGTCTCAAAATGTTGGCTATATGGAGTTAATGAATTTATTATCGACAATACCTCCATAAATATGAATGTTATGAAGAAAATGGAGAGGACCTTTTTAGGTCCTGTTGTAACGAATTTAATTTCCTACAAAATTGTTCCTAAATCTTTTTCTCAAATCCGTATACTTTAAGAGACAAAAAACTACGATTTTATCAACTTATTTTTATCAACTATCAATTTATTACGATATATATATATATATATATATATATATATATATATATATATATATATATATATATATATATATATATATATATATATATATAGAGCGTCTTATATTACAGTTTATTTCGTATACTTCAGATATGTCACATTATTTAGCATCGATGCAAGATTATTCTAATTAACAGAGGTAATATTAATATTTTTTTTCTTACATGATTTATGATTCTGGAACTTAATTTATGAATACAGTTTATAGCATGCCGATTTTTAGAATCATTTTCGGGTGTTTCGGTATAAACATATTTGATGTTGTTTTTCTTAATTTTTTTTTATCATTTTATCTATAATGCGGCTCTGATATCCATTATTCTTTGGGATATTTATGATTATATTAAGTTCTTTTTCATAGCTGTGTTTTTTAATTGGAATCGTTAGAACTCTGTGGGTCATACTATGTAAGGTGGAAATTTGTATATTCCATGACTTATTTGAACTTGCGTGAATAATATCGGTATACGTGGATTTTCTAAATATTTTAAATTATAATTTATTCGGTGTTATTATTTTTAAATCTAAGAAATGTATTGAACTGTCCGTCTCTATTTCTATTTGAACTGGATTTTTGTGTTTACACTATTTAGATATTCAAGGAATTTCCCCAATAGTCTTTCAGTATCCATCCGTATGCATGGACATACCTGGCCCAAAAATGTGTGTGTCTTGTATAATTACTGTTGTTAAATAAATTGTTTTTAAAATTAACCATGTAAATTTCTGCCAGAAGGGGGCTTAGGGGGTTGCCACTTTTTAATCCGTTTATGGGTAAAATTTTGAATTGAACAGAAAATAATTTTGTACGGTACATACATTGATAGCTTCTATTAGAGTATTTTTGTGTACGATTTCAAGATTACATTCATGAATTCTCTCATTGAGGATATTTTTAAGATTTTGTGCCGAAATGGAGGAAAAAAGGCTTTTTATATCGAATGAAACTAACTTTGCATTGGGAGGTATCTGTATATTTTTTAATTTTGTTGTTAGTTCTATTGTATTCTCGATTGCTTTGGGCAAATTAAATTCGATAAATAATAGTAGATAACTGTTCAGTTGTTGCAAAGTTTATGTGCAGGAGCAGTTACATAAGAGACCATTCATCTCATTGGAATGCCATATTTATGCAGTTTACGCATTTCGTATAATACTGGACATTTTGGGTTCATGGTAGATTGTGATATATTTAAGAAGGTTTCATTATACGTTTTTGTAATTTTCTGTATTCTTTACCGTTTTCTTTGTTGATGAGTGTGTTCATTTTTAGTAGGTATTCATGTTTTATTAGAATAGTAACAGTATTACCTTTGTCAGCTTTGCAAATAATTAAATTGTTCTGGTTAATTTTGTTACGTAATTTATTAATTCCCCTGAGTTCGTTGAAATAGTTGTTTTTATTTTATTGTTTGCTATTATCTTTGCAACGTTATATTTTGCTAATTGACTTTTGTTTAAACAACAAGATTTTCTAAATTAGCTGCGAGTATTTCAATATCTGCGGATTTGATGAAGTTTGGATAGTATTTGAGGCCGTTTTATAATAATTTAGTTTCAACTGAATGTTTATTATCAAACTGAAAGTATGTTAAATTTACAACTCGATCTTAATATGTTACTGAATTGATTGAATTGATATTATAAGAATTTAGGTTATTAAGGCCATTAGGCCATTTAGGCCATTAAGGTTGGAGTATTATCCAGTTTTACTTGTTACTTTGTTATTACAGGATTTATATAAATGCCCAATTGTGTTATGACCAGATTCATTTATTTCTATAATTATATTATTTAACTTTAATTCATTGATAATATCACTATCAATTTCGTTTGTTTTAACACTATTATTTAACCCTATATGTTTTCAACATAAATTACCAAGCACTGTCTGATAGTGTTATCGTGCGAAAATGTTCTTTTTATGGACAAAAGACTGTTGTTTCCAGAAATTTTATAGCGTGGTTAAAAAAAATCGATTTACTATTATTTTTATTTATAAAAATGGTATTACTACTCCCTATCTGTGTTTCTTAGATTTTTTTCAGCAATACTACCAAATTATACCTCGTAATTGTACTGAATCTGCAAGTTTCAACTTTTGATTTCAGATTGTTTCAAGATTATTAAGAATTTTCAAATTATATTTGAAGACTGCAGGACCACTTGCTTAATAAGGCCCTAATATACAAAAGTTAATGAATTAAATTTTCATTATTTTCAATGCTAATTAAAGTAGTAGGTTTTGCAACATACCATTACGGACTACCCTGTATATAGCTACACCTAAAAATATTTCTAAATTATAAATTATTCGAAATCTAATCAGGGTGGGAACGGCTTGATGGTGGAGGGCGACACGAGAAACGTATCGCCTTTAATGGATTAAAACATTTACCGAAAACACCCACATGAATGGCTCCGGAATCTCTGTATACTTCGACGATGTCGGCGTATATTATTGGCACTAAGCCTCGCCCGGATCAGTTGACGCTTTAAAATTCAGTGAATAATTACTTTCCGCTTGTTGCTGATCCTTTTCGGGCTGATCTGCGTGTTCGCGTCATTGATTTAAAAGGCGAAAAGCGAAATATGAGAAGCTGGAGCTTTAGTTTTGATGGCGTTCTGAATACAACGAAAATTATTTTAGTGGGTTTTTTAGTTTAGTTTACATACTTCATCCAAAATAAACTCCTCGGTCAGTAAGTCAGCACAATAAAAAATTCACTTAAACGTTTTTGAAGCGTCAATTATCCGTTGTAATCGGCGATTAAAACTAAATTCATGACGATTCTCTAACCCAGTAACCTAAACGCACATTGAGAAAAATAAATGCGATTTGCTGCAAGTGGAAAGTTCGTTATAAGGTTTTTGTTTCATTAAAGGTGCCAAAAGCCAAATTAATTAAATTAATTAAACTGTAAAAAAACCACAGTCTCAAAACACAACAAAAAATTAATCATTTTATTCTCTTAACTTGATAAACTTTCAACCAACCAGTATTTTTATATTTTAACCCATACACTTCCGAACCATTGTTTGTCCATAATTCGAATATTAACATATTTGGTTAATCAATCAAAACCAAACTAAATAAACTAGCGTCTGACCCGAAGTGAGGCACCTTATATACCCCAGCTGGTCGTGAAAAATTATCCACTGGTCGGGATAGAACATCTCGACATCATCGAATATTCTAGAATGTTCTATATAATTCTTCTGAGAGGATTTTGTAGAACATTTTAGAATGTTCCTGAAAATTCTAGAAAATTAGAAAAATGGAATATTCTAGACCATTCGAGATAATTCTTGAAAATTCGATCGAATATCCTAGACTATTCGAGAAAATATGAGAACATGTAGTGTCTTAACTTACATGCCTCATCTGTCCCAACTTAGTTAAATTAAAATGACATGAAACAAAACAATTTTTTCCTATGCAAGATATGCTCGGAATTCATTCAGGGCTATAAAAGAAACAAAAAACTATGGTACAAACAGTATATTTCCACCGTTTTCTCCCGATAAAAAAATACACTTTTCTCATTTATGGGAAATTTCCGATTTTTTTTCACAAATTTGTTGGCGTGCTTCTTCTCATACCCAAGGGACAAGAGCAAGCAAATTTTACTCCTATGAAAAGTTTGCTCGTAATAAATAAACAAGTTGACAGTAAAAACAAACAAAAAAAAGAGAAATAATACTGTCAGAACCTACGTACTGTCCCAATCTACGGACGTCTCCCTTACATGCGAGGGGTGTATACTATTGGTGTATCATTTGATCTGGCAACACTATTGGCTTTTCCTCTGAAGGGGAGACAATTCGACATCTGGCGCGTCTTCAGTGCAAATTTAACTTCACTAGAGTCAGTTAGTGGTCCGTACAAATTTTTATTTGTAACCGGATATTGTGAAGCGCAATGGTGCGCTATCAAGTTTTGTTTACAACGATACATAACTCAGGGATTCAGTAATCCTGCAAACTCATTTATATGAACTATGATTAGTTCATTATAGGAAGCTCCAAATCACATAAAAGAGAGGGAGAGATCTATATGCTATATTAATTGAATACAAAGTTAGAAGAATCAGAAATAGTTAAAAAAAAATAAGCTAACATTATAAGGAGCTTGTAAGTGACTTGTTTCCAGTCGTCCAGTCAAAACCATCTGTTCAGCGAGATTGACAAGAAAGTTAAGAAATTTTCCGTAAAAAAATAATAAAAACAATAAATGTATTGCTCAAAAATAACATAACAATGAAAACTACTAGTTTTTACGAGAAAAACCTTGTTTACAAACGCACATGGCAAAATCTGTCAATTAAATGATCAAATTAGAATGATAAAGATGGCCGCCCAAGGTCAACAGATGGTTTTACGTCATTATAAAGACCTTACACAACCACTGGGACGAACAAGAAGCCAGTTTAAAGCAACTGTTGTCCTACTGGAGCCGATTGTATAATCTGTGGAATGCATTGTTCCATTGGTAGTGTAAGGGTTAAAGTATTTTAAAATGGTTATATATCTGTTGAAAAGATTTTCGTTCCGCAAACATCAAATATCGAACGAGACTTGATAAATTCCTGATATATCCTGACTGAAGATGACAAACAGAAGTTGAAACATGCTACAAATTTAACAATCCTTCGTGGACAAAGAGTACTTATCACATTTGATGAAGTTGTGTATTTCATCTAACAGTATACTATCCTTTTGGTAGTTATAATCGCAATATGCAGCTTTGAACTTTCTGAGTCTCATCAGTCAAGCGAAAAAACCTAAGAGCTAATTTAATTACATATTTCTGTTGTTAATAACATTATTAATCAGAAATATGTTCTTTCTTAAGTTACAGTAACATTCACCAAAGCGTTTCAATTAATGAAACAAGAGTATGATGAGGATTATTTATTCCATGCCAGAGTCCACTAGTGGTTTAAACGATTCAAAGAAGGTCGTGAGGACATCAAAGACGACGAACATCTTGGTGCAAAAAAATTCGTGGTTACTCAAAGTAATATCAAAATTTTACATAAATTTATAAAAAAACAGTCAAAATCTTCTTTGCGATCCAAGGAAATGGAATCGAAGATGTCCAAAGATTCAATTCATTGCATTTTGATTGATCATTTGGGACTTTGGAAGATTTGTGCACGCTTTGTTCCACACAAATTGACTGACAACCAAAATTACTTCGAATTACTTCGAATTGCAAGGACCTGGAGGAGGAGTAACACTTCACTCGAACCAGGAAGAACACTTCAAGTACAGCATTGTTCCTGAAAAGGCAGACCTTTGTCACACATGCTGGTAAATTGCATCTAACGACCAGAAGCTAGCAAAGAAGAATAATCCTTCTTGCAACATAACTAACCAACATAACCTAAAAGATCACCAGGTTGATAGTTGGTCTTGGTTGGTCTCTTGAGGTTGTCGAAAAAAAGCCTCAATATATTTATCACATCAAAGTCACCATTTTTTTTCCAATCTGATATTCAATAGTCATCTAAAAGGTGACGGGAGTGTGTAGTAAATGAGAAAATATACTTTGAAAATCAAGTTTGTTGTTTTTTTTCATAAAAAAAATATCAAGAGTAGCCAGAAAAAGACAGAAAATAATTAATTTAAGGACCTAATCTCATTTTAATTATATTGTTCTCCTTTGAAGGCTCATATTATTTCATATCCGTTTTGTTTTATTTTTCAGGTAAGTCAAGAACTTTTCTTACAATAACAACTACAGCTAAGTATGACCAGGTGACTACAGGTAAATATGACTTGACAGATATTTTATAATCTTGCTCTTATCCGTCTATACATTTTCTTATTTTTATGAAACTTTTTCTTAGTGTCTAGTAGATTTTATAATATGTAGTTTGTATATTAATTATTTGAAAACATTTTTAATGCACGATATGTTTTTGACATATCGTGCATTAAAAAATTATTTGCATTTATTCGCATTCGTTTTTGTACTGCAGTATATATTGAGTTTTGTACTGTACTGTACACTGTTTCAGTTTTTATGGTGTCTTTAGTTAGTTCACACTTTCAGACCATCAACAATCCCATTACAGATCGCACTATTATTAGTTTATTTTTGTCAAAGTGTGTTTGAATTAATAGTATCTAAACGGTTAATTTTTTTTAATTCTGTTCTTTTTATTTTATTTTTGTGCCTGCAATTACTATTGTTTTGCTTTTGTCGATATTTATTTCCATGTTTACCTTTCTTAGTTTAATTAGTTTACTTTATATATCGCTAAGTTACATTGTATTATTTCTTCAGAATCTGCCATTAGGACCATATCATCAGCGAATAGTAATTATTGTGTTTCTGCTTTCACTGTTTTCATTTTTTTAAACCCTATTTTTGTATTCTTGCAATTTGCTTTATTATTTTTTACAACATCGTCAATAACTACTAAAAATAACAATGGACTCAGAATGCAGCCGTCTTAGACCTATTCCTGTCTCAAATTATGTAGATTCGTCGTTATGCGTTGTTACTTTATTGTTGTTGTTGACGTATAAGGCCTTGATAATATTTCTATTACTCCCTCTTCTTCTCCTCTTCTCTTTAGACTTTTCCAGACATCCCTTCTTTTTACTCTATCAAATGCATTTTCTAGGTTATTAAAATAAATATGGATTTCGACTTATTTTCTTAACAGTTATTCTCCAACCGACCAGCTGAAAATGATTCCAGCGTTTCCAGCAGTCCCAGCACTGATTCCAGCAGTTCCAGCATTGCTGTGAAGAGCGGACGAACTGTCTTCAGCACTGTGTGGAGTCACAGATGACAGGCTTAGATAATAAAATTGACTGAATTAATCCAGATGATATTCTAGTAATATCTGTAATATCTCTAATACTTAGTCAACGATTACTTAGTACAAGATCGCTAATTTTGGTAATGTTTTCTTCATTAATTGACGGGAAATGACTTTCTAAACGAAATGAATCTGCTTCTCTACCATTAACTACTTTTCTACCATCACTAAGGTTCTTCTACCACTTGTAAATATTTTGTAAACATAGCTTCATCATCTTAACACTTTATTATAATTTCTAATGTACCTGCACAAGAAATTTCATTTTTTATACAAAATGTAATGCAAATGCAGTTTAAAAAATCGCCTTCAAAATCTTTTAACTGTCATAATTGACTCTATAATGTCTAACTTAAAAAGCGGAATGTCAATGAATCTTGTGTTATATGTCAAGGACACTCGTACCAACTTGAAAAACAAATGGCTGTGCCAAAATGTGGAGCGCGCGAATTTTAAAAACAAAAGTCGCTTTACAAATTCATCAAAATATGTCATGTTCGTGATGGGATCATTTAATTTCTGCATAAACAACAACTGATCAGGTTGAATGATGATTAAGGTAAAGTCTCCACTTTAAATAACATTATCAGATCGCACTTGAAAAACATTTTTGCGGAAAAATTAAAAGATTTTTCAAAATGCAATCATTAACGAGGTGCGAGCGAATCTTATCGAAAAAACGAGTTTTCAAGTCTAAGACTTGAAATTCGGTAATTGTGACAAATTATATATAATTGAACTATGCTCAAAATTTGAAAATTATTCATCTTCTAGTTTTTTAGAAAAATGATATTTTCAAACCATTCCTATAGACAGTGTTACAGGATTTTTCTTTTTGCCATTAATCTTCCAACTTTATAGAATAACAAATATCACATGAAAAAGTTTAATATTTGCAGAGTGTTATTATATATGAATAATATTGAATTACTGATATAATTATTTAAATAATTGACGTCAAACTTTTTTTTCAACTTTCAATTACTAATAACCAAGCACTCGATTAAAGGTCGCACAACCAGCTGAGAAAAAAAAAGACATTTATAGCTAAAAGGAGAGAGAATTTTAATATAAATTTTCTGTATTGTAGCGTCAAAATTCTCATACATATATACAAGGTGTCCCAGAATATTTGGGCAATCTCCCGGATTCAGATAGAACACATAAAAATAATATGACAAGTTCTTATACACTTTTTTCCTATCCTATCCTACGGTCTCCCCTCCAGAGATACCGGTTCATAACGGTCGCCCCTGGAAATCGTTTGTTTTTAAATAGCCTTTGAAGTATTAGATATATCAATTTTTCTATAGGAACCTTTGGTGTGAAACGCTAAACTTGAAGAGATTTACCACCAAACACGCTAAACGCCAAATCACTTTTTTTTAACTTCTCGATGCACATTTCGCTAACCATTTTAGCATCATCAGGAGATGATTTAACCTCTTAAGATATGATCTCCTGATGATGCTAACATGGTTAGCGAAACGTGCATCGAGAAGTTCAAAAAAGTTATTTGGCGTTTAGTGGTAAATCTCTTCACGTTTAGTATTAGGTGTAATTTAATATGTTTTTAATAAGATGGTTACTAGGTGAGTCTTCTTAAAATGAACCCTTTTAATCACATTGGGCTTATTTATTTTGCCAGGGACGGACTAGCCATAACACAGTAATGCTATTTTTTACACTCTGTACGATAAAGGCACAACAATAATATTTTCGGACAGCTTAAACATAAAAACTAAAAAAAAATCTCTCTTGATTGACATCGATAAAATGAACTGTTAAAAAAACATTATATATATAAAAAATATATATTTGCTTCAATAAATATGGAGTTTTGCATTGGTTATTTTCATAAAATGTCTTGCTTGTTACTATTGCTTTTTTGATATGTACCGATTGAAATAAAGATATTCATTGCAATGTCAGTTGAAAATAAAGGGTTTTGAAATTTTCGATGTTTTTTTTTTCTTTTTAATCTTGATTAGTCAATTATTAATGGAATTTACGTTTGCTGAATATGTCGACGTGCATTTAATGTATGGGCTTGCATCATGTAATGCCCTACAAGCCAGTAGGCTTTATGATAAACGATTACCCAATAGAAGAATTCCTGATAGGAGAACCTTTCAAAGAGTGGATCGTCGTTTGAAGGAGACAGGTAAAAACTACGATGTTTTATTTTTTACTTGTACTTATCGAATGATAGAGATTTAATGTTTTAATTTTTTAATTTAAGTGTTACAAACAATTTTAGGAAGGTTTGACAAAGCCAGCCACAACTGTGGAAATCAAATCCATCGCGGTGAAGGTGTTGAGGAAAACATCCTAAATGCCGCAGAAGCAGATCCTTCAACAAGTGACCAAATATGCGGTCGAGCAATATCGACGATCTCCAGAATCCTTAGAGAGCAACAGTTGCATCCGTACCATCTTCAAAAAATCCATATGTTTTTTTCTGAAGACTTTCCTCGGAGGATGGAATTTTCTAACTGGGATTTAGATCAGCACAGAAACGATGCAAATTTCATTCGTTCAGTTCTATTTACGGACGAACCTGGATTTTCTAAAAATGGCATCATAAACTCCCATAATATGCATTTATGGGCAGAGGAAAATCCCCATGCTTCAACCATGCCCAACGTGTGGGCCGGATTCATCGGGCAACATTTAATTGGACCATTTGAGTTGCCAATAAGGTTAACTGGAGAACTTTATTTGAAATTTCTTCAATACAATTTGCCAGAACTATTGGAAGATCTATCTTTGGCAATACGACGTGATGTGTGACACAACATTTTAGTCTAGTAGTTCGATAACACCTAAATAGAAACTTCGAAAATCGATGGATAGGTAGAGGAGGACCAGTGGCTTGCCTTTCTCGATCACGAGACCTAAATCCATTAGATTTTTGTGGGGCTATTTAAAAACTTTAGTCTATGTCAGTCCAATAGACAATCGAGACTTATTGGAAAGAATTAATTTTCATTGTTGGGAAATGAGAACTAATTTTGAGGCATTGTGGATGGTCCAACAATATTCAATTGTTAGAGCTAGGGAATGCATAAAAGTAGAAGCTCATGTTGAACTGACAGAAAATTATTTAACAAAAACCATATTGAACCATTTATTTTTCGTAAACATCAAGATAAAGAGAACTTTTTTAGTTTAAGGTTTAAACTGTCCGAAAATATTATTGTTGTGCCTTTATCGTATAGGATGTAAAAAAAATAGCAATACTATGTTAGGGCTTGTCCGTTCCAAACCAAATAAGCCCAATGTGATTAAAAGGGTTCAATTTAATGAGACATACCTAGTAACCATCATATTGAAAATATATTAAATTATATCTAGTACTTCAAAAGATATTTAAAAACAAAGGATTTTGAGGGGCGTCTGTTATGAACCCGTATCTCCGCGTAGGAAAAATAATGGAGAAAATATCCAGGATTCAGATATAACACATAAAAATAATATGACAAGTTCCTATGTACATTTTTTCCTACGCGGAGATGCGGGTTCATAACAGACGCCCCTGAAAATCCTTTGTTTTTAAATATCTTTTGAAGTAGATATAATTTAATATTTTTTTAATATGATGGTTACTAGGTATGTCTCATTAAATTGAACCATTTTATTCACATTGGGCTTATTTAGTTTGGGACGGACTAGCTCTAACATAGTATTTTTTTACACCCTGTACGATAAACGGCACAACAATAATACTTTCGGACAGTTTAAACCTTAAACTAAAAAAGTTCTCTTGATGGATATCCATGAAATGAACTGTTTACTGAAAAAAATTGTTCAAGATGGTTTTATTTAATAATTTTGCGTCAGTTCAACATGAGCTTCTGCACTTATGCATTCCCTAGTTGTTTAGTTGTTATAGATAGTTCCTTTATGAATTGAATATTGTTGGACCATCCACAATGCCTCAAAATTAGTCCTTATTTTGCGACAATAAAAATTAATTATTTTCAATAAGCTTTCTCGATTGTCTATTGGATTGGCCTAGACTAAAGTTGCACAAAAAATCTAATGGATTTAGGTTAGGTGATCGAGAAGGGCAAGCCACTCCTCTATCTATCCGTCGATTTTCGAAGTTCCTGTTTGGGTATTCTCGAACTACTAGACTAAATTGTGGTGGGGCCCCATCATACATGAACCACCAATAGAAGCATGGGGATTTTCCTCTGCCCATAAATGCATATTATGGGAGTTTATGATGCCGTTTTTAGAAAATCGAAGTTCGTCCGTAAATAGAACTGAACCAATGACATTTGCATCGCTTCTGTGCTGATCTAAAACCCAGTTAGAAAATTCCATCCTCCGAGCAAAGTCTTCAGAAAACAACGCAGACTTTTTGAAGATGGTACGGATGCAACTGTTGGTCTCTAAGGATTCTAGAGATCGTTGATTTTGCTCTACCGTCCAGTTATGGTCACTTGTTGAAGGATCTGCTTCTGCGGCATTTAGGATGTTTTCCTCTACACCTTCACCGGGATGGATTTGATTTCCACAGTTGTGGCTGGCTTTGTCAAACCTTCCTAAAATTGTTTGTAACACTTAAATTAAAAAACTAAAACATTAAATCTCTATCATTCGATAAGTACAAGTAAAAAATAAAACATCGTAGTTTTTACCTGTCTCCTTCAAACGACGATCCACTCTTTCAAAGGTTTTCCTATCAGGAATTCTTCTATTGGGAAATCGTTTACCATAAAGCCTTCTGACTTGTAGGGCATTACATGATGCAAGCCCATACATTAAATGCACGGCGACATATTCAGCAAACGTAAATTCCATTAATAATTGACTAATCGAGAATAAGAAGAAAAAACATCGAAAATTTCAAAACCCTCTATTTTCAACTGACATTGCAATAAATATCTTTATTAAAATCGGTACATATAAAAAAAACCATAGCAACAAGCAAGACATTTTATGAAAATAACCAGTACAAAACCCCATATTTATTGAAGAAAATATATATATTTATATATATATATATATATATATATATATATATATATATATATATATATATATATATATATATATATATATATATATATATATATATATAATATTTTCAACAGTTCATTTTATCGATGTCGATCAAGAGATATTTTTTTTTTGTTTTATAAATATATATATTTATATATATATATATATATATATATATATATATATATATATATATATATATATATATATATATATATATATATATATATATATATATAATATATATATATATATATATATATATATATATATATATATATATATATATATATATGTGTGTGTGTGTGTGTGTGTGTGTATACAGTAAATGTGTTGGCAAATGATGTTACTTATTAAAAAGATACTGGGTGTTCAAAGTGAAACTCAATTTTCGAAAAATTGAAATAATTTAAAAACGGTTGAAGATCTCAGGTACAAAATCGGGGTAGTTGGGTTTTCAAAGGTGATAAAACCATATTTGGTTAGATTGAGCCCAGTTCTTAGGGGGCGCTTGCTACCTACTTGCGGAGGAATTAACTTGCTCATATTTGTTTACTCTATAAAGCTGGGAACATTTTGACTTCCAGATAGAGAAGAGTCATAATTTCCATGTAAAAAAAGTACCCTTGATTAATATGGATATCTCACGCTGTTTGCGAGATATTCGTGTTCGAATATTCCATTGTATATTTTGTCGATCGCTGAAAAATCTGCAATTTACAAAGTGTGCCTTGTCTTGATGATAACTGTCATTGTTTTCTATCTCTCCTATTAAACATAGGTGGAAACAAGTTTCTCCAATCTTGAGTTGGTATTAAATAATTTGTAAAAAATGCCCGGACTTAATCAGTTTCCTAACCGTGATTTAAGTGATCTGCTCTCCGTTTATGCACAAGTAAATTAAAATAGACGCGCCGCAGTTAGAAGGTATGAAGGGCTTTAACCAACCAGAATCCTCCCAGCTCAACAAATTTTTCAAAGAATTTTCAATCAGTTAGGCGAAACAGGTTCGTTTTATTACAGCAATCCTGGTGGACGATCAAAACGTATAACGGTAAAAAAAGAAGAGGACATTTTGGTTAGTATCACGGAAAATCCTGAAATAATTTATTAGTAATTATAAAGTTTGTTTTAGTATTATAAATAAAAATTGTGAATTTCTCTAACTATTTTAAGTTTCAGGAAAACAAAAAAATTTCATAGTTATTTTAACTGATGAGTGTTGCTCGTACTTCCTTAAGGATGACAAAATATTATTGAATTAAATATAAAAAATCTTTTTGTGAAAAATCTATATTTTTCGGACGTCCTTATATATTTCATTTCCATTTTGTTTATTCATAATATGTTCCATTCTCCAACACAAAAAATAAATTATTACTCACTTAAGCAATTTAAACACAAGAAGAAAGTCGTTTTTTTCCGAGATTTTTAATTTAGATTTTTCCAGTTGAATGTAATAAGGACCGTTTTGTTCGGTTCCGAAATCAACAAACAACACATCGCGTGAGAAAGTTTTATTTTATTTATTCTTTTTAGTTCACTTTTTTTATTCGTTATTTTTTTTTGTTAGGAAATAACGAGTTTATTAATAAAAACATGACTTTAGAATGACTAGAACGGAAGGGAATACAGAAACAACTGAAAGGCTGCTTTATTTTGATTCATACTTAATAGGTGTTCCGGTTAATAATGTCGATTTTTCGCAAAATTTGAGCAATTATTTCCATAAATTACCTTAATAATTAAAGTATTGGCTATTTTTCTGCCAAAGAACGGATTTCGCGCCAAAAGAACTTTTGGTTTTTATGAGGCCAACCATTCGGCATGCCAAATTTTCACTTCTTTGTAAGAATGTAAGTGTTGTTCTGAAAATCCGTGCGGCGTCGATTGGAACAAGTCGTAGTCCGAAGGGGCTAAATCCGGTAAATATGGCGGGTGGGGTAGGACGTCCCACTTAACGTTTGCCAAATAGATTTTTACACATTTTACAACATGAGGCCGGGCATTGTCATGTTGAAAAATAACTTTCTCGTGTGTTTGGGTGTATTCTGGTCGTTTTTCCTCCAATGCTCGATATAATTTTATCAATTGTTGTCGGTATCGATTGCCAGGTTTCAGCAGTTGCCACTAAATACACAGCAAAGTCTTCATTCCATGTAAAAGGGAGACCGAAAAGTAACCAACATTTTTTGTTTCTGGCGAAAAACATTTATCTATTAAAGAAATCTTAAATACTAATGGACAAAATAATTTCCATCATTTTCTAACACTTTTTACCAGCGTAAAGGCAGTTTTTAAAAAAGTCCTTTGATTTTTCATTGAAAAACTTTTCCAAGAGCGTTTTCACTTCTCCAACATTGTTAAATGTTTTACCTCTTAATGTATGCTCTAACGATCTGAAAAGGTGGTAATCTGACGGCGCGAGATCTAGTGAATAGTGTGGATGAGGTCAAAGTTCCAGTCTAAGCTCCCTTATTTTTGTCTGTGTTATTTTTGCACCGTGAGGCCTCGCGTTATCGTGTTGAAGGATTCTTTTTCTGTTATTGACCAAAACAGATCGTTTTTTATGAGCTATTGCTTCATTCTCTCGAGTTATTCACAATACACTGTCGCTGTAACGGTCTGGCCAGGTTCAAGGAATTCATAGTGTATTATTCAAGAAAAATCCCACCACACATAAACAAGGACCTTCTTTATTGTTAGTGATGGTCGAGGTCTCAGAACAGGTGCTTCTCCGGAAGAAAGCCATTGTCTTTTTCGTACAGGATTATTGTATAACACCCATTTCTCATCTCCAGTTACAATTCGTCGCAAAAACGGATCAGCTTCATACCGAGACAAAAGAGATGCGCAGATGGTTCACCATTGACCGAGCGTCGTCTCCGTCAATTCATGAGGAACCCAAATTCCTTGCCTGTATAATTGCTTGTATAATTGCTTTCCTATGCGACGAAGATAATCCTGAACTGTACGTCCATGGTTTATAGTTCCAATCTTCAGTGATAATTCCTCAATTGTTTGACGAGGATCTGAATTCACTATCGCCTTCAGGATATCATCATCTAATTTTTGGAGTCGTCCTTTTCGTGCGGCATCTTTGAGATTCCTATTTACATTTTTAAACTTTTTAAAGCATCTATGACACTTGTTTAGTTTTAGAACATCCCCGTAAGTACCGGTAATTTTTTTCACTGCTTCATGTGCCTTCATTCCTTTATCGAACAAAAATAGCATACAATGACATAAGCTTCTTCCATATTTGCTCCTTGGTAGAACAAAAACTTTTTAACCGAAAAATAAAATTTACAACCAAGCTTGAACGTAACAACAAAACTTCCGTATTTGCGTGGCCGTGTCTCGACACAAACTGACTGTGATTGAGCTCATCGAAGACATTTTGATTACTTTTCGGTCCCCCAATATATTGCGCACTGTTGTGTTGGTGAATGATTGATACGTCATAAAAAGTTTAAATTGATGCCTCAGACATACTTGAGATGGCGCCACCGCTTGACACATTTTCCATCGTCCCTTACCGGATTAGAGGAATACCTTCTTATATATTATCCTAACACTTTGTCGAGCGCCTTCGAAAAAAAAAGGTAGGCGCGGTATGCCTGGTAGGCTCATTTTCGAAAATTTATAAAATCTATACTAAACTATCTGATGCAAAAAATCAAAATTATTTAACTTCCTAGGGATACATTCTAACGAAATATGCAAAGAAATAGATATAAAAGAAAACAGTTATTATTTACAAGGCCAAAATCAAAAGAACAAATTTGAAAGTGATCATAAATGCAGTCTTTTTACACCTATATAATTATTACAGAAGAAGAAAATCAGGCAAAATACATGCATATTGAGACACTTGGATTGTATTAGAAGTCAGTTCAATGCGAATCATTGATCTCAGGTTGATCTGGCGGTGTGAATTGACACCCTGAGATGCAGACTTTGCAGATCATGTTCGCGTGGGACCTACAGACTCCACTATTGCAGTTTTTGCATGCATAGTTCGACAATCTTTCTTTACCCGTTTCCAGACTATAGCTGGTGCACCTCCTCTTTTTACTGCGGCGTGGGAGTGACTTTTCATGATCATCCACATGGAGAAATCTGTTCAAAAGAATTTGCATGCTGATGTAAATGCCGGACGTCATCAGACTTCTTCGCTGCACCTCTTCAATCACCAGTTCATGAGCTGACTTTTTCAGGATCCTTTTTCCAGTCATTGGTTCCAGTTAATTGCAAAAGTAAATAACTTGAGAATTAATATCCGCCGCATTTAGCATGGCAAAGAAGATTGGCTAGCGTTTTACGTTACCGAGTACGCTGTAAGGAGCACACATTTGATCTGCTGTGTCTACACCACTTTTAATGGAGTTGTAAAAAGTAATCAACTCTAGTTTCATTTTATCCCGAGATGTAGGATCAATGGCGTCACTAAAATGAAGAGAGAATACATCTTATTCACATTATTCACATTATTTTCTTTACACGGGATGTAAGAAACCAGAACCGTCCCGTCAATGAAACCAAACAAACTGGTGTATTGTGCTCTCCCTTTTACATTGACAAAAGCGAATGGCAGTTGGCATTTGTTTTTTCTAACTATGTCAACATATGACAACTTTTCGTTTTCAATTATTGGATAAGGTTGAAAACAGTAAACCAATTATCATTAGTTATGTTGTGACGAGACCCAAATGACGGCGCTACCATTCTTTTCATCACATCAGTAGGTTTATTGCTTACACGAAAACTACACAGACTGTTTTCTTGCATACTTGCATATACTTGCATGTATATGCCTTAATCGTGCCCATATATTGGTTTGTGCACGTGACAATCAATTCAAGGATTTCATCAGTGAAGAAAATTTTCCAACAATCTAGAATAGTTTTAGCATTACGCGCATTTCCTTTGACTCCAGGAAGGTGAAGCATTATGTAATGTAATAAAACCATTATGCAATTAAAAAGAAACATTATGTAATGAGACGGTCTACGATGCTTTTTCATTGGTGGCTTTTTATTCCACTTGGTTTTTTTTATATAACCTATAACTGACAAATCGTCTTCGTCAGAAGATAGGTCCTCACCATCTTGTTCAGTCCATGAATTGTCTTCAGCTTGCTCCACTTCATCGCTGTCACTCTCTTCCTCAAAATCCTCAATCTCTGCAGTGCCTTCTAATTTGCTATACTACAATAAGTCCCTAGTTTCATTAACCTGTTTCGGGTTATTTAAATTAAAGGTCCCATGCGCCAGTTCAGATAATATTCTCCAACAGGGGAGAAGAAAGGGCTTCTGGAGTATGTTTAAAAAATAAATTGAAAACATGCACGATATCGCGGGCGATGAGCCTGAGAGAGAATTTAAGGATTGATATAGCCGCATCAGCAATAGAAACTACTTAGTGATCGTAACTTGAGAGATTGTAGATCAGTATCAAAATTTTTCCCATAAAGTTTGTGATTACAGTGTAAAAGGATGCACAATACATTATATCCATATTAGTAAACAAGTGACTATATATCGCGCTCGTTCAAATGTTTCAGCGGAAATTGCTCTACACTCTTCAATAATTCGTTGTCTTAAAACATCTATACTGTCAGGTGTTGTAACATATACTCTAGATTTAAGATACCCCCACAGAAAAAAATCCAAAAGTGTAATCTCCGGTGACCGAGCCAACCATTCTATCGAATTTCCTTGCTTGATTTATCTACCAGGATATCCCTTATCCAAATAATGTCTTACTGCAGCACAATAGCGAGTTCAAAGTTATTAAATTCATCTGGATTGTCTTCTAGAATTTCAAGAATTTGCGGCTCAATCGCGATTTCTAACATCTCCAGGTACGCTTTACATATAGGCCCACCCATGTGGTTTCCCAGAATACCTGCCCAGATATTTACTTTTCCTGGAAACTGTGTGTGTGTGTGTGTTTCTCAGTAAACATGTGAGGATTTGCATCATTCCAGTATTTTACATTTTGAGTGTTCACATTTCAATTGAGGTAGAAACTACTTTCGTCACTAAAGCACTTTTTTTTAAATAATCTGGTGTTTGATCAATTCTAGTTGTCATATTTTAACAGAATTGCAGTCTTCGGTCGGGGTCGTCATACACCATTGTTAATTTGTAGGGAGGATTTTTTTTCTCAACACCCGGTGCATCATCCTTTGACTAACTTCACAGGTAGATGTAACTTGGATTGTAGGTCAAGTAGGGTTTAGAAAGGGACAAGTTTTACCATTTCTGCAATTATGCCAATTTCTTTGTCATTAGAAATGTTTGGTTTGCCAGATCGTTTTGCATTTTTAAGACTGTTGTTCAAATTTATGAAGAAGCTCCCTCAAATAAGTCATCGATATAGGGCGATCGGGATACATCTCATTAAAAAGGTGCTCCGCACCATGAATTCTTTCCACATTCACCAAGCATTAAGGTAGCTACTACCTTGTTTTCTAAAGTACTTAACATTGTGTTTATTTAGAAACTCAAAAGTTACATGCAAAAATATTTCAAGTAAATATTCAAAAATTGAAACCATGTAAAAGCAGAAAAAGTAAAATAAGTTAGAGGATTACAAAAAGGCCAATTTTTTTTCGGCGAACTTGTGAATCTATATTAAGTATACGCTAAACTGAATTTTATTTCTAATACTAGTATTTATTTATTTTATGCATCAAAACTACCTTGAACCCATACAAAATTAGTATGGTTAAATAGGGTTTTTAAATACATTTCAAACAAGGTATCACTTGCTACAGGATTCCATTGAAAATTATTGGTCACAATGGCACTGTGGCGCCATCTATAACGATTACGTCATCAGCTATCACTAGAAAAGGAGTTTACGTCCAGTCATTTTCACATTCCAAATTTCATTAGTTTAATGTATAATGTATAATATATATATATATATATATATATATATATATATATATATATATATATATATATATATATATATATATATCATCATCATCATTCAGCCATTATCGATACACTGCAGGATGAAGGCCTCCCCAGCATGCTTCCAACTCGCGCGGTCCTGTCCTGCTTTCCTCTGCCATTTTGGTCCTATATGCCATTGATTGTGTTTTAGATCTTCTTTGTGGACGTTTATGATCAAGCGGTATCCATTCCAGGATTGCTTTGACTCATCTGTCGTCACATCGCCTCGCTATATGGCCTGCCCACCTCCATTTCAATTCCTTCACCTTTGCAATGGTGTCACATACTTTTGTCTGTTCTCTGATCCATGTGCAGGTCTTTCTGTCCCACTTTCTATACTTTTCCATTCCCCTCTGGGCTACCCGAAGTCTTTGAATTGATTGTGATGTCAGTGTCCATATTTCACCTCCATATGTCAGAGGCAGCACGCGCTTTGATATTGAGACAAATGCCTTTTCATAGTCAATAAAAGCCAAGTACAGTGGCCTGGGTGTAGGGTGTTCTGCGTTATGTGTTTATTGTACCCCTATACATATATATATATATATATATATATATATATATATATATATATATATATATATATATATATATATATATATATATATATATATATATATACATTGAAACAAATATTTTTTTCCTTTATTTGGGTTTTTCGCCACTATCTAAAACTCAAAAATATCAAAAATACCTGTTCTTATTTAAAGAAAGAATCACTGGGTAACAACAAAAAACCAAACGGAGACAAATTTTTCAGTGATTCTTTTTTGTAATAAATTTGCCTAACGAACAAAATTTTAAAGATATAAAAATGTTAATATATATAAAAAAAAATTACAAACTTTTAACGTTAACGTTTCGGAGGGTACTCTCCCCCCCGTTTTCAAAACTAAACTAAAAAATAAATTATATTAATTTGTAATATATAAAGTAACGAGTGAAAGTAAATATATTTTTTTGGATATGTCAACGATACTTACATTGACAACAATTTGGCGAAAAACCCAAATAAAGGAAAAAAAATATATGAACACGCCACAATCATTCAGACATTACTTACATTGAAACATAATTTATAGTGAATATAATACAATTTGAAATATGAACATTTGAAATTATGAGTAAAGGTAAAGCGAAAGTTAGTGATTAACATGTGTGAAGAAAGATACAACTCAATTATTTACACATTAGCAAACTTGAGGGCATGGATGACAGGTTGACACTAAAGTAAGCATAGTTCATAGTAATGATAATGTGGGTGAAAATAGTATAAAGTAAAAACATTTTTATAGTTGGGAAAGAGCTCATATTTTTGACAGAAAGGATACTTCATTTAGAAAAGCAAAGAGGGCGGTTATATGATTACGAGACAGTATGAACGCTAGTTCTTGTGGTAAATTATGTTTGTGTCTGAAGAAGTATAAAGCGAGGAGAGTGAAGAAGTATAAAGTGTGGACATGTATTACTGTAAGCAAGTTGCAAGAAATACGCATATGTGGCTCTTCTCTTCTCAGAAGGTGACCGTGCGAGAAAAAATTAATGACCAATTCTGAGATGAGTCCATGCAACCGCACTTTGCATATCCAAAGGAGGGTGGGAGGATTTATGAAAAGAGCTGGGTTTTATGGGGAAAAGTTTAGAGGAGTGGTCTGAAAGTGTTATCCAGTGTTTCCAATTTTATTGGACTTGTTAGAGAGCTATACATGTATAGGTATCCCAATGGCAAAACTGACCACCTTCCCGTTCTTTTCGAACTAGGTGACGCCCGACTCTTAGGTGCGCCGTTCAAGCCGTCACATTTCGTGACGGATTGGAGGGTTTTCAAGACCATACTTCATTCCACTGATCCTATACCCCAGGTTGCTGACCCGGAGCAGCTCGATCTTGCTGTCGGTAAACTGACAGAGGATATCCTGAAGGCTTTCAGCCTAGCCACGAAGCCTCGACCGTCGAATCAGCAGCGGCTAACTTCCGATCTCCCGACTGACCTGAAAAATCTTCTCCGGGCGAAAAATCGCCTGGTGAAGAAGGCCAGGGCTACCCCCTCTCGAGAGGATAGAAGTCGGGCAAATCGGGCGATCAGAGAAGCCAAAGAGGAGATGAAGTCATACAGAAATGAGAAGTGGGGTAACCTGCTTCTCTCTGTTGACACGTCAAATCTGAGGCTGATCTGGCGTCTGTCAAGATCGTTGACGGGGAAGTCCCGTAGGGACATTCCACCGTTAAGGTCGGATGATGGCAATCGTGCCGTCTCCGATTCGGAGAAGGCCGAGCTGCTGGCGGAGTCTTTTAGACTCCAAATGACGAGTCCGAGGCTGCCCGGGGCTCAGGAAGATCGAGATTGGGCGGTCTCCGATGTTGTTCAAACACGGATGTCCGAAAACCCACGTTTCGACTTCCTGCGGGAATACCTCGTATCTCCAAAGTCAGTTATGGCTATAATTCGAAAACTTTCTCCCCGTAAATCCCCCGGAAGCGATGGCATCACCGTATGCCTGCTCCGGAAATTACCAAGTAAGCAAATCGCAGAAATCACAAATATTGTGAACTCCATTCTGCGATTGCAATATTTTCCCAAGTCATGGAAACACGCGCTTATAGCAGTGATTCCTAAGAAGCCGAACTCCAGTTCGGCTTCTGATTATAGACCCATTAGTCTGATCAATACCCTCTCTAAAATAGCCGAAAAAGTCATTCTCTCTGCAGTGAATGACTTTGCCGACAGTAATGGTATCATACCAAACGAGCAGTTTGGGTTCAGGCGAGGACATTCGTCCTCGCAACAGACAGCCAGATTAGCTGGCCAAATTAATCAGGCTTTCAGGTCGGGCAAGCGCCTCGGCGCTGTCTTTTTAGACCTTTCCAAAGCCTTCGATAAAGTATGGCACGAGGGACTTATTTTCAAGTTCCTCGAATTAGGTTTTCCGGGGGACCTAACCATGCTAATAAACTCATTTCTGAAAGGCAGATCCTTACAAGTTAAAATTAAAGATACCCTCTCTACGAGCAAACCTATCGAGTCGGGAGTCCCGCAAGGTTCTCCCCTGTCTCCGGCCTTGTTTAACATCTACTTGGCCAAATTTCCCCATTTCCGTGACGTCAGTGTTTCATTCTTTGCGGATGACACTGCTTTCTTCTCAACGTCACGTCTCACATCGGTTATTCGTAACCGATTGCAGCGGCAGCTTAATGCTGCCGTTGCCTGGCTTAAATTCTGGCGCCTGCAGGTCAATCCTAAAAAGACCCAGGCGATAATTTTCACCAGAAATCGCTTTTCAGGCGAAGCCAGATTGCTGGTTGACAAAGTGCCAATCCCGTGGCTGCAAAAAGCCACGTATCTAGGTCTCCATTTCGACCGCTCACTCAAATGGTCTAGTCAAATCCAGCTCACAATAAGCAAGGGGCACGGAATCCTCAAACTTCTGTGTCCCTTGATTTGTCGTTCTAGTAAATTATCTCTCAATGTAAAAATTTTACTATATAAAGTCATGATAAGATCCGTATATTTATACGGTCTTATTACCTATTATAGTTTTTTGCCGCCTACGGCGGTTAAAAAACTTCAAAGATTCCAGAACAAAACCTTGCGTATGGCACTTAACGCACCTTGGTATGTTCGGAATAATCAAATCATGAGAGAGACCGGTGTACCCCCGGTCTCTGAATTCTATTCCCAAATCTACGCTAAATTCGCCCAAACGGCGAAATTTAGCGAAAATCCGCTAGTCCGGTCTATACCGGACAACTTACCCGGATTTCCTGGGTAAAATAGCGCATTGTCCTATTTCCCATACGGGCCGCAAGCATAACGGAATCGATAAATCGATTCCCGGCTTGCATAAGACCGCTTCGACGACTTATAGTCCTTTCCGTGGTCTGGCAGTCGAAAGATCGCTTCGATCGATCGGTCTGCTAGACAGAAGACCTGTCAATCTCTGACGGGGAAAAAGTAAAAATTTTCATTTTCTTTTTCATTCGTAATAGCCTCAGAAGTTCGCCAGGACTTCATCTGAATTACTATTCTTTCTTAGCTTTCTATCTATGCCACTTGCTAGGCAACTTGCTGGGTCAGATAGAGACCCCTAAAATTCTAAGTGCCCATATAGGGTCAAATGCCGACTAGAAACGGGTAAGAGCCTGCGGGCTAACCCAAAAACCTGGCTAAATAAGTCGAAGTCAATGGCAAAAAAATGGGGTTTGGTTGTCCTTCTTATAACGCAAGCTTAGCTCTGAGGCCAGCACGCTCATTGCCCTTAATTTTTGAATGACTTAGGACACATAGAAACCGAATTTTGAGCCCTTAGGTCCGGCTTCCATCACATTGAGGAGACATTTAGATGGCAAAAAAGAGGAATGGGCCCCTTCTAAGGATTTAAATGAATCTGTGCAGATAAGTCAATCAGAAATGAGGGTAATTTAGGAGCTGAGAGGTGAGCCTGAGAGGCACAGAATAAAAACTGGCACTTGCTTCTAGAAACTAACCTAAAATAACATATTATACATTATAAAATACGCAAATTCAACTATTCAAATTAAAAAAAGTGATAATTCTGACCTTGAACTTGAACAAAACGAGATCAGGCGCGGAATGCCTAATAGGCCAATAAAGATCTAGGCGTTTTCTACTGGTGCGGAGAGCAAACTGAGTAGATGGGTTACGTTTACCACCAAAAATTAGGAAGCTACTGGATGAGCGGAGTTCCAGCAATGAGAAGGAGAAAGGGGACAAACTGAAACTTGATCGCTGTGCCTGAGAGGCCTGTGCCTCCCCACGCCCGACAGAGGGTTAATGGGAGGGTAAAAGGATGCAGTACCACTCTATATGTTAAAACTGTATTAACTCATGAATAAAATACATTTTTTTTAAGTATCAACAAACGACATTATGTACGATTCTCCCTATTAGAAAAACTAGAAGTTTTATAAATACAGTTACGTATTTTTTTGCTTTTAATGCCTCTTTCGAATATATTAACATTTGAAATCGCGACAATCAGTGGAAAAAATGGAGCTACTAATGAAGCTGGTTGAGGGAGCGCGGAAAAAAAGATTAAATTTGTTAACCAAATCTGAACCGGTTTAATTTTTTTCCAAAACAATAAAGTCAAATATATCCGCTGGTTGTGTCAATTTGCCTAGAATTTATTTTCCATAAATTACATTAAACAAACTAGAGAGTGAGGGTGAGCGAGGGAGAGGATTAAAACTAGTGGATTACAAACT
Organism: Cosmopolites sordidus; assembly: GCA_031761425.1. NCBI lineage: Eukaryota > Metazoa > Arthropoda > Insecta > Coleoptera > Curculionidae > Cosmopolites > Cosmopolites sordidus. Next base: position 923,334 of record JARFXV010001030.1, on the reverse strand, counting down.
TTTGGTTTTAAAGCGTTTGTTCGTGTCAGAGCGGTCGATATGGTTTTTTTGGCTACACTGTGATTTATTTAAACAAAAGGGTTTTGCTTATCTGATGAGCTTAGTACGCTTTTATAAAACCACTTTAAAATCTGATGAATTTTCATTGGTTGGTTTGCATCAATTCTTATGCTTGAGCTTATGCTGTGGAAATTTAAGGAAATTTTTCATAAAACACTAAATGACTTGTATAGCATCTCGATGAAGATTTTGTTAACTTTGTTAACATACTCAAAAGATGATTAACATTAGTTAGTTCTAACAATTCGAACTATATACAGGGTTGTTGGTGCATCGTTTTGCCAAATTAGAATGGCCGATAGGAGGGGTCTTTTGCTTTCTCCTCAGCCTCCATAAAGCATTATTGGGCCCACAGGTTTTTTTTATGTTAATTTTTAAACCTTTTTTTGAAAAATTCCAAATGTCAGCATTGAAACTTGAATTAAAAAAAAAGTTATTGGTATATCCTCCAAATTATTTTTTTATTTTAATGTGTAATGTATAAAAATCAAAATTATATGCAAGCGATCTAGTTTTTTTATGGACCCGCAAAGTTTTTGAGAGAACTAAACATAAATTCAAAAATCTAAAAGATTCTTCGAATTCTTAAAAAAAATCTCTGGTTTATCCTCTTTCTAACCGTATGTATTCATGCCATAAAAACATTCTACTAACTTCACTGATTTGCCAACTTTCTGCATCGGGACGCATTAGGCTGATATTCGACATGCAGGATAAAATTGGAAATCATATAATTGGACCACATTACTTACCTGATCGTCTAAACGGGGATAATTACCTTGAGTTCCCGCAAAACGTACCAGAATTGTTAGCTGAGATTCCAATATTTAATGAAGACAGGAGTAATTAACAGTCAGGGTTTATTTAAATAATGTTTCCCAAATTCGTGGATTGGAAGGGATGGCCCTATTCCATGGCTTTCACGGTCCCCAGATCTAACTCCGTTGGATTTTTACATCTGAGGACGGACAAAAGAACTTGTATACGTCACAGAAGTTCAAACTAGAGAAGATTTATTCCAACTCATAGAGGCGGCTTTCGTCATAATTAGAGAAGAAATTATTTTACGTACTACTACGGTAGAAATGAGGCGAATATTACGCGCGTGCATACACAACGGAGGTGAACAATTCGAGCAAGATTTGTGATTAATTAAAACATTGATTATTAAGATTTTATTTTTACTTCAAGTCCAAGGAGCGTTAGTACCCTATGTAAGAAATAGATAACAACCAGACTTTACTGCGCAAGAGTGAGATAGCATTTTCTACTTATTTAGCTTATGTTATTTACGCGAATAAGTAATATCGAATATCAGCGTAATGAGTCCCGATACACAAAGTTAGTAAATTAGTGAAGTTGGTAAAACTCTCCACAATCAAACAACCCATATTTTCGCCGACCTCTCGTCGGATGGCTTATAAATGGAGTTTTTTGACTTCTTTGGACTGCGTCCAGCGAGACAACCGTAGTCAGGAGTTATACACCTCCGACCGTTGGGTTCTACAATCTCATGTGGAACGCACAACAACCTGCGTCTCCGCTATAATGAGCAATGGGTAGTTGCTTGACCGGGAGGAAGCCCCACCCATCCCTTACATTGGAGGGCACATGTTTCGTCTGTTGGTGGTTAGACTCATCAGGGTACCGACATATGCTATTTCGCCAAGAATAGGGAGTCCCTCTCCATAATCAAACTACCCATATTTTCGCCGACCTCTCGTCGGATGGCTTATAAATGGAGTTTTTTTACTTCTTTGGACTGCGTTCAACGAGGCAACAGTAGTCATATATATATATATATATATATATATATATATATATATATATATATATATATATATATATATATATATATATTGCTCTACCGAGCGTAGGAATCCGCCACCTTAATTTATTCGAAGGAATTTGATCGTAAAAACCGAAAACTTTGTCACGGTTAGGTCTGTTTAAAATTCCGTTTGCAGCGCCGATAGTTTTTTCTTTCTATTTCTTTCTAATTTATATAAATTGGATGTCTACGAAAATTGCTGTCACGTGACCTGCTACAAAGAATTGCACCGATGGAAAGAGACGAATTTACTTTTATGTTTACGTGATCGTCTTGGAAAGAGAAAGAGAGTTTTTGCGCCATACAGTATCGGCAAGGTTCCTATTTCTTTAGATCACCAGACCACATATATACAACTAGTACGTAAATGTTTTGTTTTTTAAAAATCCTCCCTTACCCCATTTTTTTCTTTCGGGAATTAAAATTAAATAAGAATGTATTTTAGAATCATTCACTGATCTGATTGGAGCAACGGATTCCGATAGTTTTGGTATACCAGGTATACTTAAATGTGTGTAAATGATAGAAACAGTATTAATTCATGGATCACGTCTCGACCTGATAGCACAGGTCAACACATTTAAACTTTTTTAAGGTAACATTGATGAAAATAGGTGTATATGAAGTATTTTATAGACCTAAATCCGAAAATGATAAATTAATTACTGTAACACGTACAGTTTTTTGTTACAGGGAATCGGTGTTGGGGAAAAACGAGGATACAACATTTTTTACAATCAGTTTTAGAATCAATACAAATTTATTTAACACAAACATGTAAAACGTGTTAAATCCATGCAAGTACATTACTGAGGATTATGTGAATAAAAAATATATTACATGAGATGTCATACAGCGACCAAAACTTTCACTTTTTCCTCTTGTGTTCTGTAGCATCTCCAGCAGTGGTCGTCCAACATAGATAGGTTCCAGGGTCCCTCGTATCTTGCTTCCATCTTCCTGATGTCCTTGTGAAACCTTTTTTCTTGTTCGTCGTCGTTTACTGTATCCAAATTGTCTGGAAAAAAATCCAAATGGGAGTGTAAAAAAATGCATTTTTGAGGATATTCGACACCCTAGTATTTTATAGGCTTTCAAGAGTTCATCTATGAGGGTTTTATGTTTTTCATCTTTCTTGTTGCCCATAAATCCTTTCACTACACTTACAAAACATTTCCAAACTGCCAATTTTTATTTAATTTTTCGTGAAAGGGGAAATCACCTAGAAGCTTACTTATTTGAGGTTCAATAAATATGCCTTATTTAGTTTTATTTTATCACTTAATTGACGAAATATTTGTTTTACTTGAAACAATTGCCTTCTTTGTCCATGGCTTTGACAGTTTTTCATTAGTCGAAGCTTAACATGGATAAGCACCTTTTTTGGGTTAACAAGGGCGGTATATTGTATATGTGTTTGAAGTACCAGGTTCAAAAGAAGTTCTATGAGGCCTATCTTTCTTACTGTAATGTTTGTTCGCATATATATTTTGGTTATATAACCAAACTTATGTTTGAGCCTTGAGCCTAACAATGAGCCTCGTTACGGCTTTTTGTACTTGCGCAACACTGTCATAAAGCGTTTCTTTCATGACCAGTTTGAGTTTCGGGAACAGGATGTAGGCACACAGAGAAAAATCAGATGAAAACGGAGGATGTTGAAGCAAACAGATTTATTTTTTTGTCAAATATTCACGAATACCGATGGTCCTGGAGCACAGATTTTTCGTTTGTTTAAATCCTCTGTCAAAATTTTTTAAATCATGTCTTTAATCGTATTTAATTCCTCCGCTGTCGATCTCACAGTCGAATTCGAATCGTAGGCGATCATTTCACGCACTTTTTCCACCAACTCGTCGCTTATTTTGTTTTTTTACCGGTCAGGCGTTGGGACACCCTCCTAAGCATCAAGATCATCTTGGTATCGCTTATAAATACCACTCGAATACACGTGTACGAGATAAGCAATCATCACCATAAACTTTTTTCACGAATTCAGATGTTTCTGTAGAAGTTTAACTGAGCTTCAAGCAACATTTAATTCGAGGGTTGCTATTTATATATCCGGAATTGGCAATAATGGCGTAGCTAGACGCCATATGTCATATATATATATATATATATATATATATATATATATATATATATATATATATATATATATATATATATATATATATATATATATATATCGTAAAGTTTGACATAGTTGACTGTATACCTACTCAGAATGTTTTGTCATATGGACGCTGTGTGTGCTGTTTAGTGACTTTAGTTGTGAGTTTTAGTGAAAGTTTCATTTCAGTAAAAAAAAATGGAATTAAATGGTGAGAATTTTTGTGCGATGATTTACTACGATTTTCGATGTGAATTATCTCAACAACAGTGCATTGATCGCTCACTCACTTCTACTTTTGGCAGTGAATCACTATCTAAGCCCACTGTATACCGTTATTGTACACTGGATACCGTTATATTACTGGCCGTAGTTCACTCACGGACGAATTTAAAGAAAGTCGTCCAAAATCGGTTGTTGTGCAGAAAATATCGGTACGGTGCGCGAACTGATAAAGCAAGATCATTAGTATGACAAGCATACCTAAGATTTTACATAAACATTTAGAAGTGAAAAAGATTTGTACTCGCTCAAAAAAGCTCGTGTCCATTGGTGCAAAGAAAAGCTCAAAAAATACAATCGTGGTGCGTCAAAAGTCGTGCATAATATCTACACAGGTGACGAATCTTGGATCTATACGTATGAGCCCGACAGTAACATGAGCCCAACAGTGGACTGTATGAGTCTTTCAAAATGAGTCAAATCCAACAAAAGTTGTTCGCGAAAAAAACACTTCGAAGCGAATGCTCGCCTGTTTTTTGAGATATAGGGCATGTTGTTACAATGCCGCTAAATAATCGTAGAAGGGCCATTTCTGGATGGTACACAACCATTGGTTTGTCAGAAGTTTTTGAAGAAATAAGATAAAACAACCAGCGACGCAGGATCATGCACACATCATTCGCATACATCGGGCCGAACAACTCATATTTGACCGATCAAAACATCGGATGGATGGGTCACCTACCGTACAATCCTGATTTGGCAGCCAATGATTTATTTTTGTTCCCGTCCATGAAGAATAAAATGCGTGGTCAACGATTTTCGACACTAGAAATAGCGATTCATCGTTCAAATTGCATGTTTTGGAGATACCTCAATCGAAATGGAAAAAGTCCTTCGAAATTTGGCTCAAACGTGTGCAAAAGTGTATCGATCATCGCGGAGAATATTTTGAAAAACAATAAAACCATTTTCACTGTAAATATTTGTTTTTATTTATTATACATTTATTTACATTTATTATATTTAAATAGCTATCCTCGTATTAGCTCTTTGTTCAATCGTGTTTTTGTGACGAGGTGACAAAAGGTACTGTCACTGTAAGCTTGTATGTATTGTATAACTTAACAATCCGTTGATCAATTCTAATGATGGCAGTTTTGTTTTATAGTTGAGATATACTCCTTTCAGATTATATATTGTTTTAATAGATGACGCTAGTAGTTTTTTAAACTTAAAAAGTTTTGTTATTTTTCCAACATACTGTTTATATTTTGACATACCGACATTCTGACATACTGTTTATATAGGGTCGTTTGAAAACTATTCAGTCTGATACATAGACGGGGAAAATATGCCCTAATGACTATAATATTTGTCAAGTATGATTCGTTAGATCGCGTGCTGCAAAGTTTTACACATGTACGTTTAGTTAGTTATTTGTAACGATCGAATAAAACAATCAAGTTTCGACATTTTTTGAAAAATGGGAAAAATTGAAGTTCGAGTTGTTATGCAGTACTTTATTTTAATAGGTTTAACCTCTAAAATATTCAAATAACAAGGAAACAATTTTTCCTGTGCTCCACGTAAATTCTCAATCCTTCAGTCACCATCAAACGCCAATAAGCATTCCCCGAGACCGGTTTCTGGCCTTAAGCCGTCATCAGTCGGGCTCGAGTTGAACGTTTGAAACCAACTGAAGGATTGAATAGGGTCTTGACCATATTAATGGGCCAAATCGGATGAAAGCAGCATCGAAATGCAGCTCACGCCATCCGGTGGTGTAACAGTATTACTATCTGAAACCGTTCGGACTCAAACCCAGGCCCTATACTCAAGTACCAGATATGCATGAAAATACACAGTGGGCTAGTGGAGAATATTTAAAATGTTCAAAAAACAAGGAAACAATTTTTTCTATGTTCCACGTAAATTCTCAATCCTTCAGTCACCATTTAACGCCAACAAGCATCTCCCGAGACCGGTTTCTGGCCTTAAAGCGTCATCAGTCGGGCTCGAGTTGAACGTTTGAACGCAACTGAAGGATTGAATAGGGTCCTAACCATATTAATCGGCCAAAGTGGATGAAAGCTGCATCGAAATGCAGCTCACGCCATCCGGTGGTTCGAAATAGTACTACTGTCTGAAACCATTCGGACTCAAACCCAGGCCCTATATTCAGGTACCAGATATGCATGAAAATACACAGTCATCCGATTTGGCCGATTAATATGGTCAGGACCCTGGTCAATCCTTCAGTTGCTTTCAAACGTTCAACTCGAGCCCGACTGATGCCGGTTTAAGCCAGAAACCGGTTTCGGGAGATGCTTGTTGGCGTTTGATGGTGACTGAAGGATTGAGAATTTACATGGAGCACAGGAAAAATTGTTTCCTTGTTTATTGAATATTTTAAATATTCTCCACTAGTCCACTGTGTATTTTCATGTTTAACCTCGACGAACATGCAAAATAGTTAGATTTCAGTTTAAAGGATTCTTCTTCGTTTTCTAGTAAAAAAGTAATCTATTGAATTTAAATAGTTGTACATCTATTGGAAATGAAGAATGCTCGGGATGCCCAAAAAGCCCTACGACCAACAAAATCGTCACAGAAATCCACAATGTCGTATTAAATGATCGCCGACTTGGGGTATGTGGTGATAAACTGTGTTCACTACATTTTATACGATGTTTTTGTTACGAGAAAGCTTTCTGTGCCCCATTCGTTAACAGTCCCCCAAAATCTCATTTGAATTAAGACTTCTAAAGAGTGTTTAGACTTATGTAAACGCGATTCTACTGAGTTTCGTAGAATCAGTAAGTTAAACATGGATTCGCCACTACATACCAGAGATGAAATACCAGCCTAAATAGTGGGTGGGAGTATGTGAACATTAACCAAAGATAACAAAAGCGGTTCCATCTGTAGGCAAAGTCGTGGCTACGGGTTTCTAGGATTCCTGTAGTATGATGATCATAGATTACCTGGAAAAAGGCAGGACCATCTTTTGGCTTGAATTTTGTATCAGTTGAAATGTGCAATTCAGTCTAGATGTCCAGATCCGTTTGAAAATGCTCCTTCACCAGTGCAATGCAGCTGCACATACCTCTCGGATAAAACTCCACGACCTACACTTCGAAGTGCTTCTACATGGGCCGTATTTGCCAAATTTGTCTTCCAGAGACTACCGGAATAAATAGCTCGCTGGACGAAGATTCACTTCAGTTGATGTGGTCAAAGGTGATAGTGCTTATTTGCAAAGTTTAAACTGAGATATAATGTGATTCGGTGACAACTTCAAAAAATAACACGCATGTTCTGAGAAATCTTGTTTACTTTCTCAGGTCGAGAAAGAAGTCAGCCATTTTTTCGCATGAACCTAAATCGCCAAATATTTAGGAAACTCTTCCTTTAATAATGATCTTGTTACTGCTTATTTTTGTTGTATGTGACTTAAAACAACCACCCATTGTCTGTGGACAATCCACGTGAAGTTACTTGATGAGTCATAGCTAATTGAGGTGTTAGCTAATTCTTCCGATAGGCCAGTCGAGGCATGGAATATCAAGCAGTATTATTGTATGGTACCATGTCTGTCCATAAGAACAAATGACTCATGAAATGAAATATAAGCTATTATATGTTAAAAGCTTTCATTATCATTTATACAAAGTTACATTTTTAAAGCGAAGCTGCAACTTAAGCCTGTTTAGGGTCCGAAATCGTACTGAAGTGATTTACTTTTCTGCATGAAATATTACCTCGTGGTAACAGGCTCGTGGACACTGTTAAAAATATTCAAAAAACAAGGTTTTTTTACCTTCAATCGCCATCAAACATTAACAAGCGTCTCCCAAGATCGGTTTCTGGCCTGAAGCAGTCATCAGTTGGGCTCGAGTTGAACGTCCGAAAGCAACGCCGATATAAATGGTCAGGACCTTTGGTCAATCCTTTAGTTGATTTCGAACGTTCAACCCAAGTTCGACTGATGACGGCTTATGGGGAGAAACTGTTTTTGGGAGACGATTGTTGACATTTGATAACGATTGAAGGATTAGGCAAATTTTACTTGTACCAGGGAAAAAATTGCTCTTGTTTTTTTTTAATATTCTTACTTTTATAGTCAATTTTACCTTCTGGCGAAGTATAATACTTTTGAAATAATAATGAAAATATATTGAAATAATAATGAAATATTAATAATAATGAAAATTGTGAGCAGAGCCTCAGTATGCAATAAATTGTATCTAATCCTAACAATTTCAGTTTTGGAAATAGCCAGAAGTCACACGAGGCCAAATCAAGCATTCGCTTGATTTGAAGGCTGGTAGAACATCATACCACTGTTTTTTATTTACGAAATCACCGTGTATATAAAATCGTATATATAAAGGATTTAAAAGTACCAGGGAGGTTTACAATGAATGTAGCAGATGCTCAGTGATCATTTCAAGAATAGAAAACTACTTTATTTTCGTATTTATTTTCAAATGTATAAATTATGATTGCATTCAATTTTTTTGTATTGTTTCTGATTCATATTTTTCCATCTCCATCCATATATTTTTCCAAGTGTAAAGCTGTTTAGCGCCAAAATACTGTGCTAAAACTCTTCGATGAAGGCCTTCGACAGGGTGTAGTTAGATGGGCAACTGAATTATACCTCCGCAATGGGAATACTTTATTTCTGTTTGAACGGTCTCAGGCTAATTTTCAGAGAAGTGCGTTTTCGATAAAAAAAATAAAACATGCAGGACGGAAGTAAATGAGTTTTCCTGAAATGGGGGCTTTCGAAAAGTTTTGACGACTAAGCCAAAATTGGAAGAAAGTATAGATCGGGCAAAGAATCCTGAGAAAGAAAGACATGTAGTATAATTCAGGAACTGGAAGTGTATATACATATAGCATCATCATCATCATCATCATTAGCCCGTGTCAATCCACTGCAGGATGAAGGCCTCCTCAGCATGCTTCCAACTCTCGCGGTACTCAGCTTTCCTCTGCCATTCGGGTCCAATATACCTTATGATGTCATCAGTCCATCGTGTTTTCGGTCTTTTCCGTGGACGTTTGCGGTCAAGCGCTATATAGTCCAGAATCTCCTTGGTCCATCTTTCGTCTCATCGCCTCACTACATGGCCTGCCCACCAGCATTTCAATTCTTCCAGTGACGCCATTTACTTTCGTTTGTTCCCTGATCCATGTGCAATACATATATAGCCTAGGAATTCACAGACATGGTGATTTGCATTGCGTTAGAGATATCGAAAAAAGTTATTAAAAAAAATTGTTCAGAATATTATTTGAACCGCACATGCCGAGTTTCATGACAAAATTCGCATTTTTAATTTTTTCAATATTTTGGTCTGTATATAAAATTATTATTCATATAATTATTAATTAAAGTTTATTTTTTAATTTGATCATTAGTGTACCAGAGGAAGTAATAATTTGACACTACTGTTAGATGTCAGTCAGATTAAACTTTGAGTTAGATGTCAGTCAGGTTAAACTTTGAGTTTAATGCGTTAAGTTCTAGTCAGTGATCACATAATTAAAATGCCATTGACTTTAAGAGAAAAGATCGAAATAATCCGTTTGTTTGGTGATTTTGCTTCTTAGTAGCAGAGAAGTTGCTGCAGAGTTTAACATTAGACATCCCCAACGTGCTCCCAATACTCATGGAAAAGCAGCCGCTGTAAATGCTATTTTCAATGGAACTGGCAGTGTTATTAAAATCCATCAAAAAGGTCAACCCCGTCGAATCACGCGTCGAACACGCATGTCACATCCTGCAATACCTGTATCCTGAAGCTGACGATATATTGGCGGCAAATCGAGCAAATCCATGCCCATGAGCTTTCGAGATTTATCGTCTCGAAAAAGTCTATAGGAGTTCTAACATACATTGAAAGAAGGTGATGATAATAAAAGATTAGACTATTGTTATTGGGCGCAAAGTAATTTTTTAAATGACAGACATTTCCTGAAGAAGATTATGTTTACTGACGATGACTAAAGGTGTTTTTTTCTTTAATAAATCATTGAATGCTGGTCGTTTAGTTAACTTCTTGAAATTTTGAGATGCAATTGAAAATTTTCCTCTTAATGTGCTACAGAATATGTACTTGGTGTTAGATATGATGGTGTTAGATTGTTCATCAATGGTTGAACCAAAAATTTTTTATGCACTGGATAAGAAGAAACGGTCCTTTTGAATTGTGGCCTCCGAGGTCTCCCGATGTTACGCCCCTCGATTTTAATTTTTCGGGAATGGTCAAAAATAAAGTTTATAAAACAAGGCCCAAAAATCGAGATGAACTTTGTACCAGAATAAGGAAACCTCTTCAACCTCTTCAAAAGTTCTAATCATGAGAGCAATTTTTAATTACTTAATATCAAAGAGCAGGATAGATAACCCAATACGTGGGTTGTATTACTGTGGTTTTTTTTTTGTAGAGAGAACACAGATATTTGACTTATGTAAAATAATGTTAATACATGACAACTCCACAATGTAATTTTCATTTGTCAAGTTGCTAGTGTACCATATGTAATAAGAACAGTAATTTTTTATCTACCCTGGTATTTTTAAAGAATAAATTACGTTTGTAAAATACGTAATTTTTATTCAGCTACATGTTATAGTGCGGAAATCACAGTGTAGTATCAAAAATTATGCAACTGTCGATTCTGACACGCTAGCGCTAACCAAATAATAATGCAAAACTTCTAATGAATACTGCCACAACCACAAATCGAGTCAATTGCAGATCCATATCGCAAAGAGTGGCAGTAAAGCGTTAGTTCGATGTTCAAATTCGTGAATGTGGTTGGCTTCTATGATTGGCTCTATTTCGAATAAAATTTTAAACTTTATTGTGGATGGTAATGAAAATTTATTTCACTGCCGATAATGCACAATTATCTACTGAAGCGTCATAACTTATACTTGGATCTGAAAAATAATCGACGTTTGCTAAGAACTTTTGAACAGTATTGTATGAATGTTCTTTTTTTATGTTGCCATGTTACCTTATATGGATAATTCTGTCAAATAATTCTGGTGAAAGCCTATATAATGACTAAACATACTATGTGAGGTTTAAATGTCAGATAATTTTAAAAACAATATTGGGCTAAGCAAACTTGCATATTAAGCTGTGTGTTCTTTAATATTGTACGTTATTAGATGATGCGATAAAAAGAGCAAAGAAGAATATAAAGCCCTATAAACTAGGATATTGGAGGATGGAAATTGTAAAGTTAAAAGAGCAGTATTACGCAGACGGCATGGATGTAGTAGCAGAATTAGAAAGAAAATTTCAATATAATACAGGTATTTTAAACACATCGTTTAATGAATGGAAATATTAACAAAAACAATTAAAATAGGAGATGAAGTTGGAAAGAAAGATACCAGGGTCAAAGGATAACAACTGGAGCAAGTACAAACATTTAAACATATAGGAGCAGTGATAAATAGCAATAAAACATTAGAACAATATAAACAAAAGATTAACAATATAAACAAAAAAAAAAGACAGGAAAGATGTTCAACACAATGGAAATAATAATTTTTGAAAAAAAGTAATACAACAACAAAAAATGATGTAGTAAGAAAAGTTACAAATTATTATCAGGTAAAACATTGATGACAACCAAAAAACAGAGAAACACAATATTGGATAATATATGAAACGAACCATTCAAAGAACAATTAAAAATAAAATTAAAAATACGTTTACTGGAAATAACATTACAAGGCCGGCTGGAGTTTAGAACATATAAAAAAATGGGTGACTGATTGCTGAAAGTTTCGAAAAAAAAATTAAAGCCAGAGAATCAAAATGAAAGGGGGCAAAGGAAGATCACGCAAAATGTGAGGGAAGAAGTGAGAGAGACGGCAGAGTTGAGAAGAATTGGATGAAGGAAGATCAACAACTTAGAATAAAATAATGAAGAATACAGAAAGTTGTGTAGAAATAACTCTAGAATAGATTTACACTAAGAAATAGAAATGCGTAGACTTAAAAAAGATGCATAGTTTATTTAAAGTCAGCAAAAAGACAACTGATTGAAGTAGATACAGTCTGAAAGTGTTGACTATGCATCATTTTTAAGTCTAATTGTCATAGGGTTTGAAAAGCACTATTTTTGATGCACTGATTCTAAAAATTCTTCGCTTATTGTCTTAGGAACTTAGAGTACGAGTCCAACAACAACATTTCGTAGGAACGTATAGTATATTGCATATAGGATACATTTTTGGCCTTTCTCACAGACTCAATTAGTGAAATAATGGTATATTCAGAAACCAAAACATTTGTTGTTTTTTCATTATTAAGAATACAACCTCTTTACCTGTATGGTTCCCAATCACCATGTCTCCCACCACTTTATAATTTAGTGCTCGCTGATAATGACACACTCCTACGTCCATGATCAATAGTTCGCTTTCATACTGAGATTTCATGACTGTGTTTATTTGAATTTTTGGTGCAATTTATTGAAGTAATAAAAAATAATAAACTTAAACCTAAAAATAGGTATGTCAATTTTGTAAAATAAATATATTATGATTTACTTTGGGTGTTTTTAACTGGCAGCTTTAGTGTCAACTCTAAATCTATGTAAGCTGAAAATAATATGATAATGGTGTTATTGAATTTTCGAATAATACTAATAATAGCTCTTCTTGACTTTGACACGAGTCTTCATTAAGCAATGCCTCTAATTCACCGTTTCTCTCTTCCCCCGCTATGCCGGTTTTCGATGTGAAAATCACGTCGCGTTCATAGCGTTGAAATCACTCACGACACGTTCTTTCACTCATAGTGGCCTCACCATAAGTGTTTGAGAGCATTGGGTGAGCTTCTGCCGCAGATTTCTTCATATTAAAGAAATAAATTAACATCTCCCGCAAATGAGAATTTAACTCATAAATTTGCATTTTTCATCGCGAATAACTTTATGTAATAATTATGTAAACACAAATCTACTACTGCTGCTATGGGGTTATGTTTACAAGAAAAGGAAGTGGTGACCTTGCATTTATAGGTAAGGTTATGGGTGGAGCGCTCGGTTGAGGGGGTGGGGGTAAGACGGGAAGTGGACGTTTGAATGGAAGAGTTTCAGATGAGCAATTTGGAAATTAGAGGTTTCCATGTATTTGGAACTCTAAGACCGACGTCCCTTTTGTTCAAGCAGTCTGAGCGTTTTTCGATCTCATTTGTTGCACGAATTATGTGGGGTTTGTAGTAATATATAGATACTATTACTTTGGCCTTGTCGAAATCTATTTTGTGACCCATTTGGATATGATGTTCTGCTAGAGTTGAGGACTGATCGGATTTTCGGACGGCGAGAGAATGCTCGTATATGCGATTTTGGATACGTCTGTTAGTTTGGTCGATATACGATTAGGAGCAGCCAGAACAAGGAATCTCATAGACACCATGTGACTCTTGCGGAATATTATCCTTCATTGGTCTAAGGAAACTGGATATATTTATTTCTGTTGTAAAAATCGTTTCAAAATTACGGGATCTGAATACGTGGCAAAATTTATTAGTAACTCCCTTGATGTATGGCAGCAGAACTTTGGTGTTTTGGGACAATTCTCTAGTGGATTGGTTGGTATGATCAGTTGCCTGAACTTTATTAATATGCCTTTTTATTTGACGTATGTCATAGCCATTTTGAATTAGTGCAGTTTCTAGTTAATTAAGTTCTGTTATGTTCTATTCCTATGTTCCTTGTCCGACAATCTTAGAGATCTCGTAACTAATGTTTTGACCACCGAATTTAATTGGGATGGATGATGATGTGAGTTCGCATTTAGATAACGGTTTGTGTGAGTGGGTTTACAATAGACTGAATATGAGAAGCTTTGGTCTGGCCTTTTTGATATTAGAACATCAAGAAAAGGGAGGGCAGAATTGTTTTCAGTCTCCATTGTAAATTGGACCCAGGGGTGTATACTGTTCAAATGCGAAAGGAACATATTTAAAGATTGTATTCCATGCGGCCAAATCACGATGGTGTCATCTACATATCTGAACCAGAAAGTAGGTTTCAACGGACTGCTGTTAATGGATTGTGTTTCCAAATGTTCCACAAAAAATATTGGCTATGACTGGAGAAAGAGGGGAGCCCATAGGAGCTCCACGAATCTGTTTAAAGAATTTATTTTTGAAAATGAAATATGTATTGGACATACAATGTTCAGTAAGACTAAGAATATCCGTTGATGTGTGGTGTTTGTTTTTTAGAATATCTAGAGTTACTGGGAGGGGAATGTTTGTAAATAACGAGACAATATCGAAACTAACAAGAATTTTACTTTCGGATATTTTCTAGTTATGAACTCTGGAGAGTAGGCAGATTGAGGCCTCGGAGTAAATCAAGTAGATTCTATATTTTTATCTATATTCTATATATATATATATATATATATATATATATATATATATATATATATATATATATATATATATAATCTTCTGTACGTGTGTATGTCACTGAACTGTCGCTGGACCGATTTTGATGAAATTTTTTGTGTGTGTTTGAGTGGACCCGGTAGGTGGCGCTGCAATAAGGTTCCAGGATTTTTTTTATCTTTTGATTTTTAATTTTTTTTTAATTTTTCGAATTTAAAAACATATAACAATAAAAAAATTTTAATTATAAATTTTTTATTAATGTTTTTTATTGATAAATGAAAGACAAATGACGTACGCACTAATAGCTTGGCCTTGGGGAATACTGGAATACTGGTCGACTTACTCAGAATTTACAGTTAGTCCACACCCGTCGGTTAAATAGAATGGCAGAGGATACATTGAGGTACACTGCAAATTTAAGAGACCTGATTGCAAACACACGTTGTAATGAAAGTCAAGAGCAACGCAAAGAACGCCTTCGAGCTAATGCATTGAGACAAAGACAGGCCCGTTAAGGAGTGACCGATGCACTCAGAGCATATGAACGACGGTAAGTATATCGCGCATTGACGCGTGCATCAATTTTCCGTCTTGCGTTCGAATACGAGTCGGATATAGACTATGCGCCACATTCACAAATTGTCATCGGTGCTATGGACAAAGAATGCCAACATTGTCATGCATTCAAATACAAAGGTGTTGAATTGAAAGAGCTAATAAAAAACCAAAGGAATTTCAAGAAGGATTTACTTTTAACAATTCTATTAATTCAACAATCGAAGAATTAAAAAAAAAATACATGAAAATGCGGAATTGAATAGTATAGACATTGAAAGTATTGTTAACAACGAATTACCAAAAAATGCAAATTCGATCATTGATTCCCCGGATGTATTTATGTTATCTCAAAATAAAGAATAATTAATTTGTTATATTAATTGTATTTCATTTCATACTTTGTCTAATGTCCTAATCGGATTAAATAAAATATGTATATTTCTTATTCAGGTATAGTATGTAATTGATATGAAATTTTAGTTAGTTATTTTAACTTAATCTTTCAATTTCAAAAAGAGGTATAATATATGAGCTACTGTAAATATAATATGAAAAATCAGTTGTTGGCGATATACTAACATTTTAGATGCTAACACTCGGTCTTCTTTTCGCCTTTCGATTTATAAACGAACGAAAACGACTAGCCGGCAGATTTTATCGCACTCGGCATTCTTCAGTCTTTGCCCCTTCGGATTTTCATTTCTTCCAATCCCTACATCACCTGTCTGATAGCTTCTTCACATCCTTATCGCAAGTCGAAGCCTCACTGGCTTTATGACTTCAAAACCATTAACAAACAAACTTTTTTCGATCTGGAATTCGCCAGTTGTCTGAAAGGTGGCGACAGTGTATAGAAAGTGATGGAGATTACTTCGAAGATTTTTAGAATTTTTAAAGGTAGTCAAAAAAGGCCGAGAAATAAATAATTGACATAATAATTGAAAATCTATTATAATATGCGGTTAAAGAAGTACTTATATTTAAAAGAATCCTATTGATCGATCCATTTGTCGAAAATATATATAGTTTGAAAATTGTGTGAAAAAAGAATGTTGTATCTGTAGAAAAAGGTGGAACATCCCAGCCCCCCCCCCCCTCGATCTTTTGTTGAGTAACAGCAACAGGTATTGCTCACTATGATCAGGATAATTTTTTTCATAGTGTCTTCCACCATATGTCTGACGCCATTAAAAATTTTATATATATTTTGTCGTTTTTTTTGCAATAACAACAGTATGTAAATTCTAACGATAATTTTGAATTTACTGTGATTTCAAAAATATTCTGTTCCTGTTCTATATATTAAATTTGGATATTATTATTATTTTATAATTAAAACGTTATCCAATATAGAATCTATCGTTCGCAAATATATTGCCCGTTCTGTTTCGCCATTATCATAATGAAAAGGAAATTGTTATATTTACATAGTGTTTTTATTCCCTTTTACGCGGCAATAAATATTTTATTTTATATGAGTTAATAAAATTTATGTTCGGCGAGCGATTCGCGTCATAGAAGCTGCACGTATTTTGTTCATATTATCTTTTGTGATGCCCGTTTTCATGTTCTGGTTATTGTTGCGATATAATTTATACATTTTGGAAGCCCTTTTCGTTTTGTTCATTATAACTTTATGCGGTGTAAACTGTTTTTCGATGCAGTTTATAGTTATAGTCCGTATTAAAATTTTGTTTTATATGCATGGCATTTATTCAAATTTCAAATATGTCCCATTTTTAAAATTTTTTTTATCTTGAATATTCTTAAGAAATAAAAATAAGCCCCATTGGTCGACGTACACGTATTTTAGCTACATACTGCAAAATAGCTACTTTTGAGCTTGCTACATAAACTGATTCCAACTTGATCATTCGCATATTTATCAGCGATTCGGTTGTGCTTTTAAATTTAACTTAAAACCAGAAATTTATTATATACGCGAATATTATGATATGCTTCTTATTTACGGGGAAGCTGGTATTAAGAAGAATTAATTTATTTTTCCTGCTGTCTACGAAAGTGATGGAGATTACTTAGAAGTTTAAGTTTGTATTTAAGTAATGTATTTAAGTGTATATATAAATATTTTGTGTAAGTCTCAATGCCGTTTCCATTTTTTGACATCTACCCTTATTGGCCGCTTATTCCAACCCATTTTCCATGATTATTTCACCCAAAAATTTGAAAGGAAATTTGGCGTCCTACCTTTTCTGCTGTTTCTTTTAGGATTTCAATCTGTTTTCGTGCCGTTAATATAACATATCTTGAGCCAAAATTGCTAGATCATCAGCAAACGCCAGACAATCAATTTTAATGTTGGTTCTCCCCAGTTTAATGTGCTGGCCAATATTCAGGGCCGACTTTTGTTCACGCCACTCCTGTATTACTTTTTCTAGAACACAGTTAAAAAAGAGTGGCGAGAGTCCATCCCCTTGTCTCACACCAGTTTTAATTTCGAAGGGCTCTGAGATGTCACCCATGAATTTAACTTTTGACCTTGTGTTAGTTAATGTTGCTTTAATAATTGCCAGCATTTTGAGATCTAGTCCTTGTTCTTTCAAGATTCGGAATAAAGATTCGCGGTCAATAGAATCATAAGCTTTTTTGAAATCCACAAATGTACAGACGAGATTTTTATTGCACAGTTTTTGATATCTTAGGATCAACTTTAGATTCAGGATCTGTTCAGAGCAGGATCTGCCCGGTCGAAAACCTGCTTCATATTCACCAATGTTAGGTTCTAACTGTCCCTGTGCTCTGTCTAGTAGACATTGAGATAGAATCTTGTAACAAACTGGGAGGAGAGATATCCCTCTATAGTTGTTTACATTCGTTCTATCTCCTTTCTTATGTAGTGGATGGATTAGAGCATCTTTCAAATATTCCGAATTCCGTTCGGTTCGCCAAACTTCTTATAGAATTTTGGTTATTTCCTTGATTGTACCTGTACCAGCGGATTTCAAAAGTTCATCAGTGATTCCATCTTCACCAGAAGCTTTGTTATTTTTAAGCCGCTTGATTTGCCTAATTATTTCATCTTCATTCGGTGGTAATGAATTTAGTTTTAAAAGTTTCGGGTGTTATTTTTTTGGAAATGTTTTTCTATTTCATTAAGTTGATTGTTTTCATATTTTCTTTTAGTTTGTCTAATTAGCTTCGATGTTTCGTTTCTTACTTCCAAAAAGATGTTATAGTTTATTGCTGTTTTTTGACTGTTCCAATATTTGAATGCTTTACTTCAGCTTAATACTGCTTGCTTGCAAACTTTATCCCACCACGGACGTTTTCTACGTTTTTGTAAAGGGGCCAACTTTAAGGCTGTTTTAATAATTTTTTGTTTCAATTCTTGCCAGTTCTGTGCTGATTGTTTATCAAGCTCTTCGGTTCGGGCTGGTTTTATTTCCGTTGGGTCGAACTTTGGTATTAGCAGTTTCTTTTGAATAAGTTTTCGAGATTTTAAGCTAAGTTTGATTCTAGTCAAGTAGTGATCCATGTCTATGTTAGCTCCTTTCTTGACTTGAACATTCAAAATCTCTTTATAATTGGGGTACGAAATGACAACATGGTCAATTTGAATTTCACCCATGTACGTGTTTGGGCACCTCCAGGTCTTTTGTTTTGTTATTTTCTTCTTAAAATGGGTTGACATTATTTTTAGATTAAACTGCGAACATAGTTCAACCAATCTTCTACCATTATGGTTAGTCCTTTTATGAGCGGGAAAACTGCCAACTGTTTTCCTGCACTTTTTTTCTTTCCCTAGTTGGACGTTGAAATCACCCAATAGGATTTTTACATAGTTAGAGGGAATTTTCGAGATAGTCTTTTCCAAAATTTCCCAGGACTTGTTTACTTTTTCAGCATTAGATTCATTTTCTTCGTTAACTAGGTTGTGTGCATTGATTAATGTATAGTGTTTGTTAGCACACTTGAGGGATAGTGTCATAAGTCCATTGTTTACTGGTTGGACATTTGTTGTAGAACCAAGAATGTTTCTTTATATAGCGAAAACAACACCGAGATGTGGTGTATTTTTGAGTATTCTTTTGTCCGTTTTACTTTTATAAAGTCTGTAGTTGCCGAATTCCAAGGTGTTATCATCTGTCAATCTGGTTTCTTGCAAAGCTAAAATTTCGATTTTTTGCTGATTTAATGTTCGTCCCAATTCTTGTAGTTTTCCTGGACGAAGGAGAGAATTGATATATACCGTTCCAAAGAAAGTTTTTGTTTTCGGTTTCAGACGTGGGCCAGAGGTCTCCGACTCCCTCTGAAAGATTTTGCGTTTAAGCCCGGACGCCCCAGAATCCGAAAGTCCGGTTGTACCAGCAAAGCTGGCAGAGAATTGTCTACCTCCTGGGGTAATTTTGTAATTACTAGAATGCTTAATCTTGTACTTTGAATTAAAGGTTTGAACCATGACGGTTCAGAGGTTAAGACTGGAGGGGTTAGTTCCAGAATTTTTAAATATCAGCCGCACTGGTGAACAGATGGTGACCACTAAGTGGATTTAGTTTTTTTTTGCCTTGGTTCGGGGCTGCTTATTTTGAGATATTCGCATCTGTCCATTAGTATCTAATGGAACTTTCACTATCCACCACCCGTGACCGTGATATTTTTGCGGATGGTAGATAATGTTTCAAAATCATTCCGGGTGTCGATCCGTTGATTCTGTGAAGAGTCACGACGTTTCGCCAAAATCGCATTTGGCATTTTCATGTGTTTTCCGCTTTGACTGAAGAGTCCAACTCTTCAGTTGGAGTTCCAACAGCAGTTTCAACTCTTCAGTTGGACTCTTCAATCGATGCGAACAACACTTGAAAAAGCCAAATGCGATTTTGGCGAAACGTCGTGACACTTCACAGAATCAACGGATCGACACCGGGAATGATTTAAAAGCATATATATATATATATATATATATATATATATATATATATATATATATATATATATATATATATATACACACGGCTTCCCGAATTATATGGACAAAACTTTACTAATTAATATATAATTACCCAATTACTTTAAATTACCAACTTGTTTATATATATATATATATATATATATATATATATATATATATATATATATATATATATATATATATATATATATATATATTTATTTAAATAATTATTGATTAAAATAAATGGAAATAAAATAAAAGTAATTCTTCACAGTTCTTTGCAAAATTTTTCAATATTTTGAATTGTTTTTGAATAAAAAATAATTATCTATTTTTTTATTTTATTTTTAAACTTTAACATAAATAATATTGATAATCGACACGAAAAACTTTTGAAAAATTGTTTGCAATTAATTACAAATGAATTAGAATATGTTATAAATTCTAATGAAATAAATTGTAATTAAAATAAAATCACGTGACTACGAAAGCGCCATGATTGGCTGCCATGTTTGTGACGTCATTATGTTAAAGTGTTTTAACGTAAGTACTGTCAACGGCTTTTACGTGTGTATATACTGTCAAAATGATTGAAGTTTAGTGCGAGAAAAATATTGTTGGTTACTAATTTCATTCAGTAATGTTTGACAAAAGGTTCATAAAGATTAATTCTAATAATATATCTGGTGTGGATATTTTTATGGTCACAGATTTTCTCAAAAATGGCATTCGGTTCAGTTCAGCTAAGTTCAAGGTGCTAAAGCATCAATTTGAGTTTTATAATAAATAATATTGTAAATGTAAATAAGAAACAAAATATGTCTTAAATATAATTAAGTTATTTGTAGGGTCTCACGCGAAAGTTACGGTGACAAAGCTATATGTTATGTTCAGTTTAACGGCAAAAATTGTATTTGCACGGTGAAAGGATGTGTATATCGAGAACATAACGTTCTGAGTAAAGCTTACACAGTTACCTTAATTATTAATGAAAAACTAAGAAAAGTTCAAGACATTTAATGTCACGATTATGTAGCTTCAGCAGGTAATAAGGACTCAAACATAAAAAAATGATATATGTTATAAATAATGATCTTTTTTATATATTTGATGACAGGTGGTTGTAAAAATTTGAAGATTTTTTAGGATTAATACGTCGTGCTGTGTGGAACCATTAATTTCGACGTTTAACATCTTGTGGCACATTTAAAAACATTTTTTCGGGAGTTGTTTTTGTAGTATTCATACAAAATGGTACGAAACATACATGATAACTAATTAGATTTGACATTTTTCAATAAATTTATCAATACACTGAATAACCAGAATAAATTGATTAAAAACTGAAATACTCGTATGAGCTGTCTGTAATGTTGAGGGAAAATAAACATTGTGACGTCACACGCGTTCGGGTTCTTTCGGGAAATGTCAGTGTGTCATCGATACTAGGTTTAAAAATTTATTTTCAATTTGATATAACTTTTTAATTATAAAGAAAAAATAAAAATAAAAAAAGGTTTTGTTATAAAAACATATATGATTTTTCCATTTACGACAATTTTTTTTTCGAAACCCCAATTGGCGTTCTTCTTCCGTTACACGTTACCATTATTCATTAGCATTAACTTCGTGAGCGGGGTTAATTTTTCTTTCATATCGTTTGTATGAAGCTGGTGATATTGTTGGGGCATTTAAACAAGCCAATCATTTATACAGCGTTGTACATCCTATGCCAGCATATAAAGTACTTAAAAATAACAAAATATAAATAAACTCCTTAATTACGAACTGATAACTTATTTAAGTCATTAACAAAAGAATTTCCAACCTAAAACAGCTTTAATGTTTATGTCTGCATTCGTTTTGTTGTCATCTCTCGAGTGCATTTTTCCTGTTGGAACTAATGTATTACAGGCACATTTATCACAGGGAATCGTTAGTATGGAACCAACACTTTTTTAACGTGATATAATCGTGACATGGTCTCCAATGATAGTAAATTTTGACATTTACAACATTTTAGGTTTTTGCTTGAACTCCTAATTCAACAATACATCTGCCAGGGCAAATTTCGTCCACACTTGAATTGAGCACACCACTTTTTTTAATTGCATTATTTTATAAAGCCGACACACGATCCGGCAGGCCTGTCAGTTGAAACTGAACAGTCCAACTGAAAACCGGACGCCAGTTGAACTATCGAATTCCTAAACGTTTAGGTATATCTAGTGAATTTTTCAGTTTCAGTCATGGCCATAACGAATTTGATTGAACTAATGGCCTAACGACCTGAGAGGCGGCCATACCGTACGTATCTGAGCCCTCGTCCGATCTGCCGGACGTTCAAACGTATTTTTGATTTATTTTCGGTCTCGTGAACACTCTCGACTGACAGGCCAACCATACTATACATACTCTCAGGACTGTTCGGTCTTAACTGACTGGTCTGTGGGATCTTGTGTGACCGGCTTAACGTTGATTTCGTTCTACAGCAATGAAGCCAGTGAGTCACTATTGTCACTATTGGTCTCTATTATAAAATCGTGTTACTTTTCTCACTATTTTCGAAATTTAGTCACTATTGTTACTATTTCAGAGCTCAGAAGTGGTTAGAATAGGGGACAAATTTGTACCTCGACCCGCTTACTATGGTAAACTCGCGTCAAAGGGAGGCGATTGAGCAGCAACAATAAGCAGATAGAAAAACAATCGCGAATCTCGACAAGAAGAGAAGCAAGAAAAGAAAGAGAAGCAGGAGGCAGAGAGAGAAGAGAGGAAAGCCGCCGACCAACTATTGGAAGACATCACCAAAAAGCTTGAAAATGCATTGAAGAAGAACGATATGACCGCGAAGGTGGCTCAAGGAATGCTAGCAGGGGCGCAGTCTATGAGAGAGAGAGAGAGCTGAGAAGTACTACAAGAAAAGTGCCACTGCAGAAGAAAGTAAAGACAAAATCAACAACTTTACTTCAGAAGTTTATTTGAAAACCACACCAACAATACAAGAAAGGGCCCGAAGACCATGAAAACCCTGGCAACCCTGACCCGGCCCTTCTGCCTTAAATTTATAATATAATAATAATAATTATCATAATCATCATTATTATTAGTAATATAATAATAATTATAATATACAAATAATATAATAATAATAGTGCAAATTAATCTTAATAAATATTCTTATCCTTTTATTATAGCATTTATCCTGTCATTTACTTCCCATATCCTACAAATTTCTCATGGAAATACTGCAAATGAGCTCTGAAATGGTGAAAAAAAATACGACTAGCTTTCACAAAAGTTCCTAAATTCGTTCGGAAAATGTCACTATTTTGTCATTATTTAGATGAAAAAGTCAATATTATGGCACTATTTCTATGAGAGATAAGTCACTATTCTACTATTTTTGACCCTTTGAAGCGCTGGTAACCCTGTTCTACAGTCATATTAATCACACTTTTTTTATTTTGATTCAGCACTTTTTTTTAAATATATAAGCTTTTAAATTTCAAACTATTTTTATTACATCGGTAATGTGTAACGTCAATAATAATAATAAATACTACTTGCACTAATGCAAAATAAGATGCGCAGTAACACTTAGCGTAATTGCCACTTAGCGTAATTGCCATTGATCATTTCTCGATTAATATGGATGTGTGTGTAAGCAGTAAGCAGAGAGTGTTTGGTCGTGTGTGAAAGTAGTGAGGCTGTACTTTCATAAACGTTTTCAACTGGCGATAGAAGACTACGTAATATTCTTAGTGCACTAAACTATACTTTGGTATCAGGCTGTCTCGGAACAACTACCTGAACAACTCAACTGAATTCAATTGGATCGAAATAAACAGGATGATGCGACATTGCCAATTGTTAAGAAGATTTCAAAATATTCTGATCTGTTTTCCGCGGAAATAGTTGCCTTTTGGACATATGTTTGTTAGTTAAATTAAAAAAAATATTTTTCTTTATATTCTACACATTTGGGATATCATTGGTCGAACCCTTGAGCAATTGCTGCGGTCGCTGCTTTAAAAATATATAGTGAAAACAGTACATTTATTCTGTTTACTGTTATTTCAAAAGTTAACAGAAAAATCACACGTTCTCGTTCATATAGAACAATGTAAAGTTATTCTTCCCTCACCGCAACCTCTCCCGATCCCCACTCGCAGCGCCAAAATTGAGACTGAGAAAGCAGCAGGAGGGCGAAAGCCGCTGCCTCCATTGCCACCACCTTTGCTGCCGCCGTCGACTACGACGACAAAATTAAACATAACCGAAGCCCGTACAGCTCGCGCGTTAAATTTTGCATAACGATACCCGAGGGCGATATCGAGCAGCATCTACTCGCCTATCTCGAAATGGCCATCTCTTATCTGGCCCGAGCAGCTCGGAAACAGCCCCCGACGTACCTGCGACGCGATTTAATTTCTTTATTATTGCAGCGGCACGAAATATCGCGGAAGGACCGTTCCGGGACTAGAGAGACGCCGACACTGATTTGCATTGGATTTACATGACCGTAGAACCGGGAGGGGCTACATAGTGATGTTAATAACATAGCCCAACCAAAAAAATATTTATAAAGACTTTTTAAATCAATAGATCTAAATCTTATGTATTTTTGGGTGCTGAAACCATATCTGGTATCAGTTTATTTGTATCACTTACAGTTCTCTCACAATATGACATCGATTATATTTCAAAATAGGGAACATTTGATACATAAAAAATTAAAAATTTAAACTGTACTTTTATTTAATTAGGCCACAATTTTTACTTACGATAACATATTTTACTTCAATGCGAATATTTTAGGTGCTTATTTTTTTGTATTTCCTTTGCCTTTTTCTTATAAAGTTTCTTGTGTCACTTTTTTTCCGATATGATACATTTTGTTGTTGTCTATTAAGTGACCAACAGTATTCATCCATCATGTAATTACCCAACAGTAATTACCTTATGTAATCACCCATTATGACGTTTCTTCATCTCATTTATGACCTGATCGAACCGTTCCCCCTGCTCTTCACTCCCACCGCCCAAGTTTTTAGGAAAAAAGTCAAGATGGTTGTGCAAGAAGTGCACTTTAAAGCTTATCAAACACCCAGATTTTGACTTTTCTATCATATTAGCTACGATAAGTTCATGGTTAGGGTTTTTCACATTGCCAAAAACTTAGTCACAACTTCTTTAAATGATATCCAAGCCTCCTTTTCCTTTGTAATCGTCCTGAATCATCCAAGTTGAAATCGAACATCATTAAAACATTCACCATCTTTAGGCAAGGGTTTAACAAATTGTTTTATTAAGCCTTACTTATTGTGTAGTGGTAGTAGAAGAATCTTTTTTGGGTTTATTAAAGTTTTATGCAGAATGTTCTTCTCACCAGGTGTTAAAGTTTTTCTTACAGGTCATTGTTTTTTGGACCAATGTCGATTCCTTGCTCTGCTGTCCCACTCACATATAAAACATGGCAACTTTGTAAATCCCTTTTATTGACCGAGGATCATGGAAACAACTTTTAAATCTTTCCAGAGAATCCAATCGTGAGCATAGTTAAATATCTGTAAAATCATATGGACTGAATGAGCAATAGGTAGTGAAGAATAAGTATTTCCGTTATGTAACAGAACACATTTTAAACTAGTTTTTGAGGAGCTTATAAAAAGCCTCCAATCTTCCTTCTTGTACTCAATGCCAACTTTGTTTATTAAACTACTAATATCATGACCGTAAACCAGATCCTCTTCCTGCTTGAAAAACCGAGCAAACTGTTGATCTGTTGTTCTATAATGGTAAATAGATGTTCCAGATTCTAATAAATGTTTTTCTTTCAACCTAGAGCCAAGCAATTCTGCTTTTTCCTTAGTCAAACGCAAATTTCTCATTAAATCATTTAACTTAGCTTGTGTAAACAACTGTGGTTTTAAATTTTCTGGAGAACTTTGAAACTCACCATCACCCGGTCGATTCTACCGGACTAAAATGCCATCACTAGACTGAGGTGGCTCAGGGTCAGGAAGTCCTGATCCATGTCCTACCCAAGTCCTTACTTCAGGATAGTCTTTTAGGATAGACAATTACCTTGGTATTTCTGCAAAAATAACAATCAGTTTAATAATTTTTTGCTCTCTCCATACCATTGGTACTGAAAATCTAAAAGCTTTCTTTTCTTTCTTATGCCATTTCCTAAGATCCTCCACACAAACATAACATACTTTAGGAGAAGCCCAACATTTTTCTTGATTACCGATTTCTACACCAAAATATGCAAATTATACTTTTTTCAAGGTCACTAATGTTTTTTTTTACTACAAACTAAAGAAAGCTAAAACAGTTCCATCTGCAGAAAAAATTGTGGCTACATAGTGTGGTGCTGCAAGACCACGCAGGTAGCATTACACTTCAAAACTGAAGTAATTGAATTATGCTATTTAGGTAAAACGTCCACATAATGCGTGTGGATACACGTCTTGGGTAGTAGTTGCACTACTCCATGACCTACACTTGGAAGTGTTTCAACATGCACCGTATTCACAGAATTTGGTACCTAGCGATCATTTCCTCTTCCCATATATGAAGTAATGCATCGTTGTATGAAGATTCACTTCAAATGATACGTTCAAAGCTGACAACTGCTTATTTTACAGAGATAGATCGCATTATATTGAGGGTATTAAAAGTTAGAACGTCGTTTACAGTTTGAAATAAACTTGGAAACATCTAGGAGCTTTGCTACGTTTGCTAACTTTCTATCTCGTCTTCTACTTTTTCAACAATCGGCGCCCAGTATGTATTGGCAGAAAAAGATTTCTAATTAAATCCCAGGACCGTTTGAATCCGCGATGTTATCTAAATTAAATCTAAATTGAAAGTGTTACGTGAACGTTGGCGAAAGAAATCTGAAATGGAAAATAAGTTTTGCCAGAGCGCTCTGTCGGTTTCTAAAAGGATTATTGTTTCTGTTCGAATTTAAAGTTTTCCACCTATCTATAGTGTTAATTTAGATAGATTGGGAAAGAGTTGTAGGACAGCTGAATAAAAGTTTTTAATAAAACTGCTACTATTTCTTATGGAAGATGATTTAGACATAATGAACAACGGTAACAGTCTTACTTGTATGAATATACAAAAACTAAATGTCTTAGAGTGTAAGTACGTGAACTGTTTCGTGTAAAACTGGCATGGGTTAAATAAGATCAGCTGTTAGAACTATACATAATTCTTCATTAGACGCAGAAGTGTTATTACTTCTATGCCAGAGGCTAGAAAAGAACGCTGTATTAAGGACCTAAACCAGGAGCGTGAAAAGTATCGAAAAAGTAAACAATACGACAGAAATAAACAGTCTAGCCCTCCTTATAGACACAGCTTGTGACAAAGACTGCCCGACAACTACGATACGTTTCAGCAATAATACAAACTTAATTTTCGAAGTGATCTCTCTCACTTTCTATGCATTTTCCTCACTTTTCATTGATGACTTTGATGTCTTAAAGTCTACGAGGTTTATTTCGACTTCTTCAAGAGATGTAAAGCGGCTATCAACCAAGTGATGTTAAAGGGATCGAAGATGGGCAAGTGCGATAAAATTTCCTAGCCCAACTCTGCGATCGTTTACTTTTTTCAGTCACCTTTTTCATTGAATAAGCCATGTATCATCATCATCAACATTCAGTTGTTTTGCCTATTGCTGGAGATAGGGTTCCTCCAAGGAACTGATTGTTACTGAACACCACGCTTGCCAAGTATATTGGTGAGTTGAATTTCAACCACTCACTGTGGCAACCACCTATTCTCGGTCAGACCCAGGTCTGAAAGGCATTTCTCTATTTGATACCTGGGGTTGATAACGTTTAGGTGATCCTGGCGAACACAGAAGTATCGAAATTTAACTTTCATTTACACCCTCTAAGTTTTTTGATATGATAGTCTATATTTGACAATCCACCTTTAGTCGAATCAGAGGAAATTTAAATAGTTTATTATTGTGTAATCGAAAATTTGCATTCAGTCGTTGTTGCGAGTTCATCTTTCAATAAGATAAAGCTAAACCGCATATACAATTGCGCTTAAAAATATTTTGAAAAAATAATATTCGTTGAAATTTTCAATTAATATATATAGTACTTTCAAGAACAATATTACAATATTATAACAATTTTCTCCACGCAGAAATATGACACCTCCTAAGTTCAACAGTATTTTGACAATCAGTTGCTGTTTAGCTTCGATTAGTGTTTATACTGACTAATTGTGTTTGTTTTAACCCATATACAAAGAATATTCTAGTAACTTCAAAAAACCGGTAATAAATGCAGTAAACCAAGGAACAACGCAAACAGAAGTTGCTCATACTTATAACGTCTCGGCAGCTGATTAGTACATGGAATAAAGTGTTTATTAATCAGATGACTATTGAAAACAAGCCTTGAAGGGGTCGTCCAGAAAGAAATACTTGTAGATCGTATCATAAAAAATTCAACTTTGAAACGACACTCAAAAAACATTGCTATCTTGGAAAAATAGGAAGGCTCGTCTTGCATTTGTCAAAAGGTACAAATCATGGACAAGTTCAGAGTGGTCTAATGTTTTGTGGGGCCATGAGAGCAAATTTAATTTAGAGTTATCTGATGGAATTAAGTATATTCGATTCCCTAAAAATAAGAAATATGATATTCGATATTAAATACCGACGGTTAAACATGAAGGCGGCAATGTGGCGGTTTGGGGATGTGTTTCACGCTATGCAGTTGGGTATGTAGTTCGAAATGAAGGCAATATGGTTGGATTCATGTATGGTGATATATTGACGACTCAGATGGTACCATATGCTAAACAAAACATGCCAGTTAAGTGGTATTTTCAGATACATAAAGACTCTAAACACAAATTTAAGCACATTAGTGATATCCTGAAACGTAAAAAAGTCAAGGTTCTGGAGTGGTCAAGTCAAAGTCCGGGTTTAAACCACATAGAGCATCTGTGGAAGGAATTAGATCCCAGCGTAAGATGCCAAAATTATTCAAATAAGGAGAAATTATACGAAGCTCTTAAAAATGAAATATACGGAATTCCTTTAGATCGAAAATTAGTTGATTCAATGCCGTCCCGTTGTAAGGCTGTTATAAAGGCCCAATGATATGCCACTAAATATTGATTAACCCATTACTATAGTTGATAATTATTGTATTTGAATATGAAATAAAATGAAAATAAAAATTTTGTTGTAATTTCAAAATACTTTTGTTTTATAATTTTTCTGAGTTTGCTATTTGTTGTAAAAATTATTTGCTGTCGATAAATATTTTAATAAAAAAAATTGTTAGTTTTTCTATTTCAGTTGTATTTTTTATTAAGCCAATTTTTATCTTTGTCAAAATACTTTTGAGCGCTACTGCAGTTGGGTAAACAGGGCGATTTTTAGAACAGTCTCCCCTCACGGGGCCCAGATCTTGTATCTGGGTACGGGGAGTGACGCCCCCGGGGGTCCGAGTTGTCCCTTAAGCCAAGCTGTAGTGCGACCCGTGGCGAGGGCTGAATGGCAGATGAGGGTAACATTTGTCACTAACGGGGCCTCCAGAGTACCTCCCGTCCCTTTGGAGTACTTAGGGTTACCGCAGTACGGAGCACTGCTGCGGCGGACGTTCTTTCTTCCCAACTCGTGGGACTCACATGTCTTCAATCAATCTCTCAAATTTTCCCATAACCTCGGGGTCCAAAAGACCCAGGATAGCGTCTCCAGTCGATATCACCCAAAGAAATCCTGACTTTGATAAATATTTCGTTGTAAAATCCGAAGATGATTCATTAGCCAAACTTTCTCCCTTTATTATTCATAAATGTATTGTTGGATTTGTCGGAGAGGTGGATTCCGTCAAGAAACTACGAGATGGCTCTCTTCTTATTATTACAGCAAACATCAAGCAGTCCGGAAAAATCCTGAATATGGCTAATCTGCACACATCGGCAGTGAAAGTAGAACCCCATAAAACATTGAACTTCTGCAAAGGAGTGATTTCCAGTTCGGACCTTCTCAACTGTGAGGAGGACGAAATACTTGAAAACTTGCGACAACAAGGTGTAGTAGCCGTAAGACGAATCACTTCCAAGAAAGATGGAGTAATTACCCCCACCAACAGTCTCATTTTAACTTTTCGAAAATCCACTCTTCCAGAAAGAGTACGAGCCGGATACTTGATTCTAAAGGTGCGACAATATGTTCCAAATCCCCTTCGCTGTTTTCAGTGCCAGAGGTTTGGACACATCTCACAGAAATGTTCGTTTACACCTATATGCCCATCATGCGGCAAAACATCTCACGGAGAATCTGAATGTTCCCCTCCCCCTCTATGTGTGAACTGCGGAGACGAGCATTCCCCTAGGTACAGGGGATGTCCGATATACAAGGAAGAATTCCAAATACAAAAAATTAGGGTCTCAGAAAAATTACCGTATTTCGTAGCTAAAGCAAAGGTCAAAGGCTCTACTAACGTAAATGTCCCAAGATACTCCAGCGTAGTTTCGGCAAGTAAAGTCATGGTATCATGCGCCACCCAGTGCGACCAAATCCCAACACCCCACAGTAGCACCGTACAAAGCTCTGCTAACCGCAACAAACCTCGTGATCCTCCACCCCCTTCCCCCAAACCCTCCTCCCTTTCCACTAAATCCTCTTCTACTCTACGAGATCCTCCACCCCCTGCCCCCAATCCATCTTCCTCTCTTCCCACCAAATCCTCTTCTACCCTAGGTCCTTCACCCACTCTCTTATCCCTTCCCCCTCCTTCGTCCACCCCACCCCCTCATACACCCACTTCCCTCACTTCCCCACTGACTACAATCGCTTCTAACAAAAACATAAAAACATGTAAAGCGAAACCTAACTCCAGAAGCAGCTCCAAGTCCTCGACGGGTCCCATCGAGGACTTGATGGAAATAGACAATACGACCTCCGGACCCCCCAAGGGTCAACCTAATAAAAAGGACCTAAAACTAAAAAGATAAACTTTCTTTCTCACGGACTGACCTATCTCCCCTACTACCATTTTCTTTCGTTCCGCAATACAGTGGAATGTTAACGGAATAATACTACGACTCCCAGAACTCAAGTCCATCACAGCTACATTCAGTCCAGCTTGCCTGATACTTCAAGAGACTAACCTAAAACCGTCCGACAATTTTAACTTCAGGCACTATCAAACATTCAGAAAGGACAGAGATGGAGCTGCCAGAGCATCTGGTGGAGTTGCAGTACTCATTCATGAATCATTAGACTGCCACCAACTGGCTCTCAACTCGCCTCTGGAGGTTGTAGCTGTCAGAACATGCCTAGAACTCCCCGTCACCATATGCAATCTATATCTTTCCCCAAATATTAACTTCACCCTCAAGCAACTCGAGGACTTACTTCTCCAACTT
Source organism: Cosmopolites sordidus (assembly GCA_031761425.1). Taxonomy (NCBI): domain Eukaryota; kingdom Metazoa; phylum Arthropoda; class Insecta; order Coleoptera; family Curculionidae; genus Cosmopolites; species Cosmopolites sordidus. Next base: position 891,760 of record JARFXV010001030.1, on the reverse strand, counting down.
CCTCCTCCCATCATTCTTGGAGGGGATTTTAATGCCCACAGTCCCACCTGGGGGTCTACTCATCAGGACTCCAGGGGAGATACGATTATGAACCTGGTACAGTCGAAAGGCCTCATTATTATGAATTCAGGTGCCTCCACACACATTTCCATGTCGTCAGGTACCTTTTCAGCCATCGACCTAACCATATGCTCCCCAACCATACAGCCACTTTTCACTTGGAGCGTTATCGGCGATCCACACGGCAGCGATCATCTACCTATTGCTATCATTCCGGCTGGATTGTCTAACGCTACCTCGACCAGGAAGATCTGGAATACCTCTAAAGCAGACTGGCAACTTTATGCTTATATTTTTGAAAACCCCCACCTCCTTCCCGGCCAGTTTCAAAGAAATCTTAACTCCTTAACTAATTCCATTAACAACGCTTCCAACACCTCCATCCCAACCTCAACATTCATGACTAAACATAGCTGCGTTCCATGGTGGAACGATGACTGCGCCGAGGCCGTGAGAAAAAGGAAATCATCTCTAAATAAATTTAAACACTGCCAAAATCAGGCCAATTTCATTATTTTCAAGAGATGCCAAGCTTCTGCCAAGAGGATCATTCTTGAGGCTAAAAGAGCTTCCTGGGCTAAATTCATCAGCTCCTTGGATCACAGATCCACATGCTCTGATTTTTGGAGCAAGGTAAGGAGGCTCAGGGGCATTCCTAACAAACACATTAATAATATCCTCGACAACGGGGTCTGGCTGACGGACAGGGAAGATATAGTTGAGTGTTTTGCAAAATTTTTCCATGACATGTCCAGCGACGACAATCTTGATCCCCTATTTAAACTACATAAAAACCGACACGAACTTGCACTACAACTCGAGGAGGATACACCATCCCCGATCAACATTCCTTTTTCTTACAACGAATTCAGAACAGCTCTTGCCAGATGTCGCTCAGGTGCGCCTGGCCCAGATAACATCTTGATCCCACAAATTAGAAACATGCCGGAATCTGCTCAGCGCACCCTACTTGACATATACAACGACATCTGGCGCGGGAGAGGTTTTCCTCCCTCCTGGGGAGAGTCTCTTCTTATTCCTATCCACAAAAGGAACAAAGCCTGTTCAACTGTTGAAAGTTATCGCCCAATATCTCTTACAAATCATCTTTGTAAAATCATGGAGAGGATGATACACCGACGACTCTCATGGCACCTGGAGCGACATCGTCTCATTGACATTAATCAACACGGTTTTAGACCGGGCCGATCGACAAACGATCATCTGATCGGCCTGGAAATTGATATCTGGGAAACCTTTGAAAGAGGACACCATCTCCTGGCTGTATCTCTTGACTTAAAACGCGCATTTGACACGGTCTGGCGATACAACATAATAAAATCCCTACACGACCTAGGCTTCAGAGGCAACTTCCTACACTTTATCAAAAATTTCTTATCAAACAGATACTTTCGTGTAAGGCTTGGCGACACTGTCTCCAGGAGTTTTCCACTGGCCAATGGGGTTCCTCAAGGTTCCGTACTAAGCCCCTTACTTTTTAACATCGCTATTAATGGAATAGGGCAGTACATTGGAACTGACGTGAAATACAGACTATACGCAGATGATCTTTTAATATACTACTCTTCCGCAACACCTAGGGTGGCTGAAAGAAAGATACAAGGCTGCCTTAGAAGACTCGAAGAATGGTCCCGTCTTACTGGCTTCATATTCTCTCCTCAGAAATCCACTTCAGTTCATTTCTGCAGAAAAATGCATTGCCCTCGCTTACACACCCTGTCCATGTCTGGAACTCCTATTGTATCAGCACCTTGCCTTCGCTTTCTAGGTCTCACTTTTGATGCAAGACTTTCATGGAGGGATCACATCACCCGACTTAGGTCGGAGTGCGATCGATCCCTGAGAATCCTCAAATGGGCTTCACATCCAAGATGGGGATCATCCATTCCCACCCTTTTACATCTATACAAGTCACTAATAAGATCTAAACTAGATTATGGCTGCGTTGCATATTCGTCTGCTCCTGCATCCTATATCAAGCAGTTGGACGTTGTTCAGAACTCTGCCATCAGACTCTCACTAGGCTCCTTCAGATCGAGTCCTACCACTAGCCTACACTGCCTTGCTGAGATAGAACCCCTAGAAGATTGGCGCCACTTTCTCCTCTTTAAATACGTATCTTCATTAAAGTTTAGACAAAACTTTCATCTGCGCGACAAATTCTTAATATATATGAATCTCAACAACACAGGAACACACAATCGAAACTGCGGCGCCAATCACCGTTTCGCTCGCCTATCTGCTAATTACGATTTACATCTTCCCAATTTCGAAGCGTTAGTCATTCCTCCGTCTCCACCCTGGCTCCTTACACAAGTAAATGTCGATTGCTCCCTACTTCGATATAACAAATATAATTACGCTCACTCCTCCATTAGATCCCTTTTCTCTGAGCGATTGAATAAATACCTAGACTATCAGATCGTTTACACTGACGGCTCTAAATCCACAGATGGGGTGGGGAGTGGCTTAGTTCACAATGACACTGAGCGATACTTCAGACTCCTTCCTTCTTGTTCAATTCTCACGGCCGAGTTGCATGCTATTAGGGAAGCCTTGAGGATTATCCAGAATTCCTCCTTTCCCCGATGGCTAATATGCTGTGACTCACTAGGAGCACTCCGGAGCTTGGAACATGACACTTCTCACATACCCTTGGTGTCAGGCATACTACTGGTCCTTCAAGAATTGCTCTCGCGACATGTTACTGTTGATTTCCTCTGGATCCCTAGCCACGTAGGCATTAAAGGAAACGAGCGCGCCGATGTTCTTGCAGTCCGGGGTTCCTCATCTGGCACTCCGATTCCCAAAACATTCTGCTACAAAGATATCTGCAGGGACATTTCGACAAAGGTTAGAGCCAAAATCCAATCTAATTGGGATCTGGGAGCCACAAACGGTAACAAATTGTGGACTGTAAAACGAGAATTCTTTTCTGGTTCGCTTTCCACCCTCTCCAACAGATCTGACTGCGTTAAATGGCACCGGCTGAGAATAGGTCACTGTCTTTTTTCTCATGGTCACCTGATGAACAGGGACGCTCCCCCGACGTGCCACAGATGCGATGTTCCAATCACAGTTAGACACATCCTCTTGGAGTGCGATGAACTAAACGCCCTCAGAGCCTCCCATCATCTCGGTGGGAATCTGGAGGAGATTCTGTCGGTAAACAATTTTGGACACCTGAAGAATTTCCTTAAATCCCTGAACCTTTTCTACAAGATTTGACACAATTCTCATACCATACTTGTCCCAACTAGTCATTAATTATACCTCTTTTATTTATTTATTTATTTTTATTTCTACACCGTCTTCTCAATATACAACTTTCTGTCTATACTATCCACACGTTTTATTCTATGTCTCGTCTATATACATATACCACTGTTTTATTTATACAACTATCTGTCATGTTTTGTTTGTTCTCAGCACGTTCGTCGATTCAAGCGTTCCATATACACTCGTATTATTCCAGTCAGTAGTTTTATATGATCATCCTCCACATCTGGTTCTTGTATGTTCCCTAACATACTTCTAACGAGAATGGCCGCGAAATGACCTTAGATGTCGGGTCGGCCTTACATCCGAATTCTCTCTCTCTCTCTTAGAACAGTCTACGATATCGATACTAGATTGGCTGGGGACGTATTCAGATTTATCGTCGATTTTACAAGAACATTTTTTTCCATTTTTCTAAATCAACAAAAGTTTCTTGCTTCAATCAACAATAAAAATGAAACCATGTGATGCATATAACTGAGACTTTGACAGCTATCTGGTGAGTTGAGTGACAGCTATCTCTCGGATTTTCTGAGGACTTAACGAACGACCGTAATACCTTGGTGATTCGTAACGATTCTTTTCATGAACCGGTTTTTCTCTAGTGCGTTCTGAAAATGAGTGACAACAATATCCAGCAATGGTGCGCTCTCAAATTTTTATGTTAAACTTAGGCACAGTGCAACTGAAATTGAACAGAAGGGTGGAGTTTTTTCGAAACCAGTTTTACGCAGATTTCATTTATTCACTGGTGAAAATCTGATGATCGGTTGTGTGACTCAAATTTTAGCCTTTTTAGATCATTCTAACCGTCACCGGTCGATCAGGATATGTAAAAATCACTCATCACTTTTTGTACTTGAAAGGCTTTCGCTGTTCATCTTCCATCGAGTTTTGGCGTTCTGAGAATGCATTAAACAATCTGAAAACATGGAGCCCTGACAAAAAACTATTTCCGTAGGCTTGTTAAAGTTTTGCAAACATTTCCATTGTACTGTGCGTAAGTCTGAAACAAAACTTCATAGCGCACCATTGCTCGAATCTGGTTCACGAAAAGAACTACTACGAATCACTATGTGACTCTAGTGGATTTCAAACTCGTGTCGAATTTTACCTCTCCACCAAAAAGGAATATAACAGTGTTGCCAAATCGAACGCTACATCCCCAATCTCGTTACTTTATTTAAACATCTGGTATCATGTCGGGTGTGTTTTGATGCATATAAATAAAGTACGTTTTTTCCAAACGAGTAATATTGTTTTTGAAATCCAGTGTATAAAATGGTGCGGCATTTTTTAAAGCATTTAAACTTCGTACCGTATCAATGTATATCTTTTAAAACACTTTTTTTGTTCAGCATCATGCTTAATTAAAGCAATAAATCGCATCAAACAGTTATTGGTCCTGTTTTAAACTGTTACAGGCATTTTAATTATCATTGCCAAGAGTTATTGAACGAAATAATATCGTTTGATTAAAGGAAATTAAATTTTTTCGCTTGTGGGCGATTTTTAAAAATATTTCAACTGGCACAATACAGATTGCTTTGATCACTATTATCTGTTAACACATTGCAATTCAATTTCAAAACATTGGTACATGTATTAATTTTGATGTCACATTTTGGTGCCCCTCGACGGTATTTCAAAAAGAACTTATCAGATTTATTATGTACGGGATCCACCAAAAAGGAGATATTTTTTGACAGCTAACATGATGTTTATTTGACAGGTATACTTTATTTTCAAGTTAATATTTTATAAACGTAAATCATTGTAATCATAAAAGTAAATCATGTTAACAATGCAAGTTTGTATTCATTTTGCAATAAACTTGACGAGATTTACCACTAAACACTAAATTATTGTTTTATTAAACTTCTGAGCCCGCGTTTCGCTAACAAAGTTAGCAACAGGAGATGATTCACCCTAATTTTAAAACTACACTATATTCGATTTATATGAGAAATGTATCAAATGAAATGCATAAAAATCATTATCTGCAAAGTTAACAAAGCATTACATCAATAATTCAGAAAGTTGACTGAAAGAAATAAGTGTATTATTCCGATTCATGAATTTCTTACATTATACAGGGTTTTTCAATAGGGACGCTCGAACTTTAACAGTGTATAGCGTCCATGTTGGTGAAGCAACAGTTGTCAAATTTGGACGTTATGGTAATTAAAGTTGACCAAATAATCATGGAAAGTTACAGTGTTGGGCAACGCGTGCATATTATTGAACTTTACTATCAAAATGAGTGCTTAATTCGAGCTACGTTCCATGCTATATGTGATTTTTAGGGTGCACACAATTGTCCTGTTGAGTCGACTATTCATCGTTTGATGGACAAATTCGAATCAACTGGCATAGTAAACACTCAAGCAACATCCGTACGTCATCGAAACGTGCGGTCTGCGGAGAACATTGCTGCTGTGAACGGGAGTGTGTAGGATAACCCAAGATAGTCAATTCCTCGTCACGCCCAAGAACATGGGCTTTGACAGAATTCAATTAATCCAGAAACTGAGGTAACTGAGGTAAATGACTATAGGCAGCGTCGAGCATCCGCTGACTGGGCTCTGGAGCAGTTGTAAATGAACCGTGATTTCAGAAGGTAAATCTACAGCGACGAGGCCCATTTTTGGATGAATGGCTATATCAACTAGCAAAATTGTCGCATTTTTGGAGATAACAATCCACATGAGATCCATCAGTTGCAAATGCATCCAGAAAGAGTCACTGTTTGGTGTGGATTTTTGCCCAGCGCGGTCATTGGCCCATATTTTTTTCAAAATGAAGCTGACGCCACCATAACTGTCACCGGTAAGAGGTACAGATCGATGATAACCATTTTTTTGTGTCCTAAATTGGAAGATATGAATCTTAATGGCATGTGGTTCCAACAAGACGGTGCTACATTCCACACAACGCATGTAACAATGGATCGCCTGCGCCAGAAATTTGACAGCGTGGTTATTTCACGTTTCGGCGATGTCAACTGACTACCGAGATCGTGGGATCGCAAAGTGGACCTCTCTCATATGCGCCGCCCAGCGAAGCCGCGGTAGCCATTTTGCTGATATAATATTTCGTACATAATATAACCGAATACTTTTTCAAAAAACAAAAAAATAATCATATTTCACAAACAACTTGTTTTATTTACATTTAAAGTGTTAAACTAAATGCGGTATGTAAAACTAAACGTTGTTCTGCTAAAATTCTTTCTCGGAAATTGGTTCCAATCCCAGATAGATGACGTTCTAACTAGGCTAAGAAGGAAATCGAGAGATTCCTTTGACATACTTAGAAATTCGTTAAATGTTTCTGGGTATTTTCTAGTATCTCGACACAGATGATTTAATTATCCGAACGACTACCTACATATGTTGATTTCATGAACCCACATGCCTTTTGGATGACTTTTTCTATTAATTTTCAACACAAAACCTTCGAGTAATAATATTTTCTTTATAATTGGCGACGAAATCTTTGTTACACTGTTTCTGAAAAATGGTTTTCAAAGACCGTCCGATATGAACATATGAAGGTTCGCTTGACGCGAAGTAAGGCGCGTGGCTCTAAGCATCTGATGTGAACGTACCCTAAGTGACCGTTCATTTATTTACTAGTATTTATATTTATCTGTTTATTTATTAGGACTTATTAAAAATTATAATAATAAAAGGGTTTTAGATGTTTATGAAAGCTTACAGGAACGGTGTCAGACAATAGAACTGTTACAAACCACAGGATGGCGTGAGCCGCATTTCATTGCCACCTACATCCGAAAGAGCAATATGTATGATCAGGGCCCTTAGTCAATCCTTTAGTTACTTTGAAATGTTCTGCTCGGACCTGTCTGATGACGGCTTTAGGTCAGAAACCGGTCTCAAGTGATGCTTGGCATGCTAAAGATTGGGTAATTTATATGTGAAGCACAGTAAAATATCCTTTTTTTTTAATATTTCCATCTTAATTATAATTTCTTTAAATAAGTAATTTTCGTGTTGGTTTTTGAATTATTAATATGAAAATAAAATAATTTCGAGCGAAAATTTAATATGATGTTATTATTCTAGGCAATAAGCCGCTTTTATTGTGATGAAGCAACATCTAACACGAATGTTAAAGCTTAAATAACCTTACCGCAGAGTCACGTGCTATCTAAATTTGCTTCTATTATGTTTTGCGTTATGCATGGAGAGCAACGTTGCCCGCTGCTGTTGCCGTATTTTCGTTCTGGAATATATTTTTATTTCCTTCTAGAAAAATAATTCTCGTTATTCCAAAATGTTAGCGTGTTGTAAATGGATGACTGAGATGATTTTTTATTGTTTTTTTTTTGATTTATTACAATTTTACAAAATTATAACATTTTATTTTTGCCTTCTCCCTGCTTCATAATTCTTTAAGAATCAAATCGCATTTTTACAGATGTTATAATTGCAGATATATAACATGTTATAATTTAGCATTGAAAAAGTGTATTTACCAAAAATTACATTTAATCACAGTAGTGTCTGTCTCTTCGATCTCTTTTTCCCTCATCTCTCATAGCTACATAATCCAGCGCTTATAAAGTGTTGATGTTTTTATCTAAAGAACTGTGAATTTTCAAGTACTTGAAGGAATTAGAGTTTTTACCATCTAAACAGTTTTAAAACGATCTAAATAAATGATTGTCGGGGGCGCAAGGTCGGAAAAGTATGGTGGTTCGATCAAAACATTCCAGTTATGTTGTAAAAATTTGTATCGGATGGCCAAAGACATATGTGGCCTTGTAATATCATTTATGTTGGTTAAAATTTAGGTCGCTCCTGGTCGATTTCCCTTAATCCAGTATTTCTCCGAATTAATGGTCTGCTTTTCAGGCAATAGCTCATAATAACCAATTCTTTTCCAGTCCGACCTATTGTATAGCACAATATTCTTAGGATGTTACCTAGTCTTTGTGATGGTTGAAGGGGTGAGGCATTTGTGGGCTCACGCCATGATCTTTTATCTTTAACATTATTACACACAATCCACTTTTCATCACCTGTAACCACTCGCTTTACATATGGATTTGGATATGGATTTCGTTACACTTGAATAGAAAATTGCAAACAGAAATTCAGCTTTGCAAACCATTCTAACTTGACTTGGAAATCATCTTAGTACTGCTAAAAAATAGAGAAAGGAGTGTGAACATATGAGATCAACACGTTAGAAGGATGATAAGCAACAGTATAGTGAGGATAGCAAGAGACAAGTCGCCTTAGGGAGAAGAATCCTATTGGTGCGATGATTTGTAACTCGGTAGGAAACTAAAAAGGAAACATTCAATCTGCCAAATAATATAAGCTGAAGAAGAAGGAGATGCTCCACATTTATAGAAACCAATAAAATTGATGATGATGATAATGATTAAACAAAAAGCAGTGGTTTATGCTGGTCATCATGTACATAAGTGTAAGTGAGTTTGTTGAAAATCTATTTATGAAAATCTATTATGGAAATTACACTCTTTTTGCGTTTCATTTATGCAGTGTATTAAAACAGCTTTTCACAGAAATGGCCTAGCACGTCCCATTTTCAAGCACTTGCTTCTCCTTTATATCATGGAATTATAGAAATTATTTATACCTGACTTTAGACTGAACAATATAGGAATTACCACAAAACCGTAGAGGGGTTATTTCCACAGTACTCTATGAACCTTTAAGGGCGGTTTTATTGTTTTCTGTAGTTTAGTTTATTTCTGTCTCGTACAGTATAGCCAAATGTTTAAATCGATTTTATATAAAATGGCAAATTCTAGTCGTCGATTTTGCAAAAATTCAGTGAATAAGTTTTGTTATATATTGATATTTTGTTATGCGGACAATTTATATTCACAAACTAGGTCTATATCCGAGGAAGTCAAAAAAGCCTTCTTTTATATTTTAAGGGCCAAATTTGAGATCAAGATAAAAGTTGGGCTCCTCATGTTTGCTGTGTGAGTTTTCAACTAAGTTTAGTGCAGTGGATGCATCGTAATAAAAAGTGTATGCCGTTTGCTGTTCCTATGGTGTGAAGCGAATATATCTAAAGAAATATTTCCTGAATAAAGTGACGCAAAACTGAAAGAATGCATAGTTATTGGACCTCAAATAGGAAAGCTTCTAGGAGAGTTCCGTTTTCAAGAAAAATTAAATAAAATGTACTTGATAGCATGGAAGTGTAGTGAAATGATTCCTGGGCAACAAGAGATATGAAAGCTATAAAAACCTCATAGATGAACTTCTGAGAGCCTATGAAATACTAGAGTGTCGCATGTCCTTAAAAATGCATTTTTTACTCCCATTTGGATTTTTTTCCTGAAAATTTGGGTGGGGTAAGAGGCGAACAGGCGAACAGGGAGCGATGTTTTACCAGGACATCAGGACGATGGAAGCAAGATGCGAGGGACCCTGGAACCCATACATGCTGGGCGACTACTGCTGGTTTTTAAAAAGAGATACAGAACGCAAGAAGAAAAAGTGAAAGTTTTTGTCGCTGTATGACATTTCATGTAATATATTTTTTATTCACGTAATCCTCAGCAATGTCTTTGCATAAATTTAGCACGTTTTACCATTATTCCATCAATGTTACCTCACAAAAGTTTAAATTTGTTGATCTGTGTTATTTATAAAAATATATATTTGTGTATTAATGACTGACTCTTAATGTAAATTTATTTATTAAATCTGTAAAGAAAACACCGTAGCATAAAAAACTGAATATGCAATCAACACGTTTTGTTGTTTTTAGTTTTTTGATAGTAAAGAGATTATCATTATCAAAAGATTATGAATCAAGCAGTACGAAATTTCTAGTAGTTTTTTGAAACTAGAAAAATTCACAAAGTAATGGGAGAAGCTATGAATTTTTCTCAAAAATAAGTTGTCGATAAATAATATATTTTAAAATATTTACGTAACATTTCCTTGGCAGTTACCAATTTATCAATTTGAACCCGAGATACACAAATACACCTTCAATCCTGAGTAATCTCGTTCCTAACGACCGTAACATTTTTAAAGTATCATCAATATCCGTCAGGTAATACAACTTAAATCCTCTCTCCCTCCAAATAACTCGAACCGTAATTAACAGGAAAATGCCCTGTAAATAATTCGCTCCCAAAACAAAAATATTTCCGTTTTACTACCCCAGTTTTTTCCCGACGTTTTCTCTCCCTTTTTCGACGTTCAACATTCACCCACTTCCCTTTCAAGGGTGAAATCTAAACGCCCTGGTTGGAGATTATTCGTTCTTTTTTTTTCTAGTGATCATGTTATTAAATCTCACAACGTATGCACACATTACCGAGAGTTCGAGGGAGAAAAAAATCTCTCATTTAGATCAAGTTTATTGCCTGTTACTGATGGTTACTGTTGAAGATTGAACAGCTTCACGATATCCAATAATTATTTTAATTATTTATGGGCATTTTAAGAAGCATTTAAAAATATAATTCAGACGTTCGTAGGTTGGGTCTGGTTTTGTTTTTTAACTATAACCGTTGTAACAATATACCGTTGGAACGGTAACATTCTTGGCTACACTTTTGCCGAAGTTCAGAGACGTGTCGAATATCCAATGCTTTTCTAACATTAGATTTTCGCTATTTACTACATTATGTCTTATAGTATGTCTTGGCTGCACCATAAATTGAAACATCCAATGGTTTCGTTTTGTGAGAATAATGAGTTGGAAAAGAAAGCATATGAACGTTGTTTTCCAATCAAGAAGGAGCACACAAACCGACAAGAAGCACTGTCGGTTTGTCTTTCTGCTGCATTCATCCAGATTTATTGCAGGCGGCATCACTTCCTGATGACACATTATCCATGAAACAGGTTTGCATATTTTTTCTCGGAAAATCGCCGCATATAATTTTCGGCGACATTTTTTGTAGGCACGAGCTGTGAGTCCTTTCTTTTCGATTTTAATATCTTTCAGCGTTCGAAGCAATGAATCAAAATCAGAAACAAAATGATTAGTTGTTCTTGCTTTACGGCTTGTCATCAGTGATTCTATAACCTTTCTTTTCGATTTTGATATCTTTCAATGCTCGAAGCAACGAATCAAAATCAGAAACACCATGATCAGTTGTTCTTGCTTTACGGCTTGCCATTTGACGCTCTGTTTGTTGAAAATTCAAGAAATAGCTTATTTGTTCTTTGCTTGGTTGGTTTTATTGGTTATTATGGACTACTCCTGAAAAGCACTAATTCGGAGAAATACTGGATTAAGAGAAATCGACCAGGAGCGACCTAAATGGTGCGCTATCAAGTTTTGTTTACAACGATACACAACTCAGGGACTTAATAATCCTGCAAATGTTCCACGCATAGTTCATTATAGGAAGCTCCAAATCACATAAAAGGGGGAGATCTATATGCTACATTAAGTGCAAAGTTAGAAGAATCAGTAATAATTAAAAAAAAAATAGGGTAACATTCAAACGAGCTTGTAAGTGACTTGTTTAACACCGAAGACGAATTGCGCATCATGACCTAATGACTAGCTTAAATAAGGTAAATTCTTTTATTGGAACTTTTGGTGTGGAACACTAAACTCAAAAAGATTTAGCACTAAACTTCAAATTACTTGTTTTTACTTTTGCGACGAGCGTTTTACCAACCATGTTACCCTCATCAGGAAACGATTCAATTTAGAATTTTTTTTTAGCTTAAAATTAAATTCAATGTTGTTAGACAAATATACAGTATGAAAGAGTTAAACTTGTATGCAGAATATATAAAAATTCTAAATAAATCCAATATCAAGTGAAGTTTAATAACAAATAAATTAAAATTGGTGGAAGCAGAAAGAGATAAAAATATTAGAAAAACACAATATATTTAATAGCATATATATAATAAGTAAAATATAGTCAATTAATAGAGTATAATGTAAAAGTCAACATTTGAAAGGAAATTCGAATATCTATTTTTTTTTGAGATATTCTCCAAAAACCATTAACAGAATACATTTTCCTCAATTTTTTCTATAAATATTTTCGAAAACCGAAATTTGCTCGACTCCAATATGGATATATTGGTGTATTGCTATTGGTACTAGATAGAGAAAATAACGGGGAATTGAATGGAGGTAACCGCGGTTCGATATTTTTAAAGGGTTTCGAGATATTCACCAAAAATTATTCGATTTTTAAAAATTATATCTAGAAAACTAGATAAAGCAAGAAGAGATAAAGCAAATCGGGTGTCAGATTAGCGATGCGCGTGGCATAGAGAGTTAAATATCCGAAAATGAGCCAATTCTATTTTTTGAACATTTTTGGGTAAAATTTTTTCTAAAGATGGACCCCATAAAGTTTTTCGAAAACTAAAAGTCGCTCTATTCCAGTTAACATAAACGAACTGATGGCGTTAAAAGCGATTCGATATCTCTAAAGGTTTTGGAGATATTCGCCAAAAAACATTGACAGAATGCAATTTTCGCATATTTTTAAAACTAAAAAACATAACCGAATTTCAAATGAAAATATTATACCAGATAGAGAATATGATGTTAGTTTGAACTATGATTAGCGCGATCTAACGTCACTATTATTGAAAGAATATAAAATGCCATGACCATTCTATTGAATTACATTTGAACAGCGATCCCTTTAATTCCGGCGTATTCAAACCATATTAATAAAACAGCACTTATTAAAGCAATATTAACAATGATGCCCAACTGTGACATTGATATATATTTATAGAAATATTTTTTGCATTACCAATAACAAAAAATGTGCATCGGGACCAATTTAATTGTTTTTGTTTTGCATGGAAAAAGCATTTCCATTGCCTGTAATGGGGTAACTTTTTCAACATCTGGTGATTGTTTATTGCTGCTTTTATAACAACGCGTAATTTATTTAATAGGCAATCGCAAAAAATAATTGGGGCTCTATAACAATTAAATATTCAGCATATACTTTATGTAATTCTACAATGTGGGCGATAAGAAGTTGATCTATGTAATACTTATTTTTTAACTAGAAAAACTCTCAAAAGTTTCGAAGGCACTCATAAATTAGTCCAGGAGTACATCCGATCGTTCATAGCATTCCGTTGTTTGGAAATGTGCAGATGTGTCGCCAAAATCACACTTGACATTCTCAATGCCTGTTTGAAGATAGACTAGACTATGTTGCTGTTGGTTGATTGCCATTGTTATTTGCTGGATTTTGTTCTGAAGTTATTCAATTTGTTCTGGAGTCTTGGGACGTAATTTTTATGCTCGAGTCGGTTTGCCAATGTCTCAGGAGTTCTCCTTGGTTACAAAGTAGGTGGTGGATTTGTTGACTTAGTAGTCGTCCTGTCTCGCTCATTTGTTTTCTAATTTGTCGTATTTGTTCTTTTAGTAGGTTGGTGGTGGCTTTGTTCAGAATGGCTTCTACACTTGTTGTATGGTACGTGAATTTCGTGAAAGTTGGTTTTAAGTTCTCATTGCGACAGTTAACACACTAAAGTTCATTTCAAAAGCTTTTTACATAAAAAATGAGCACATGAAGATTGAAAATTACCGTCCAATAAGCCTCCTATCAATAATGTACAAAATTTTCACCAAGATAATATCTAACAGAATATTCAGAAAACTGAACGATGCACAGCCAAGCGAGCAAGCAGGATTCATAAGTGAATTCCGTACTGGGGATCACATCTAGGTTGTACAGCAGGGCATAGAAAGGCACAACACAGGCCATAATGGATGCATTGCTTAGCCAGGGGGTAGACAAACCATATGTAAATCTATTCGTCATCATATATCGGATGAAGCTACAGCGACAATTTATCTTGATGATCTTGAAGTTGGAATTAATGTAGAGCGAGGTGCAATATCGCCTATTCTTTTTTTGGCCTGTCTTGTAGAAGTATTCCGTAATCTGATTTGGGAACAGGATGATAATAGATCAATAGTGCAAACTTAAACTATCTTAGATTTGCAGATGATATCGTTCTCCTTTTACAAGACCTCTGAGTCTTGTGAAAGGAGAACGAAGAACTTTGAGCTGCAAAGACGCATAGAAAGCTACAAAGGACTGGCGGACCATTTGACTTAAAAATAAACCTGAAAGAGAGTCAGGTTATGTTCAATCAGTTTGCTGAGGTCAGAAGAATTTTAGTTTCAGGAAGGGATTTTTAGATTGTGAACCTCTTTATATATCTTGGGCAGATGATTTCAGTGGAGGGGGATACCGTCCGGAAGGTGGGACGGCATATTAAATAAGGCTGGCAGGCTCAACATAGTGTTTAAGAGCAAACTCCCACTTTGCCTGAAAGGAAAAGTCTTCGATCAATGCGTCACGGCCGTTATGACTTACGGAAGTGAAAACCTGGACACTTACATCGCAGTCAGTTCAAAAACTTTTGGTCGCACAGAAAAGGTGTTTGGGACTGGAAAGATATATGCTTGGCATTACAAAACGAGATAAAAGCCCTGTACATGAATCAGCGAACACTCGAAAGTGGGTGACCCCATTTGAAAAGTAAAGGTATTGAAATAGAGACAGGCAGGTTATAAGCGTGTCAATGGGATGACAGATGGACCAAGGCAATCATTACCGCCATACAGCTTGATCGCAAACGTTCGCGAAGAAGACCGAAAGCACTGATGACATAGTTAGTATATTGGTCACGAGTGGCAGATGAAGGTCCAAGACCGTGAAAGTTGGAAGCATGCTGATCGACATGGGCTGCTGCTATATAAATATATATATATATATATATATATATATATATATATATATATATATATATATATATATATATATATATATATATATATATATATATATATATATATATATATATATATATATATATATATATATATATATATATATATATATATATATATATATATATATATACGTATATATATATATATATATATATATATATATATATATATATATATATATATATATATATATATATATATATATATCAGGTCTTCTGTGCAGATTTAACTCAGATTTCATCATTATGTTCAGAACTATAATAGAGGCAGAAGTAATTTAGGTTATAACTGTATATGCAGCTCGAATGCTGAATCGATCTGTATATGTGAATTATACTTTGTCAAATTCTAAGCTTTCTGCCTGTATTGACAGATTGTTGTATCTAGGAGTAATGAAAAAGGGCAAGAATGTTGTTCAAACAAAAAGCAAGATTTGTTCCATTCACGGACAAGGTTCTGTTGGAGAAATTTGACCTGGAAAACCATCCTTCAAGCATTAATCTTGAAGGAATAAAGGCCATAACAGTCCAAGATCGACGCACGACGGCCCGTGAGATAGCAGATAAATTAAATATTGGTAAATGGACCGTTTTTAACGATTTGAAAACAATTAGTACGTCTGCCCATACGATGTATGGATCCCTTATAAACTTAGTGAGCGAAATTTGCTGCATCAAATCTCTTCGTGCGATCTTTTGCTGAAAAAAAATCTGAGGCTGGTGAGGAAAAGTGGATTCTGTGCAACAACGTGTAATGAAAAGAAAAAAAATCTTATGGGGTTGCCAGGGTCAGAGGATTTAAGTACGGGGAAAGATATACTTTACATTTGGTTGAATTGGAATGGATTCTAATTTCAATTCCACCTTACATCGCACCCTACAAATTATTGGAAAATAATTCAAAACGGAAGAAGAGGTGAAAAACAACCTGTTGATATTTTTTGGCAATAAAGAGGTGATTTTTGTCCAAAAAAGTATTATAGACCTACCACTACTTTGGAATACAAGTTGTAAATTGTAATGGTAATTACACAGTAAACTAAATTAATATTTACATAAACCATTCAGCTTCCCCATTCTTGTAAAAATCCCTGACCACCCAATATATCTTATAGAAACCACCATATTACGATGCTTATGTAAACCAAACCAAAATTGTATTTTGTTTTGATTAAACAATAAGGAAAGATATAAAAACGGAGTTCGTGTCGTGATCGTACGACGGAAAGTTTTCACGAATTTTCCGGGAAGGTCTCTATCACCTTCAAAAAGTACATCTTTATGTTCGTAGTTAGTACCTCTTTTGGAAGATTTCGTGCAGTTATAGTCCGCCGAACTTTGGCAGTTTATAAACTCGAATTGAAACTTTTTATCGTTTGTCGGATATTTTTCGCAACTTAAAAATGCAACTTTATTTTCACAGTCACGACATAATCGTATAAAATTATCTATCTGAGCTTTCAGTTAGAAAAAAAAACGATAAACATTCTCCAAACATAACGAGGTGTTTTGTTTCAGTACGAAAATACTAAATTGTTTTAATGTTAATTATTATTGTCTGCTTTATATATTTTTTTATTTAGATTTCTTTTAAACTTGTGTGTACTTCCTCTCGTCACCTCTTCCTTCTTATAATTTTTAGGAAGTTTTAGGAATAGGAATATTTATTTTAATTTAAAGATCCTTACAATACAATCTTTACAATATACAATACAATAATTTTCAATACAATACCATATACAGCCTGTATGTATAAATTTTACGCTAATACAATACAAAATACTAAACTGCGAGCCACAAAGCACTGCTTGTGTGTGGGTCAAACCCAAGAAAAGAAAACAGAAATTTTAGAAAAAAAATAAACTAATAAAAAACTGTCTCAACATTCAGCACATGCATTCACATTACATGAAATAGGACAAAAGGATGAAAAAGGACACAGCCCCATCCCATATATTAAGGCTCAAGAACAAAGAAAATCAATTCAGTCATGCTGACAAACATCATGCTAACCAGAATGAGGCGCGCACAATTTCTTTATATCTTGCTTAAATGCCAGATAACTGATATTCTTCTTCACAATGTTGTCTTTTATGTTTTCCAGCAAAAGCTTAAATAATCGAGGGGTCAAGACGTAAGAGGACTTTCTCACTCCAGTTTTGTTAGCGAATGGAATGTTTAAAACAGTTGCACCACCAGCCCTTGTGTCATGATGAACTTGTTGCTTATATGTATATCCCAGAGGGCCAAGATGTTTATATAGGAGAACAGGTGTCGCCACATAATACTGACATTTCAAAGGAATGTCATAATCAAAAGTTCTCTACTCGGGTGGTCCCTCGATTGTCTGCACAATATCTTTAGAAATCTTTTTTCATTCATCTCATTGCATTTTTTTTATTGCATTCTCTCAATCGATTCAAGGTGGCTGTTGTATGTGCCACCCCAGGCAACAATTCCATATATTAAAAATTAATTAACAAGAGCGTAGTATATATGTCTTAATATATCAAATGACATACACTCTGATGCTTTCCTAAATTGGGCCATCACAACAAAGAGCTTTTTCTTTAAATTAAATATATGAGATTTCCAAGAAAGTGGCTCATTCAAACTAACACCAAGATTGCAGCAGATTGTCTCATCTCTATACAATCACATGATGCATTTCTACAGTTTGGCATTTAATAGGCTCATCGAAGTGCCAGGGTTTCTGAAGTGCCAAATTAAACATCCTAGTCTTACCCATGTTAACGAGCATTTTATTTCCAACAAACCAACTTTTCAATATTTTCAAATCGCTTTGTATATTTTCCAGCACTTTTAATTTTGTATCTTAAAAGAACTAAGGTAAATTATAAATAATATTGGCCCTAACACAGTACCCTGACGGACTCCACATAACACTGATATCCCTGTGCTTTTATGTTCATTCACCTTAACAATCTGAGTTCTTCCAGATAAATAACTATGCAACCACTTGCCGATAGTTCCCCTTATCCCTAATGCTTCCAGCTTTTCTAATAAAATATAATGTGAATATTTCCCTTCATTAAGGTTTTTATACAAGCAACTTGTAAGCCGAAACAAGGCTGGATTCGTTCCCAGACCCTTCCTAAAGCCATAGTGAGTTTTTGCAAGAAACTGTTGAATCATTAATTTTTCAAAAACTTTTGATATCACCGGCAAAATCGCAATAGGCCGATAACTCTCACAGATCGAACTGTTACCGCCTTTAGCAATTGGCACAAGCTCAGCTTTTTTAAATTAAGTGGGATATTCTCCTGTTGAAATTGATATGTTAAACATATAAGCCGCTACTGGAGCTATCTGATTTTTAATATTTTTTAGCATTTGAGTTCCAAGCTTGTCATACCCTGTGCTCTTACATGCATCTAATTGTCTGATAACATTCCTCACAGTACCGTGATCGACAGAAATGACTGCAAATGACTTCACCGTATGCAGCAGAGATGTCTCGCATTTTTTGTATTGCTGTTCTTGCTCGACTTCCTTTGTAACACCCCTAGTTACACCATCAAAATACTTAGACAATGCTAGCGGCACTCCCCCCCCCCCCCCCATCTAAGATGGTTATGCCTTAGACCATCGTACAGAGTAATCTCCTTGCTCTTAATCCTTCCTTGACCCACGGATTCATTAATTGTCTGTCAAATTTTTTTCATGTTACCATAACAATTTTAGCTATATCTTTCACCATTTTTCTTCTTGCTTGACTATTAATGGATTAATATGGAATCAGTTATAAGCTTAATTTTTCTAATGTTCCTTTTACATTTTCTTCTTCTTACATGACACTAATGCCTAGGAATATTCACAAGCTCTGTCCTGGGAATTTTACATATCCGGTTTTCTTGGCATTAGCTAACTTATTTTTCAATAAGATGTTGTTTTGAAAGAATTATTGATAGAGTGTCCAATGCTTATTCCAGTGGATCTTTTGAAGTTGTGTACAATCCTCATCTCTCTTTTTTTGCTTCATCATTCATCTTTTTTCTTCCTGCTTAATTAATGGCGTAATATGGAATCGGTCATTAGGTTTATTTCTATTTCTTCCACTTTATCTTCTTTTTGCATGCCATTAATGAGTAGGGCTATTCATAGACTGTCCTGGAAACTTCACATATCGATTTTTTTGACATTAGAAAAGGCATCTTTCAACAATAAGTTGCTCTGAGATTGATAAAGCGCCGACAATAAGAAAAATAACAAAAATCAGTGGATTTTTTAAAGTTGTGTATACTCCTCATCCCCTCTTTCTTCTTTTTTTGCTACATCTTTCACTGTTTTTCTTCTTGCTTAGCTATTAATGGACTAATATTAAATCAGTCATAAGCTTATTTTTCTGTTTTTTTTTACACTTTTTGTATCACATGCATTGCATTAATGAGTAGGACTATTCATAGGCTCTGTCCTGCATGGCATTAATGAGTAGGACTCACAAGCTCTGTCCTTCGAATTTTACATATCCAGTTTACTTGACGTATCTTTCAACAAGAGGTTGTTTTAAGAGAACTATTGATAGATAGTCGACAATAAGAAAAATAATTAAAAAAAAATGAATCTAGTGGATTTTTTAATCTTGTATATACTTATCATCATCTCTTTTTATTTTAGTACATCTTTCACAATTTTTCTTCTCTTTTGACTTTTAATGGACTAATATGGAATCAGTCATGTTTTTTCTCTTCTTTTTTTATTGCTGCATGACATTAATACGTAGAAACTTGAAGAGAGCGAAACGAGCGTCGAGCAGTTAAAAACATGTGATTTGGTATTTAGTGGTAAATTTCTTCAAATTCAGTGTTTCACACCCAAGGTTCCAATAGAAGAATTGATTAATACATATGATTATTCAAAGGCTCTTTCAACAAGACATTTTGAGAACTTTTGATATAGCATCGACAATAAGGAAAAATAATTGAAAAATTTGAAACATAAGATTCAATCTAAATATGTATTCTGGTTTTTCAAAGGATAATATTGCTGTGATTCATGGGAAGTGTTTTAAAAGAACTAATTGTCAATTTTGCCAAGTTCAGAGTAATTGGGAAAAATTCAAACCACTGCATTTGACGTAACAATTTTAGCCTTGAAACCATATGAGAATGAATGTCTTTTGATCATCATCAACGCCCTAGCTTTCTAGAGTTAAATTTTTATCTGACAAGCGATCTTTACATTGAACGAAATACGTGAAAGTCTCATGGTGAATGAGTCTCATTGAGATTATTATACAAACAATTCTATAATAATGGTCTAAAGTGCGCTGAATGTTATTGCACAATATTCTTGCCAGTTATGAGTAAGTTCAGTTATATTTAAAAAGTAAGACTATGCAAACATTGAGATTTTTTTATAAACCTAAATAAATAATACACTATAAATTTAGACTGTGGTATTTACTGAACTGTCAGACGATAAATTTTAACATTTCGATTAAGTATAAGTAGACAACTAGCTAATATATGAATTTAATGTTCCTTTTTTTGTTTTAGGTAAAATCAGTTTAAGGGCTACCTATCATCAACGTATTCTTTGTACGTAAGTCTGTAAGTTACATAATATTAGGTGATTGACATTTATGTATTATTATTTTAATGTTTATTTTTAATATATTCTATTTTAATAGTTCAGAATATTACGTACTGATATTTTTCATCAGAAAAGTATCTGGCTTAGTTCTATTCTATTTTCATGTAAAATTTCAAGAAAAAAAATAAAAAAAAATATTTTTTTGCTAATATTTATATTTTTTATAGTTTTTTACTTAAAAATGCGTTTAGATCATGCTTTGATGGATCTTTAATGCACTTGTATAATTTTATTCTGTACTCTATTTTGAACAAAATAATTAATTTGCATCCAATTCGCCAAACCCACTAACAAATAATATTAATTATTAAACGAATCTATAAGCCTTCTTAAAGGACCTATTCCACAAAAAAGGAAGAATTAATGTAAAATTGAATACATTACTATTAGATTATATTTTATATGTTATATATATTAGCGTATATTTAAAATGTTGGTTCATTCATTTGTTTAAAAAGAGATTTTTTCATTAATTTACAATTAACAGTTTGTATTTTCTCCCATACTTAATAATTCTGATTAAAAAAAAGTAATAAGACGTTTAATTTGTTAGAATGGTTAAAAAAGTTTATTCAAAATATGCACCATCGTTATCTGCACATTTTCGTATCTTTCTGGAAATTTGTGGATGCCCTTCGAACAAAATCGTACATATTTCTAGGTGGTCCAGTCATTTTTCTACATCTCCGTAATAGTTGAACTGTTTCATGGACACATCGATGAAAAAAAGTGGTAGTGGGAAGGGGCCAAGTCTGGTGAGTACAGCGGGTGGAAACTCTCTGACCTCTTTCGCTGTATTTGATGGAGCATTGTCGTGCTACAAAATCACTTTTCCGTGTCTTGTAACCCATTCTGGTCGCTTTACTATAAAGGTATTGTTCTAATAGATAATTTGTTAACGGTAGCGAACGGTATTAATGGTTTCATCTAGTTTCAGAATCTCATGATACACAGCACCCTTCTGATCCCACCAAATGCACAGCATTGTCTTTTTTTCAATGCAATTTGGTTTTGCGGCCGATGTTGATAGTGGTCCTGGGTCAATACAAGATTTTCTGCATTTTACGTTTTCGAAATATATCCATATTTTGTCTCCAGTCACGATCCGATTGTAAAAAATTATTTCTTTGATGCCGAGAAAACAAATCTTTGCACACCGTAAGTATGCAGTGGTTAAGGTGTGGGTGTGGTGGTTAAGAATTATTAACCACCACATCTGATAGTTTCGTTTCTTTGGCAGTTACATGCCCTTTGGAGCCAAGAGATAAATGTCTAAATAAACGCCTTTTAACGTGGATAACATTCAAATTGTGAAGTATGGGAAATTCGAACAGTCAAAGTAATCAAAATCATTAAAACATCTATTAATTTTTATAACTTCATTCATTCATATACACATATATGTTCCTTCATATATTCCCTATTCATTGTTCATATGTTCCTTCATATATTCCAAGGCCTTGTCGACCTTCAGACAGGCAATGTTGCATGCACTAGAATGCCGTGACAGTATTCTTTCCAGCTTAGTAGCTTTCATTAATGCCTTACTAATATATAGGGTCTCTCAGAATTTTTTTACATCGAGCAAAATATTTACTGTTTTCTAGGTATTTAGTTCGAAGGTCGTGTAGTTGTTTAAGGAAAAAAAAATATAACTTTCACCAATGAGACTTTGAATCATTTGAAGATTATTTTTACAAATTTCTTATTTAGCATCATCCCAGAAAAATAATTTATAGTTGCTCGATGACTTCAAAATGAGGAAACTTGTTAACCGATCTTAATCGCCATTTAAGAAAAGCATACCTTCAGGGAATTTCACATGTATAACAAATGATTCTGTTATGTTGAAATCATACACCATTCAGGTCTACATATGTTCATTAATATAACACATCAGTGATAAGTCCCCGGTCTGACATCTAGATGGCGGCACTTACGAAAAATTCTAATCAGTGATCGATTGTGTCAACCTTCAAACATCATGTGTCAAAATTTCATGACAATATGCCTACTAGTTTCTGAGTTGTGACGCTACTTTTGCTATTTTGAAAATAATGGAAAAATTTCGTGTGTTGATTAAGCATTGCTTTTTGATGAGTAAAAATGCCGCTGAATAAAAACTTTTACTTGATAAGCATTACCCAGACTCTGCCCCAGGAAAATCAACCATAATTGCTTGGTATGCTGAATTCAAACGTGTAAGGCCACGTGTAAGCACCAATGATGCTGAACACTCTGGACGTCCAAATGAGGTGGTTACACCAGGCAACATCAGAAAAATTCACAAATTATTTTGCAAAGCCGTAAAGTAAAGCTGCAGGAGATATCATGAAGATATCGAAAGAAGTGTTTACACCATTTTGCATGTAGATTTGGGAATGCATAAATTGCTATCGAAATGGGTACCGCGTTTCCTCATTGCGGAGCGAAAACAGCGTATTGATGTTTATGAGCAATGTATTAATGTAAACCAAATAAAAAGTATATTTTCATGTGGTATGTGACAATGGATAAAACATGGATCCATGAATGTACTCCGGAGTAAATCGGCAGTCAGCTGAGTGGTCAACAGCCTGTGAAAGTCGACCAAAGCGACAAAAAAAACACTCGGCAGGCAAGGTTATGACCTCTGTGTTTTAGAATGCGCATGTGATATTGTTCATCGATTATCTCGAGAAAGGTAAAACTATCAATACCGAATACTAATCGTTGGCACCGATGGCTAAATTGCATGAATTAAACTTAGAATTGCTTCCCCATCCACCGTATTCCCCAAAGACCTCAAAACATGTTCATTGGAAAGAAATTTCGCTCCATAAAGAGATAATGAGGAATGATTGTATTGATCTTCAATGAGAATACATTGATAAATAAACCGTGGCGAGTTCAGCCTTCATACAAAAATGCTTGCAAATCTGCATCTTCAAACTTCCGGTTGTGCTGGCCGATAATTGTCTTTCATATCAAAATCACCATTTTTATGGCGTTTAAACCACCGCCCACATGTGTTCACCACAAGTTTCAACCAACAATCGATACGTTTCAGCAGCCGTTTTCTTCAAATTAAAGTAGATTATTCAACTTCCCCGCAAAACGTCTTTTTCTGCTACATAATTCGACATATTCAAAGTTAAAAAAAATATGTTTTTTGCACAATGACAATTAATAAAGATCATGCTTTTGATGGCGCATGTTTACCCTTCAAAACGCCATAGACTATTAGTTAGTCTGTACCAACAAATATATTAGTCTGTACCAACAAATGTATTAGTAAGGCCATCTATTAACAAAATCGACATTATTAACCGAAACACCTATTATAATGATAGTTCGATTATCTCTCTTCGATAATTCAAGCCACAAGAAGTCGAATATAAAATCTGTTTCGAAGCCCAGAAAAAAATGTTGCAATAAGTGAGTTGTAGTGAAAGAGGATTACTTTGTTTACTTTTATTAATCCATTAGTATTAATAAATAAATAGTTTATGTTTTATTTAAAGTCACCTTACTATGTGATTATAAAGGGTTATCAAATATGAGCTATATATTTTTAATTTGGCATTTTTGGCAAATTTGGCAAAACTAAACGATATAAGATATCAGCGAGTTTATTTTTTATTTTTAATATTGGTTCATTGCGATTTATTTAAAAATATTTTCACTTAAAAGACCACCGCTAGATTTTTTTTAAATCCTGTTCTGGAATACCAGTTTTTGATCACTTTGCCACATAAATCGGTATTTATTTCATCAATCGAATTATGTAAGTTTATTGTGTGCGTGTGATTTATTGATGTAAACTAATGATTTCACATAACCCCAGAGAGGTTAAGTCAGTTTAAGGTCCAGATATCATCAGTGTATTCGTTATACGTAAGTCTATTAAATGTTACATACTAATTGGTGGTTGACATTTATTCATTATTATTATTTTATTGTTATTTGTATAGTTTCAGTCTGTACTCTATTTTGAACAAAATTATTTCTTTGTACCAAATTCATACCAACTGTGGTCCCGGGGCAACCCAAGATTTTCTGCATTTTGGGTTCTCGAAATATTATCCATATTTCGTCTCCAGTCACAATCCGATTAAAAAAATAATTTTTTTCTTGCCGAAAAATAAAAGCTTCGCAGTCCGGTTTTCGCTTTTCCATCTCTCTGTTGTTGATCTGATATGGTACCCATTTTCTTGCCTTCTGGGTCTTTCCCTTGGCATGCAGACTATCACAAATAGTTCGGCGACCAACATTTAACCTCTCTGCCATTTGTTGTTGAATTTACATATCGTTTTCTTCGAACAATACTTGTAATTCCGCATCTTTATTTTTTTTAAGTTGACTTGGGTGTTCTTTGTCTTTCCAGTTGAAATTACTACTTTTGAATCGATCCTCCAATACCTCTAAAAAATCCAGTGGTGTTACATCACATGATCTTAGTGGCCAAGTAACATCAGCATTTCTTGAGATTACAGGGTCATTGAACTTTTCTCTCAATAAATTGATTGTGTTACGAAATGTATGGCATTGTTGGCAAGTTGTTGAAACCATATGTTATCCAGATCAAAATTATTAAATTCAGGCCAGAAAAAATCCGTAACCATGTTTCTGTAGCGTTCCCCATTGAAAGTAACTGCATTTTCATTTTCGTTTTCAAATAAGTACTGTCCAATTACACCTCCAGACCATAAACCACACCAAATTGTTAATTTTTGGGTATGTAAAAGAATTTCAAGAACAGCATATGGATTTCCTTCACTCCAAATGAGACAATTTTGAGTATTTACTAGTTATAACCCTTTAATAGAATAATTGTACCTTATCGCTAAAGAGCATGTTGTTTAAAAATACAGCTAGTTAAATAAATTGTTTAAGCAGTTTCATATTGTACAACACCATTGTCAACATACTGTCAAGATAAAAAAATAACATATGTCAAGTAAGTATAGATTGCTTCCCGAAAGAAATACTCTTTGTTGAAAACCCCATTATAATGTCTTTCTTATCGAATATTGTCTTTTCATTGTGGTAGGTGATGGATTATTTTCAAACGCCCATACATTACTTTAGTGACTTCTAGACACATCTTACAAAAAAATATTAACAAATATATACTATCGTTCAAAAGATTGAAAGCAGAAGAAAAATTTAAATAAAAATTTACAAATTATATATATATATATATATATATATATATATATATATATATATATATATATATATATATATATATATATATATATATATATATATATATATTATTCTTCAACATATAATTGTCATTACATAAAATAAGAAACAATACACTTTTAACTAAGAAGCTTTTTTCATTTGTCTTGTGATAAGTCCCGTAATTTTGCAGATCTTGAAGGCGAGCAATATTTGACCCATATACACAGTATGTCGAAAAAATAACGAAAGTTTTTAAATATTAAATTTGTTTAAATCCTTTACTGAAATTTCGTGAACCATGTCTGTAGCCTTAATGAGCTTAATATGGAACACATGCGTTCCGAATGGCGTATTTTCATAGATTCGTCGAAAGACACCATAACAGCAGTCTTGCTTCATAATAGAAACAAAATCCATCTATTCCTTTAGCCTATTCAGCGACAATGAAAGAAACCTCTGATAACTTAACAACCATGCTAAATCGCGTTAAATATGAACAATATCAGTGGGATATATGTGGGGACTTAAATGTGATAAGTATATTGCTAAGACTTCAAGGCGGTTTTACATAATTACATGACATTAAGAAAGATTAGCCTTATAGGACTTGTTTTGAACCTGGTACTTCAAACATAAAATATTCCCCCCGTGTTAACACAAGAAAGGTGCTTCTTCCTTGTCAAAGCCATGTACAAAGAAGTTAATTATTTCAAGTACCTAAAAGAAATATTTCCTCAATTAAATGTTGCAAAACGAAAAGGCATATTTATCGAACCTCAAATAAAGAAGGTTCAAGAAAAATTGAAGAATTCAAGAAATTGAATTTAATGAAAATGAATTGGCAGCTTGGAAGTGTTTGGTAAGTGTAGCGAAACGATTTCTGGGCAACAAAAAAGATGAGCTCATAGCTCATAGATGAGCTCTTGATGAGCTCATGAGCTCATCAGTTCTTGATGAGCTCATGAGCTCATAGATGAGCTCTTGAAAGCCTATGAAATACTAGGGTGTCACATATCCTTAAAATTGCATTTTTTACACTCACATTTGGATTTTTTCCGGAAAATTTGAGTGAAGGAACCAACTAACAAGGAGAGAGGTTTCACCAGGACATCAGGACGATGGAAGCAACAGACCAGCGACACTGGAACCCATCTATGTTGGGCGACTGCTGCTGAATTAGAAAATTAGTGTAAACACAGTGACAAGCCACACATCTTGCCCGAGCTCGGACAGAAATCCGTTTTCTAGTGATGAAATCCCAAAGACTCAGATGGCTAAGCCACGCCATAAAACGATGCCAAATAATCAAGCAGCAAGTATGATGCTTAAGGAAGTTATAGTTGGCAAGAAGAGTAGAGAGGACTTCGACTTGGACTCGAATCAGTGGAGGAGGACTTGGAAAGATTCAATGTCAGAAATAGGGAGAACAAAGCAGTAGATAGAGAACAGTGGGAAAGTATTGTCAACCAAGCCTTACGTCAACAAGGCGTGTAACCCAGTATATCTGCTGATGATTCTAACATGGCTAGCGAAACACGCGTTGAGAAGTTTTAAAAAAGTGATTTGGTACAAAAATGCTTTATCACTGATGCTGACTATATTATAGTGAAACGATGACTCTCAAACTCAGTGTGTCCATTCAATGTTTGTTGGCATATTTTTAAAGTTCAAATTTCATACGTAATAAATAAATCATTCTTATATTCGATTTAGCGTATGTCAAATATTTCTGAGCCACTTTTATATCGTATCATTTATTTTAACAAAAACTGTAATAAAATTCGATATATGGGAACATCACCGCGCACAAAAAAAAATTGCAGTTCAATTTTCTCCCTGCCCGTTTGTCGAACCACAATCATTACTGAAACGATCCAGAACGTGACTTTAGAAGAATTAAAACGTGCTCAGTGTATAACGGACCCGATCCATGAACCAATAAATCTGTCGCGCCGCGCGCCCCCTCATCCATTGTGTGCCGAAAAAAATTCAATATATATAAATTTATCCGAGGTTCCATGTAAATCCTGCGCTGGGCAAGACCTGCTTTTTTAAATTATCAAATTTATGGGGGAAACGATCCTGGAGCTGGCCCGGGATCGGGAGTTATCGGGACTGCGGTTTTGCATTATCCTGATTTAGCGTCCTTGCTGGAGGATATGCATTCTTAAAATTTCTACCGCGACTGGTCCAAAAAAAAAAATGTTTAGGTTTTTTATCTCAATAGATTTTTAAATCTTATCTTAATAGCAATCTCAATAAAGTCTGGCAACAAACGACAACATTCCGTCACTGAGAAATAGGTCTGTCTAACTGTCAACTTTTAAGAAAGGCTATAGGACTGTTTGATATAAACAAACCAACATTTATATCTAAATTTCCACTATTTTAAGACTTGTATGCATTACAAAAACTATATTAAGCGCAGTTTTATATAATTTAATAGTTTTTTATGTTTAATATTATAATTTAATATAGTTTAATATAGTTCCTATTTGAAAAAGACACTATGTATCGAAACAATTGTAATATATACGCGGGTTGCTAGGCGCCATCTGACATATAAATCGTAAAGTTTGACATTGTTGACTGTATACGTAATCAGAACGTTTGGTCATAGAGCGCTATTTATGTTGTTTAGTGACTTGAAAAAATGGAATTAACTCGATAGAATTTTTGTGCGATGATTTTGTGGTTCGTTAAAAGCCGTGTATAACATCTACACAGGTGACGTATGAGCCGAAAGTTAACAGCCAATCGACTAAATAGGTTTTTCAAAATGAGCCAAACCTAAAACTGCCGGTGCTGAAGCAAATGGTCGCCTATTTTTTGGGATCTATGAGCATGTGGCCACAGTGCCACTAGATAATTATAGAAAGGTCAATTTTGAATGGTATGCAACAATTGGTTGCCAGAAGTATTTGAAAGAATAAAAAAACAACCAGCGACGCAGGATCATTCTTCACCATGACAACGCGAGCTCTAACACATCGGATCGAACAACTCAATATTTGACCGATCAAAACATCCAATTGATGGCTCATCCGCCGTACAGTCCTGATTTGGCACCTAATGATTTCTTTTTGTTCCCGTCCGTGAAGAATAAACCACCATAAACCAGAAGAAGCGGTTGATGCGTTTAAAATGCCCGTTTTGGAGATACCTCAATCGGAATAATTTTTCATTATCAAGTACTACTGCATAAAAAAAGATCTAGAAGCTCGTCGTCGAAAACAAAAGTTTTATGGAAAGAAGCGATTTTTAATTTCAATATATTTTTGTTAAGAATTAATATTAAATTATATAATTTGTCATTTTTTGTGAATCAATGAATGCTTTCTATCGCTTTATAAAACGTAATGCGATTGTATTTACTGTCGGATCTAATACACGGAAAAAAATTGAAATTACACCAAATAAAGTTATTTCCGTAGCGACGTTCTCTGGGGAGTATTTTAAATGTTTTATGTTTTCTGCTTCAGATAAAAATTTGTCTGGCTTTATGACTTGGTGATTTCGTTACCGTGACTTTCTGGAGAACAAAAAATACATCGTTTTATAACGTTATGAATATAAAAATGCAAAAATGCCAATTGTATTTTGCTTATTGGCCTTTCTGGTCGATAGAAATTAATCACAAATATTTAATGAGAAATTTGTCTTTTCTAATTTCCTCTATTTATATTTATTACAGGTTGGTTCATTTAACACTAGAGTTTATAATGTTTTTGCGTTTTTTTGTGTTTATAAATTAAGGATTATATTTCACTCTCCAGATGTTTAATTTTATTGCAACTTTTTGCTCCGACAAATAAACATTGCTTCTTCAATAGTAAAGTTATTGCGCCGCAAAATATTCAGTCGATGATTATTAACAAAAACATTAACACACAGTATGTCGGAAAAATGACGGAACTTTTTAAACAATTAGTTATTTTGCCAAAATTATTTATTTTTAATTAAAATAGATTCCTTCTTGTGTGGACTCCTTAGACTTGTGTAACACCCACATAAGACGTTCCTCTCATGACCAGTTTGAGTATCGGGAACAGGAAATAATCACACGAAGATAAATCAGGCGTATATAAAAATTCACGAACAGCCACGATCCTGTGAGATGGTGCGTTATCGTGCAACAAAAACTAACTTCCGGCGCTGGATATACGTCCCTACTCGAACGACTCTCTTTCACAAACGCTCCATAACAACCAGATAATATTCACCAGTGACATTTTGACCCTTGAAAATTATATACCTGTCGAGTTGTAAAAACAAAACCAATCAACATTGCCTTCTCTCGTAATTTCGGGAAACGCAATATTTTCGATTTTGGAGAGCCTTGGGACTTCCATGTAACACTTTGGTGTTTTATTTGGGGATAGTAATTGAAGCACCAAGTCTCATCAGCAGTTACAATTGATTCCGGGAATGCGCTGTTCCATCTAGCTGTTTTAATAATGTTAAATGTAATGTTCAACGCTAGCATTCTCTTGGTCCTCATTTAAGCCATGAGGAACAGATCTGACATATTGACATTAACCTCAAAACTACACAAGTTACGTTCCGCCAAAATAACAGCGTTATAGATTTGTAATGTTTTTAAAATGTTCAGTTTTATGCCTGAAAACGTGCATAGCATTACTTTTCTTGTTTCATCAAAAGAAAAAAGCCGCTGAAAGTCATCGATTGCTGGTAGAGACTTACGGTGAGCATGCTCAAACCATAAGAACATGTGAAACGTGGTTTCGTTAATTCAAATGTGGTGATTTCAACGTTCAAAACAAAAAACGTCCTGATAGGCCGAAAACGTTTGAAGATGATTTATTTCGAAAATCCTAAGCCAAAAACAATCATAGTTATCACCTGGCGAAGTCGGCCCATCGACTGCAAGGCCAAATCGCTTTGGTCACAAGACCATGCTCTGTATCTGGTGGTGGGACCAGGGACCAGGTTGGTGTCATCTATTATGAACTGTTGAAACCTGGAGAAACAGTTAATACTAATCGCTACCAACAAATCATCAATTTAAACTGTGCATTGATCGAAAAACGCTCACAATACGCTCAAAGACATGATAAAGTTATTTTATAGCATGACAACGCACCGTCTCATACAGTAAAATCAGTCAAAGAAGTATTGAAAACACTTGGAAGGTAGATTTTATCGCACCCGCTGTATCTCGCTCCACCCGCTTGCAGAGCAGCACTTCGGCGATTTCGAAGAAGTTAAAAAATGGCTCGATGAATGGTTTAGGTCAAAGGAGAAACTGTTCTTTTGTAAATAAAGTGTTTTCTTTAGCGAAAAAAACGGAAAGATATTACCGACACACGTGGTAAGCCCGACACACCATAAGTCGCAAAATAAGGGCAATTTCAAGACATTATTGCTACAATATGGTAAGCACACTATCAGTTTTATAGGAAACAAGAAAGTTAACAAGAAGAAAACATAAATAAACAACATATGCATATTGTGTGACGTACCTCTTATTAAAACAAAATTATTTTTGATTATGAATTATACAACTGTTTTATTGCGGAATTTGTGTGTTTGTTGTGGAATTTCTTCCCATGAAGTCTGAATAACACTTTTCAAATATTTCATATTTGTGAGTTGTCTTGATTAACTATAACGTATTTGGAAAGCACTCCTCAGACATTTTCAATGATATTTAAATCTGGAAAGACAGCAGGCCAGCCCAATTTTCAAATATTGTTTTGTTTGGACCAATCCGTTATAATTTGCCAAATGAATGGGGGGGGGGGGTATCCTGTTGAAATACTGGCGAAGTTATTCTTATAATTTTTCTATTCTTGAGAGTAAACACGATCAGAAAAAAAAAGTAAGTTACCGGTTTTTGTAGCCAATACTCGCCTAAACCATGACACTTCCTGCTCTCATTTATTGTCTCGATAATTTTTTCCTCCTTGAGATTATAAAAATAAAAGGAATAACTATCGGGTTCATCCAATAACATAACACCAACATAACATAAACCATGACATAACATTTTCAGCAATAACCATTCGGGCTAATTTGTGGCCAGTTTTTAATGCTGGTTTTCTTTTCAATTTTTTCTTACAATATTTTCAGACTTTTTAAATAATCTTTAGACATTCCTAATTCTTGTTTGCACTTTAGCTTCCTCAGCAATTACTCTTGCAGTTTTACAGGAATTCGAGGCAATTCTCAGAATGACTATTTTTTCTCGTCCTGGCCGAACAGGTAGCCCCAGTTGAACAATGAGTTACATACATTTCGCTGAATTAACTTAGCAATCGATGAAACATTTCGTTTTAATTGACGTCCTATGTCCCTATAAATCATCCCGTCTTGATGATACTTCGTGAAGAAATTAATCGTTATCCCTTCTGAAAAACACTATTTTTTTCCCTTAATTAATATTTTTTTCTATACAAGCCCACAAGATTAAATTGATTAATAACTGAACTGAACTGATAAAGTGCGTCTAAAACGTCTAGATGATTAAATTATATATAAAGCAAATGTGTCTAACATTTTCGACACCCTATCTACCTACAGATTAAAGACTAAAGACAAATTTCCCAATTTTTTAGTGTTAATCGCAGTCACAAATCAAACAATGAACGTTGTTAATTTGCATGTTTTTAATTTTAATTTAATTAAATTTAATTTAATTTGTAATGAGCGTTGTTAATTGACTGCAGTCAAGATTTCAAAATGGTACAACAATTGGTACTTTTCATTCCACAAAAAATATTATTGCTTATTTTTTTTTTGCAAAAGGATCACATTTAAAAAAATTTATACCATGATAAAAATACTTTTGTGTGCTAAAAAATGAACTTCACCAGTGTAAGTGAGATTGACAGATATGATAGAGTGAGATAGATAGATAGTGACTCTTTTCTTATTTTGCCAGAACTGGTATGACCCTGGCCTTTCGACCGGCACCCGCTTGATGTTGAGTTTTGGGACACCCTGTATATATATATATATATATATATATATATATATATATATATATATATATATATATATATATATATATATATATATATATATATATATATATATATATATATATATATATATATATATATATATATATATATATATATATATATATGTGTTATATGTGATTATAAACAATATCATTTCACAACATTGTGCAATTCTAGTCTCATAGCTATCAAATTTCCACGATGACATCATTCCATGGTCAAATCCGCCAGTTCTCACAAAAGATGCTGAACAAGCCCTCAAGCGTCACGGCCACCTACATGGTTCCCACCCAGAAGATGCCTAATAAACACTTTTAATGTATAAATAGTAAAATCGCCAAGAAATAGTGTGCATTACTTAATATTCATTAGTAGCATCATTATTATTGTTATTTTTCTTTTATATTAAAAATATTATATTTTAATAAAATTAAAACCTTTTTTAAAAAGGTAAAGTTGTTTTGAGTGATATAACATATATATATATATATATATATATATATATATATATATATATATATATATATATATATATATATATATGCAGTATTTTGATTTCTTTGGATTGCGGATGAGACAACAGTAGTCAGGAATTATACACCCCCGACCGTTGGGTTCCACAATCTCATGAGGAACGTACAAAGACCTGCGTCTCCGCTAAAATGAACATTCCTTAGTTGGTTGACTGGGAGGATGCCCCACCCATCCCTCACATTGGAGGACACATGTGTCGTCTGTTGGTGGTTAGACTCAGTCAAACAACTAATGAATATTCATTTTGGCGGAGACGCAGGTTGTTGTGCGTACCACATGAGATTGTGGAACCCAACGGTCGGGGGTGTATAACTCCTGGCTACCGTTGTCTCATTAGACGCAATCCAAAGAAATCAAAAAACTGCAATTATATGCCATCCGACGAGAAGTCGGCGAAAGTGTGGGTTGTTTGATTGTAGAGAAGGGAGTCCTTGACTTGGAGTATTCTTGACGAGAGAGCATATGTCGGTACCCTGATGAGTCTAACCACCAATAGACGAAACATGTGTCCTCCAATATGAGGGATGGGTGGGGCTCCCAGTCAAGCAACTAACGAATGTTCATATATATATACAGATACATACAGGCAGTTTGTCGATTTCTTTGGACAGCGTTCGACGAGACAGCAGTAGTTACTAGTAATACAACCCAACCGCTGGGTTCCACATTCTCATGTGGAACGTCAAACGTCAAACGTCAACAACATGAGCATTCTGTGAGTTGCTTGACCGGGTCCGAGCTCTACCCATTTCCCACATTGATGGGCACATGTTTTGTCTGTTGGTGGTTAGATTCATCAGGTTGCCGACATATGCTCTCTCGTCAAAACTAAAGTCATGTGCCCTCCAATGTGGGGAATGGGTGAGGCTTGGTCCCAGTCAAGCAACTTATAGAATGCTCATTGATAAATTTGGGACATTATTTCTACCGAAAATCGGGGACACTTTACAAATCATATTAATTAAACTTTCACCATTTTGATAGTGATATTTAACAATAAGGACGCGTTGTTGTATAGTGTATAGTGTAGCTAGATGTTCATTAACTCCTATATGTCTTTTATCGACCTGTCACAATTTTTGACCTGTCGAATCACCACTGCCAAAATAGCGCACAATTGAAATGTTGCGCTCTTATACATATATTTATATATATATATATATATATATATATATATATATATATATATATATATATATATATATATATATATATATATATATATATATATATATATTTAAAATGAATGAAGTTCGTTTATTTAAATGAATTTTCACCAAGTATCGGTCATCTCAGTTAAATATATTGCTGAAATGCTACTAATACATACTAATTCCTTAATGAAAAACACCCATATCAATTAATTAAAATTATTAAACATACACTGTCTATTGTCCTACGTGAGGCCACTTAGTTCCGGAAGATTTTCCCTTTATTTCAGTTGCAGTGTTTCAATTTGCTGCGAATCGTTTATAAACCATCTTCAACCCCGTTCCCCGTTTTCGTCCAGCTATTTACCGGATATACCCGTTGGATCGTGTATACACAAGGGCCTCGCTCTCGAATTGATAGCGATATATATATGAAAATTGGACGAATGATTAATATCAGCCTTCGGCCCTTTACTTTCCATGTTTCTTTGCTTGGGACGACGGGAATTATTCCGTCGAGGTGGAGTAGTCTTTAGTTGCCCGACCTCCTTTACTTTTCATCCCTTTATATCGGGAACGATGAAAATCCTTTGTTATTATCAGTGAGCGGAGTGTTTAGTAGAGTAGAAATATTGATTCTAGTTCATATACAGGGTCATTTTTTATTAAGAAGTTATTTAGATATGTTTTATTTAATTCAAAAATTAAGTAGCTGATATTTTCTTCTTCTCTAGCCATTCTTCTCTGATCTCTTCCTTTCTGGTTCATATTTTCAAATATTTTACAGCGATCTCTATACTGTGCTGTTTACTTCCAATTTTGTCGATCTATTCTAAATAAAGGAACTGATACTTGTGTCTGAATGTCCACTATATATTTAAAAAAAAATTGTATATCAGAGAGAGATGGTTGTCAAAATAAAACTAAAGGGCACCTTTGTTTAAATTTCATAGAGCATTCAAAAGAAGAGTCGTTGGGTCTCATATGAACATATATCTGAGAAAGATAGAGGCTTTATCAGCCTCTTAGAATCTCATAAAGAAGTCGAAAATAGCCTCAATAACTTTAGCACAAGTTTTCTTTTTCAATCAGGAATTCGACAGTTACCTGAAACGTGGAGTCAATTAAGTTCTATAATAAGGACCTATATATAGGTTTAGTGCGTCCAAACTTTAAATTCAATAAAACAACAATCAAATTAGATGCCTTGAAATTATTTATTTTATGTGAAATAACAATCAATTGTATTAAGGCTTGAAAACAATTTCAAACCTTCCACTCAATCAAGTCCAACTGGACTCTTCACTCGAAGCGGACAACACTTGAAAATGCCAAATGAGATTCTGGCGAAACGTTGTGGCTCTGCACACAACGAACGGATCGACACCCGGAATGAAATGTCATAAAAATAGAGCCCCCAAGAAACAAACACAATACATACTATTTAACAAAAGTACTTAATAACACATAAACGTGTTTTGAACATTTAATACTTAGTTTTATGACCTTTGTGTTTTATTATTTCGGCCAACCTTTTGGGCATAGGGTTTACAAATCCTTGACACATTTTAATGGTATAGCTTTACATTCTTTTTTATTCACTTCCCAAAGTTAAGCTTGAAAGTTAAGCTTTATATTTACCCACGCCACTCTTGAGGCCAGTCCACAAGTTCTCAATGGAATTGAGGTCCGGCGATTGGGAAGGTCACGGAAGACAATATTTTATTTTTATTAAAAAATTGTTTCGTTTTCCTAGCGCTATGTTTCGGATCATTATTCTGTTGATATTTCCACGACAGTGGTTTATTTTCTTCTGCAAAAGGTAGCATGACTCCCTAGAGAATGTGGATGTACTCATTTTGGTACATGTTTTTTTTTGATCCAGTAAATTGATTCTACACCATAGCATGAAAAAGCTTCCTACAGCTTTTTATTACCGTCTCCATACTTTACAGTTTTAATAGTATGTTTTGGTAATAATTCTTAGTTGGGTGGTCCTCTAACACAGCGCCTACCATCAGAATCTATTAAATTTATTTTTGTTTCATCGCTCCATAAAATATTGCGCCATTTCTTGGTTCCCTGTTCACCATCCCAATTTATCAGACCTTGGGCAAACTTTAAACGTTGTTTTACATTCTTAGCGGATAACAAAGGGACTTTTCTGGCTGCTCTACCGTGTCAGTTACTAGCCTGAAACCTTTCCCGAATTTTTGAACTTATTTCTAATCCCAGGTCGCTTTTAATTTCGGTAGACTAAATCGTCTAATGGGTCGTTTTTTGAAATTCGGACAATCTTTTTATAATTTCTAAAGTTATTTTTATTTTAAAAACAAATACATGTTCTTATTTCTAACTATAAACGTTATATAAACATAAATTATTAACCAAAATATTGAAATAATATTTTTGTGGAGAAAAATGAAAAAGTAGAATTCTTACATGACAAAAGTATATCGACAAAAGTAATATTATCAAGATCTATAATGAAATAAAATCAAATAACACTTCAAATAAGCCAAAATAGTAAGTCATTTGCTTAATATTTTGTGGCATAACCATTGTTACTAATAACTGCCTGGCATCTTCTAGGCATTAACTCAAGAAGTTTATTAATGTAGACACGATCAATATTTTTCCATTTTTCTTCCAATGCCCTATATGGATTTTCTTTGGTGGAGTAATTCTTATCTCTAATCTGTCGATTCAAGTGATCCCACATGGTTTCTATACGGTTCAAATCCGGCGATTGGGATGACCACTTTAAGATATTAATGTTTTCATCTATAAATAATTGCTTGTCTAGCTTTAAATAATGCCTGGAGTCATTATCTTGTTGATAAGAACATCTTGAGGGCATGTTATCTTCCATATAAAGCAGCATTATGTTCACTAATGTATCGCGATACATAAATCTATCCATAATCCCTTCTATGCGGTGTAATGGACCTTTTCCAAACCCTGATAATCAACCTCAGCCCATGGCAGGTCCACCTCCACGCTTAACATTAGGAATTGTATATTTATGATGCATTCTTTTTCCAACAGGGCGTCTAACCTAACTCGCATCAGATTCAAACATATTGAATTTTGATTCGTCGCTCCAACATACCCGTTCTCAATCATGTCTCCAATGGAGATTTCGACAAGCAAAACCTAAACGTTTCCTTTTGTTCTTCTTTGAAAGAAGGGGTTTCTCGATAGGTCGACGTGCAAACAACTCTTGTTCATTAAGCCTTCTTTGAATGGTCTTTGTGGACACGTCTGCTAATCCTTGGTTTATTAAATCAGCTCTTATTGTGGTTGAAGTCTTGAATGGAGCCTTGGATGAAATATATTTAATTAACTTTACTGGTCTCTCACTAAGTTTCTGCGACGACCGGATCTTGGGAATACTTCTGCAGTTCCCCTTTGTTTATATCTATTAAGTATTGCCCATACTGCGCTTCTTTTTAAATTTAAATTTTTAGCTATAGTAGCTTGATTTTGACCACTTTTGTATATCAACTATTTTACTTTTTATCTTAAAAAATGTTTTAGGATGAACGCGTACTTTAAATTATTAATATTAAAGTTAAATGGATAATGTTAGTTTATGATATCTCTATCTATACATTTATACATCTATACGTATACATATCTATATATGTATTCATTTTTATCTCTCAAAAAAGTTTATTTGCTTTTTTGTCTTTCAGTGCCGTAGAATTTATTGACAATATAAGTAAATTTAATTTTACTAAAAAGAAATATCTGTAAGCTATATGTTTTGTCCATTACAGTATATATATATATATATATATATATATATATATATATATATATATATATATATATATATATATGTATGTATATATAGCCCCACCCAGCCCTGCAATTGGAGGGCACATGTTTCGCCTCTTGATATTCAGGCTCGTCAGGGTACCGACACATCTCTGCCCTCCAATTGCAGGGATGGGTGGGGCTCATCCCCAGTCAAGCACCTAACAAAAATTTCCATTTGGGCGGAGATGCAAGTTGCTGTGTGTTCCACATGAGATTGTGGGACCCAGAGGTTGGGTGTACTTGACACTCAGCTGCTGTTGTTTCATTAGACGCTGTCCAAAGAAATCTAACATATATATATATATATATATATATATATATATATATATATATATATATATATATATAGATATAGATATAGATATATAGATATAGATATAGATATATATATATATATATATATATATATATATATATATATATATATATATATATATATATATATATATATATGTATATATATATAGGGTGTTAATGAAATACTTTGCCAGACTTTTTTGCCAAATTCTACGTCAGAAAATAACACAAAAATGTCATACGAACATGGATCCGGAAATTCTTTATGTTCGAGATACAGGGGGTTGAAGATTTTTTTTTTTTAATTATATTTTCTGCATCAAAAAAGGTATTATAACCAAATTTAATACACATCATCAGCTTTCGGGTTGCCATAATTTGAAGGAATATCAAGTCCTACAAGCAGCCAGTGGCGCAGTTTAGGATTTTGCTACTAATTGATTTAAAAGTAATTCGTACCGTCCTGTTCAAAATTAAACTTATATAAAATTTTTAACACAGAATGTTCTCTACAAAAAGAGCATTTTAATATTTTTTCGTATATGCCTCGGTTTCAAAGCAAAGTTGACTTTTCATTTAACATACAGGTTTCTATCAGCATAAAATGTTTTTCGATAAGGATTTGAAAAATGAGAGGACTCTCTTAAGGACTGCTTTTATTAAATATTATACACAGAAGCTTACATAAAGGACAATAAATAAAATTATAATATCATACAACCCAGGTCAATATTGATGGAGGTGGTTGATGTCCATTAGGAATTTACAACCAAAAAAATTCTTAAGGTCTTCTCTGTATTAAAGCAAATATTTCTAAGTGAGGTGTTATTTATTAATTAAAAACCAAAATATTTAAATTAGATGCTCGAAATGGCTACCACCAACTTCTATGCACGTCCTACATCTATGAACCATTGATTCAAGCTTTCGATCTAAAATTCCAGGCGTGTTGCGAATTTTATTAAAAGCTTGCTCAATTCTTTTCCTCAACATTGAAATTACCTTCTTCCTTAAACGCCGATAAACTAGGACATACTAGGACATACGAGTAGTGGAAATGCTGCCTGGTACAAAAGTCTTGCTCTTCTGGCAATACAATTGGCCATTCTATAATAGAGGTAAATATCGGCTAATTCTGCATTAGTATACTTATGCATATTTCTGCCTTGCCCATACAATTTAATGTATTGTAAAATAACAATAACGCCAAATTATTTCGGTTGCTAACGACTAACACGTCGAAAACAATACCACGGAAGTTTTGTCAATCTGACGTTTAACTAAATTGTTTGTCTTCATAGGTAAGTTGATTCCATTGTACTAGTTATTTTATTATATCAAGTTTGCCATGAAACAGATACAGATACGAAATAATTTCAAGATACACTTTTTGTAGAGAATAATATGCTGTGTTGAAAGTTTAATAAGTTTAATTTTGAAAAGGACCGTACAAATTAGTTTTTAAATTAATTAGTAGTCAAATCCTATAACTCCGCCACTGACTGCTTGTAGGACTTGATATTCTCTACGATTATGAAAACCGGAATGCTGATGATGTGTATTAAATCTGGTTACAATACCTTTCTTTATGCGCAAGATATAAATTAAAAGAGAAAACAATTGAAATCTTCAACCCCCTGTATATCGAACACGAAGGATTTCCGGATCCATGTTCGTATGAGATTTTCGTGTTATTTTGTAACGTCGAATTTGCCAAAATAGCCTGGCAGAGTATATATATATATATATATATATATATATATATATATATATATATATATATATATATATATCATCATCATCATCATCATCATCATCATCATCATCATCATCATCATCATCATCATCATCAGCCCATATCGATCCACTGCAGGATGAAGGCCTCTTCAGCATGCTTCCAACCTTCACGGTCCCGGGCTTTCCTCTGCCACTCGGGTCCAATATACTTAACGATGTCATCAGTCCATCGTGCTTTCGGTCTTCTTCGCGGACGTTTGCGATCAAGCGGTATCCACTCCAGGATTGCCTTGGTCCATCTGTCGTCCCATCGCCTCGCTATATGGCCTGCCCATCTCCATTTCAACTGTTTTACTCTTCCAATGATGTCATATATGATGATATATATATATATATATATATATATATATATATATATATATATATATATATATATATATATATATATATAAAAACAACACGCTTTTGTACCAATTATCTTATATCAAGAAAATTCAGTAATTTTCTTTTGCAGGAATTAAAAATAACGTTGGTGAAACAAAGAAGGAAATTGTTTAAAGCAATTATCCTGCCCGCTATTTCAATGAATGGTCGTTTTTCAATTTATTTTCTTCTCTTTTCTCTTGAAGTCAAGTACTCTCGCTATTTCCCAATTAAACGTCTGCACCAAATTTAATTAGAAGAAGGATGCTGACTAGTCCGGCACACCACTACATCTCTCCTCTAACGTCCCCTCCCTCCTTCCAAAACCATTATCGATTATTAGAATAATTCGGGCAATTTGTAAAGGAATTGCGTTCGACCGAAGACCGATGCAGTGCCACAGCTGCATGGAAGCTGCGACAGGGGATGCACCGGAGAGTCGCGCCTCGAATACGTAATGGTTTCCCCATCAAAGGAAACGGAAGAATGGTGGGGGAAGACGAGCGGAACGGAACGGAACAGGGTAGGGCGTGAGGAAAGGGAAGCGAGAAGCGAAAAGAGTTTTCTGTTGGAAGTTGCCAATTTCCTTTGATCTGGTTAGGAATTTGAGTGGCGAATTGGAGATATTCCAATTACATTATTACATATGTTAATTCACTGTTGGTGCACTATTATAATAATACACTATTAAAATAATAACAATTTAAAAAAAAATCTTAATTTTACTTTATACGAGGTGCATTTAAAATTCCGTTTTTTTATTTTGGATATGTATAAAACCCAGTAAATGATTTTTTTTTTTCAAAAACCCGAAACTAAAAAGATAAGGCTTCTAAAGTATCTTTCTTTTTTCTAATACAGTCCTGCAAAAATGTTACCTACTTTGACTGGATGTGCAATTTCTTTACCTGTTGGATATTTCTCTGCAAGATTCCTAGGTCTAGCAGATCAAACATTATACAACGTGCCCCTCAAAAAAACACATATTTATAGATATGTGTTTTTATAGATACACATATTTATAGATACAGATAGATATATCCTTCAGGATGGCGGTCGACGCCTTTTGAATGGCTTCAGTGTCGGCATAACGCTCTCCTTTCATCGGCAAATTAAGTTTTTCGAAGAGGTGAAAGTCGCAGGGAGCCAAATCAGTCGAGTATGGTGAATGATTGATGGTTAAAATCCCATTTTTGATCAAAACATCAGTGATAAGCGTTGAACGATGGGACTGCGCACTATCATGCAACAAGCACCAGATGCTTTGTTTTGTTATTGTGGCCGCACACGACAAATACGCGATAATAGACGATCCATAACACCAGGATAAAACACAGTAATGATCGTTTGACTAGGTGAAACGAACTCCTTGTGTACAATTCCTTCCGAATCGTAGAAACAAATCAAAATTGTTTTTATTTTTGACTTCTCGAGACGGCTTTTCTTCGTATTTGGCTCGCTGAGGTACCTCCATTCGACACATTGACGCTTGGTTTTTGGATCATATTGAAAACACCACGTCTTGTCACCAGTAACAATGCTGTATTTAAAGTTTTCATCTTTTTTCGGCTCTATAATTCCTTACAATGCTGGATTCATAGCAATTTTTTAAACTTTCATAGCAAATCGTTTTAAACTTTTCGTGCGCAACACTCTAAAGCATCCAAAAAATGGAGAAATATAAAGAAAATATTTTAACTTAACTTTACCTTAAAAACTTACTTAACTTTAA
The DNA here is from genome assembly GCA_031761425.1 of Cosmopolites sordidus. Lineage (NCBI taxonomy): Eukaryota > Metazoa > Arthropoda > Insecta > Coleoptera > Curculionidae > Cosmopolites > Cosmopolites sordidus. The sequence goes on along the minus strand of JARFXV010001030.1, from coordinate 849,150 downwards.
CTTAAAATCTTATTTATATTTCTTAGACATTTTTTTTTTTATTAAGATGAACTACAATTTACCAAGTGCATTCCTTCAACATCAAGACATTTTAGACAGCTTCTCACAACAGATTGTGTAGCGTTGCGAATAAAATTTGGATTAGCCCGCAAATCTTCACAAACGATTTGAATTCTTTGGATCAACTCCTCTCTGATATTTACGAGAGTTACATACTCTTTATTCTTTAAATACCCCCAGACGAAAAAATCGAGAGGCCTCAAGTCCAGTGAATTCAAACCAGCATTCATTACTCAAATTAAGCAGAACATATTCGAGACATTCGAAAAAATTGTCATCTAAAAAATCATTAAATACTACTCCATTTAATCGTGGTGGGAAAATGAGGCCCACAAAGAGTTCCGTTAATAACACTGAACTGTTTTTGCTTAAGCTGTAGGGCGGATTTTGTAAGGATTCTCATGAACTCAGGTTCTTAACTATTGAATGTTTACCGTTCCACTGATCTTCCTCCACAGGAATCCTTACAGCATCACCTGGTTGAAGATTTTGGATTGACTGCATACGGAAAAGTTTCTTGTGGTCTTTTTTTTAAACTTGAAAAACTTTAATTTTAGAAACTTGAATAGCTTGACCGCGCAGCTGGTGGGCTGCTGTTGTTGTTGAAATCAGCCATTGGTTGCTGGTGAGGTTGCATGGTCTGTGGCAAATAAGTTGCCAACATGGTTGGTAACCAAGTAGCAGGTCTAGAGACCGCTTTAGTTTGAATGAAACTAAAATTTCATTTCTTAATAAACCTAAATATTATTGATTGATTTGTCCGTTACTTTGTGATAGTTCATTTTTTTAAAAGGAATAAAACAATTTTTTACTTTATTATCTATCACTTTTATTTTTAAACAAAATTTTGTGTGACTATAGTTTCGTAAAACGACTTTACATTCTCAAACACTACTTTAAAACTTCCTTTTACTTACTTTTTACGAAACTATAATCACACAAAATTTTGTTTAAAAATAAAAGTGGTAGATAATAAAGTAAAAAATTGTTTTATTCCTTTTTAAAAAACCTTAATATATTTCGTCAGAACTTTTCTAACTTCTTCAGGAGGACACAAGCTACAAACGCAAAATATTAGATCAAACAATACATATACAACAAAACAAAACTTACAATATCTAAAATGAATTAAGAATGTTAAAATATAAAATATATATAAACCAAAGAGAAAAAGCAGAAGGGAAAAAAATGATAATTTTGAACGGTATATGTTCTTTTTAGAAAATGTCTGTTCCTACGTGTTGAGTGTTTTCTGTTTTATGTACTTTTTATGTATTATATTTTCAACAGTTTGACTTTATTTTAAACATTGTAAGTTTTTTTTTGTTGTATATGTTTTGTTTGATTTTGTACAATATTTTGTTTTTGTAACTAGTATCCTGAAGAAGTCAAAAAACTTCTGTCGATAAATATATATATATATATATATATATATATATATATATATATATATATATATATATATATATATATATATATATATATATATATTGCAACAAAAATTTTTACAACAAAAAATGCATATCAAAAAACACAAAACTTAGAGATTACAACACAGTTATTATGCCAGATTGTCTATATGGCGCAGAAACGCACATTTTAAATAAAAAGAGAGGCATCGAGGAGATTGAAAAGAAAGAAAGAATAAATCATAAAACAAAATCTTAGGCTCCAAACAAATACATAGCACAACATACCGACTTCGAGAAAACCAGGAAATCAAACAATACGCGGATATGCATTGCGATATGAGGAAAAAAACTTTTACGGACACATAAAACGGATGCATCCGAGTAGGCTAACTAGACAAATAGTTGAATTTTATGAAAATAGGAGTAGAGCTAAAGTAGAAATAATTAAATGGATTGCTGCATTTAAAGAGGACCTAAGATCAGCAAATATTACACAAAGTGAAATTTAGGATAGAAACTGTTTCAGACACAAGGTTAACGTTTGGGTGGTTAGCCAGAGAGAAAAATGTAGGAAGGCCGGAACAACTTGGTCTGACGAAAGGAAAAAAGCTCATAGTGAAAGAATGAAATCAGTATGGACGCAAAGGAAGGCTAATAACAACAAATGCCTCTAACTGTACTTCGCATTGTACACCAGGGCCCATACGTGAATAATAATAATAATAATAAAACTCTCCCAGACGGACTGTCTTTACCTCATAATCAGGTGGCCAGTATAGTCCACCAGGAGCTTGCAAGTCGTAATAGCCTTATAAAAAAGCGATCCCTATTCTAAATACACCGCAAAGGCGATACTAGATTCAGCCAATTTCAGGTTATATTACGACCAAACAATAATAACCGACAAAACTGTGCACTGTAATAGGTCAGATATTCTATTAGTGGAAAAAAAGAAGAAAACAGCATTCCTAATCGACATAGCTGTTCCAAATACACACAACATTCAAAAGACGGCTGAAGAAAAAGTACAAACATATACAGACCTCAAGTTAGAATAAAGCGGATATGGAAGTTGAACCATATGGATATGGAAGTTCATATTGTGCCATTGATATTTTCAACAACTGGAATTATACCAAAGAACCTGAAAAATAACATCAAATTTCTAGGACTAGAGGAAAATCTGTTTAGAATAATGCAGATATATATATATATATATATATATATATATATATATATATATATATATATATATATATATATATATATATATATATATATATATATATATATATATATATATAGATATATATGAAGTAGAGTACATACATCTTGCTCCTACCATACGAAAGATCCGGTTTAAAATAATGAATATCGGAGCTATATGTGATTGATAACGTCTCTTCTTTTTTTTAATGTTGAGATTGCCGGCTCGATTCTAAGACCATAAATATTTCATGTTCTCCTCTGGGATGGAATTGATCGTTATTGTTGTCAGAAAGCCCTTTCTATTCATCCGAAATTGGTGAAAAATGGAACTGGATCGTTAACGATCTCCACTTATACATATTCAGATTGCGTTGGCTATCTGTCGATATGTATCAACTGTGATGAAATAGTTATGGCACGAACATATATTTTTTTATCTTTTATAGTATTTTTCTCCCCTTTTTCTCGATTTCTCCTTTTCGAATTCGTGTGTGAAATACAAACTGAGGGTACCATTATTTTCGTTCTAAACTATATCCAGCTTGACTACATCTAAATTTCTGTTAGTTCACTGGCAAAATTGTTATATATACATATATATATATATATATATATATATATATATATATATATATATATATATATATATATATATATATAATATATAATATATAATATATAATATATATATATATATATATATATATATATATATATATATATATATATATATATATATATATATAATATATAATATATATATATATATATATATATATATATATATATATATATATATATATATATATATATAATATATAATATATATAATATATAATATATATAATATATATATATATATATAAGTTTTCGTTAATAAATAATACTTTCGAATTGAAACATTGAGATCCACTTCATTTCATCTAGTTATAATTCGAAGTAGTAGGTGGTTTGAACAAGGACCTTAACAAGGCCATGGAGCGATCAGTAAGAAGGATTAGGCGGAGAGATAAGAAAGAAAGTGAGTGAATTCGTCAGAAAACTAAAGTAGCCGATGTCGTATAACCGCCGAAGATTGATATAACCGCCATAGGAGTATGCAAGTCATGTGGCTAAATCATCAGGTAGTACATTGAATGTTGAGATCTTTCAATGGGGTCATAGATGGGGAAAAGGAATAAAGGTAGACCAGGAATGAGATGTTGTGACAATTTGAAAAGGTTGGCAAGGTTGCCATGGCCTATGCGCAATATTGGGCGACTTAAAGGCTAAAAAAAAAGAAGAAAGATATGCTTTTGAAGAATTGAATTATATTTTTCCTAATTGTTACCAGAATTATGGATCACGATATAATCGAAACCTCAGAATTATTGTCAGTAATGATCCTGAGAATTACGGTTTTAACAAGATAAGACAACTTATTTTCTGAACCTATTTTTTTATTTACAACTTTTATATTTTAACTTGGGGTATTCTAAATGTTGATGAAAATTTCAGTCATACCCATTTGCCAAATCACGATTCACCTAACTGATAGGCACACACAAAAGTTGAACTGCTCTCCAAAAAATTGCTGAGGATAGCAAGCTGTTCTGGTTAGAAATGTGTGCAAATGCAATGCATGTTGTTATAGCCATCTTTTTTGAAATTATTAATTAAAAAGGATATATAACATATACAGGGTGCATGAGAAAAATGTTTTTATGGCTGTATGCGCTTCACAGAAGGCGAGCACACTCCCCATGCTTAGGACTTGAAATGATGAATTTGATCATAAAATTGAAAAGTTTGTTGACTTTTTTTCAAGTATAAATAGATTATAATGTGGCATTCTCCATAATATTAAAGTCAAGGTATCTCACAAAAAAATATTCTGCCTTAGTGCAACTGCTGCTGTTGTATTTCAATTAAATTAAACGTCGATAGCACATGCGCAATAGACCATTTTCCATTAATTGAAATTGAATTTCTATTCCCAACAAGATGTCAGATTATGATACAAATAAATCGAAGGCTTCGAAAAAATATATGAAAACCCAGCGGGAATCCCGAATGCGAAATAATCGTTGTCTTATGGGGAAAATTCTAATTAAATGCACCTTTTTCCATCGCCGGAAACATTATCTAATTTAAAAGTTATTTGCGAAATGGTCCCTCCAGAGACTGTAACATTATTTTCCCTGATTTTCACGTATTTTCGCTTCGCGCCATTCACATTTCAATTACTTTTAAATACGTTTAGGACAAATTAGCAAGTAATTTCTACATCCTAGCTTATAACTGGCACTTGGGGAGAATGTAGCGACATCTCACGTCGTCCACATTCAACGACAATTCTTTAATTAGACAGCCATACTGTGAATTCGCTTAACGTAACCGAGTTACAAGTTTCGAAAAGTTTATCAGTCGTGTAATATGAAATGTCGGAATTTTTAAGGAAAAATAAAATTCTATGACATATATAAAAGAGAAAAAAATCCTAAAAAACCTATATACATAGACATGTCATAACTTGTATGTATGTATATTTGAGGGTAGTCTGAAAAGTTTTTTTAAGGCTTTGATATTGCTGGGAAGTATTTTTTCAAGCAGCTTTCCAAAAACAGTGGGCATAAACTCCATTATTTTACCTGTTAAATGTCTCTTCAACAGTGAAAATTTGTTAAAATAATTGTCATAGGGAGAAGTGTATCGAAGTAAAATATAAAAATAGTAAAATAACACAAGCTGAAAAGTAAATCGATTTCAATTTTAAAATAATTATTATTTAATTGAAGAAAGATTTAGGGTTAGAGGCACATCAGCAAATAAAACTATTAGCGGCTGGACCTACAGCTTAACGTGGGTTCCGAACCACGGTTATCAGCCACCGACAGCCCATGCCATCACCCCCTTCAGGCTATCGACCCTTGGTTATGGGCTTACCCATAAGTCTATCAGTGAACCTTCCAACTGGCGAGTGACCAACGTAAAACACTTCTGAGATGGCGTGACTGAGCGGTAATTCGTTGTCGGATTTTACACTGTTGCTTAGAAACAATCACACACATTTAGTAAAAAACTAAATACAAACAGAAGAAAGAAAGAAAGAAAAACAACTATCCGAGTGCTGGAATCGAGCCAACTACCGCGCCAACAGCGGTTTCGGCACAGCAGCAACAAGCCGCCGCCTTACCGACCGCGCCAACACGATCGGCAATATTTTATAGAAAAAATATGTGACTTTTACTCTTATTAAAGCAATATGTCGCTTTTGAATGAAAAGGAATTGCAGGCGATATAAATAAGCTTAAATTGGTTACACTACAGTCTAATATCCTTCATTTTTATTGGTGTATTTCCTTTAAATTCGAAGAGTCCATGAAGAGCCCACTTCACGATCCATGCCTTTTATACGCTTTGTTAGATACGGTTGACATGTAAATAATAGGTGTTTCGCTTAATAATGACAATTTTGCTAAGAGATGGCCTTACTAATACATTTGTTGGTATAGAGTATAGTATAACAAAGCCAGTTTGTTATTAATTGTCATTGTGCAAAAAAAACATAGCTTTGAATATGTCGAATTATATACCGGAAAAAAACATTATTTTATTTGAAGAAAACAGTTGCTGAAAGTTATCGATTGATGGTTGAAGCTTATGGTGAACATGCTCTAATCCAAAAAACTTGTGAACAATGGTTTAAACTCTTTAAAAGTGGTGATTTTGATATAAAAGACAAGACACATTGATATAAATGATAAGGAGCTTTCAGGACAGCCGAAAAATTTTGAAGATGCAGACTTGCAAGATTTATTGGATGAAGATTCAACTCATACGTTGAAACAATTGGCAAAAGTATTGAATGTTGCCAGTATTTCCGAATGTCTACACGTATTAGGAAAGATCCAGACTGGAGAAAAATGGGTCCCATATGAATTGACGTTCCCAAAAACCACTTGGGAAATAATGGTTGTTAGACAGAAATAAAACGTTTTTTGCATCAAGTTGTAACGGGTGATCTATTTTGACAACCAAAATCACATCATGGGTACTCATCATAACATAACCAGTGCGCAATATACATGGAAAGAAAGCTTTGCTATGTATTTGGTGGGATAGTAAAGGAGCTGTGTATTGCAAATTACTGAAACCTGGTGAAACGATTACTGGCGATCGATACCGACAACAGCTGATAAAATTCAAGCGAGCATTAAAGGAAATACGCCCAAAGACGCGATAAAATCATTTTTTAACATGACAATACTCGGCCCCAAGTTGCAAAATGCATAAAAAACTATTTGGAAAACGTTAAGTAGGATGTTCTACCCTACCCGCCTTATTCACCGGACTTAGCGCCCCTACGGATTACCACTTATTTTGATCGACGCAGCACGAACTTTCAGAACAGCACTTACATTCTTACGAATTAGTGAAAATTTAGCTTGATGAATGGTTGGCCACAAAAAACCAAAAGTTCTTTTGGCGCGGAATCTATTGTTTGACAGAAAGAAAGAAAAAGTAATAGCTAACGATGGCCAATATTTTGAGTGTTAAGGTAATTTATTTTGTTATGGAAACGAACAAAAAAATCGAAATTATTAACCGAATCACATTAGCCTATTAGAACATAACTTCGTTTCAGAATTAGATTGAATCATATCCTGATGATGCTAACATGGTTAGTGAAATCCGCATCGAGAAGTTAAATAAATTGATTTGGAGTTTAGTTGTAAATCTCAAGATCTATATCCTATAACCAGTATCAAGTCCTATCACCAGTTCGAAAAAATCAAATTTATTTAAATAAACTAAAACCTTTTGTTAATTTATATCAAACTACCTATTCGTACAGTTATAGTCTGCATTATTCTAAAACGGTTTTGATGTTGTTTGAATCGAGTAGTAGTCGATACACTAGAAAACAAATATATGAATTATTCAAAGTTTAGAAACCAATAAGAAGAAACGTAGAACGTTTCAAGTAAATAGCCAAAAAAGGAAAACATAAATTAAAAAATATTCTTCCAATTTCCTTTATGACGTTCGACGTTCCGAATACCGAAACTGGGCGAGATCGTTTCAACTCGAACGCTCTCTAGCCCGAAATGGAAAATACGGATTTATGCCGCATTTGAATTTATTTTATATTAGGCAGCGCGTATCGGCCGATAGCCGAGGATTTACCTTGACAATTATGGGTCTAAGTTGGCCGCCAGAACGTAAAGACCCCCTCAGTTCGGTTTGAACTACGGGTATAACCTCACTGTCGCCTTAGCCTGAGTAACGGCCTGCAATCTGGACCGCAATCCGATCACAAGTCAGATTTTTCCGATGCCTTTCTCCTGTTGGAGCCCACTCTCTCTTTTACTAGCTCCTCTTCTCTTCCTCTTTCGCCCGGCTTGCTTTTACCTGAAATTTATTTTCAAAGATTGTTTGCCAGACAATGGAAATTTTAATATATCTTTTATTGTTTGGTTTTTGACTTTACGATGTAATTTTTACTATAAATAATCTATTTTACAATACACTATAAATAAACTATTTTACAATAAACTATTTTACAAAGTAAAAAGTTAGATATTGTTTAAATAAGGTGTTGTTTTTTGGTCGAAATTCGATATATTTTGCAATGAAATCCTTTTTAACTCGACATATGTTGCTCAACGATTTTTCAATTTTTTGAAGCCTTTCAAAAAGTAGGATTTCTCGAACTCTGCAAGATAGTCCTCTCTTTTGGCGATGATATCTTCATTTGATTTGATTTTTTCCAACCGGCTATTTCTCTATGTTTGGAAAGAAGAGGAAGTCATAGGGGGTCAAGTCCGGAGTATAGGATGAATCGGGCATCATTTTGTAGCGCAATTTTACCAATTTCGTTGCTGTAAAGTCAAATAGACACATGTATAGTGGTGGTAAAACAGCATTTTTTACTTCGCTAAATGAGGGCGTGTTTTATCGACAAATCCTGAAATTTGACCAATAATGTAGCATAACCATATCTTGTGATCATATTTCCCTTTCCCAAATACTCGATGAAGATAAAGCCTTGCGAATCACAGAAAGCAGTGTTCATGACTGTTAAAGCCTTAAATGGCAATTATGTTTTTCTTTAACTTCTCACAACAACCGCTAGACAGGCGAGACCGCAACACCGCTAGACAGGCGAGATAAATTAGCAATTCATATTTTGTACAGGGAGAACGTCCCTCGAAACGTTCCTGTTAAAAATGTATGTTTTTTTTTAAAAGAAAAAAAGTGTTTCAATAAAAAAAAAAGTGAAAAATCCAGCATACAATTAATAACATGGTCCCTCGAGTAGAATCTTAAGACATAGAAGTTACAAGGAAACAATCCAAACTACACGTTGGCGATAAACTTCAAAGCTATAGTCCGTTTCAAGATATTTCATTGCCCTTCGGCAAAATGTTAATTGCCCTAATAAGTCTCAATAAAAATATTCCTAGTTTCTTAAAAGGCGCCAGAGCCGGAGTGATTTAACTTCTGAATAATTTTGGGAAAAATAAATATTGTTAAATTATGATTAAATTATTATTATTACTCTCATCGACTTGGTCTCTCAGCTCAAAAAGCTGGAAACCATAAACCGATTCCTCCCTCGCGACGTTGGAGTTCGGCTCGGAGCCTGGGAATAAAAGTAATTATAACCCAGTATTCCGTTGGCATTAAGACAACAATTTTCGAACTATGTGACAGGTTTGCAACGATATAGCCCGTTGTCCCACTTTTGTGACATTTCTATTTAGTCCGCAATTTGTTAAACTTTTGAAGAACCTGTGGCCCACCAATCCCTCTGCGGAAAGTACAAAAGGTTCGATGTTGACTTTTTCAAGTTGCCAGATGTTCTTCAATTCATAAGAATGATTCTCATACTTCCGTCCACCTCCGTTTTATGTATATTGTGAGACAGTGGTATGGCAATATCAATAATTGTTCCCCGCTTTTCTTTTTTATTTATTAAGACTATGTCTGATCTATTGTAGTCGACAGCCCTGTCAGTTATTATCGGTCTATCCCAATAGAGCAGCACATCGTCAGACTCCAGACCTGCTTGAGGGCTGTATTTATAATACGGCAAAGTAGATGTTGGTAAAAGACCATGATTAAGTGCCAGTTTTTGGTGGATTATTTTTGCAAGCTGTTTATGCCTTCCTAAATATGCGTTCTCTACTAAAGTAGGACATCCACCAAGTATGTGCTCAACAGCCCCCCCCCCCATTTTGCCACACTTTCGACATACATCTTCAGTGTTTTCTTTAAGGATATATTTCTTATAATTATTAGTTTTGATGACTTTATCCTGGATAGCAATAACAAAACCCTCAGTTTCCGGATATAGTTTATCCATAGCAGAGAAGCTCAATAGTATTGCCGTTTAATAATTCTACATATCTATCATGGATTAATTTATGTTCCCAGAGATTTATGTTGTTTTGTATTGTCCCTGTTTCGATAGTGTAGTTTGCATGGCTCAGTTTAGTGTTATCTTTCGAACTTAGAGAATGTTGGCGAAGCTTCTTTTCCTGACTAAGAAACAGTTCTTTGATATTAATAAGCCCTCTATGTCCATATTTTCGAGGAATGTATAATCTCAACACAGAAGAATTGGTATGCAAACAACGGAATTTCGTTAAAAGTCATCTAGTCAAGCGGTCTAGCTCTTCCAGTTCTGTGTTTGACCATTTGACTACTCCAAATGAATATGTTAACACCGGTACTGGCCATGTGTTGATTGCCTTACAAATATTTCCCCCTGAGAGTTTTGTATTAAGAAGCTTCGTCATTCTTTTCTTGTATTTATCTTGGAACTCATGTTTGAGTGTCCTATGGTTTAGCATTTGATTTTATGCTAATACCAAATACCGATAGGTATCATCCTGTTTCAATGAGTGAATCTGGCAGAATGATTCCTAATTTTGTTTAACTTGTCCTTTTTTATATTAACGATAGAATATTTATCTAGACCAAAGGACATCTTAATATCATCGCTGAATATTTTTACGGTTTTAATAAGCGATTGGAGTTTGCTCTGGGACTCTGCGTACAGTTTTAGATCATCCATATATAACAGATGTGATAACCTTCTGCTGTTTGTTAACTGAAACCTAAACCCGCTTGCAGACTGATTGAGAATCGTGGACATAGGATTTAGTGCCAGACAAAACCACATTGGCGACAAAGAGTCTCCCTGGAAAATTCCCTTCTCAACGTTGACTCTTCCAGCATTTTCTCCCGATATCCATATATTCGGCTTCCAAGACTTCATTAAGTGAGTAAGCATTGCTCTGATTTTAGGGCAGATTTTGTAAATTTCCAAAACTTTTGCTAACTAAAAAATTTCCTAACTAGCCAACCACGAGGGACAGAGTCGAAGGCCTTACTGTAGTCAGTGTAACATAAGTTAAGGTTATTCTTTTTTCTCTGGACAATTTTTTCAGGGCAATTGCCATCTATGGTAAGTTGGTGCTTACATTCCGCAGATTGCCTTAAACAAACTTTTTGTTCTTCTAGGATATTAATATCTAAACAGTGATGATATATTTTTTAGTTTACTAATGTGTGTTTACTAATGTACTATGTATGATATTTATTTGGCTGCATCTTGTCATTTTTCTTATATAGTAAATATGTATTACCCTCAGATAAAAAATGCGGAATATATTCGGAGTGAGTTAGTGCTTTACTGAAGCAACGTGATAAATTATCATGTATAGCATCTAAATATTTGATTCAGAAATTCTGGATTCTATCTGGCCCCGGTGCTTTCCAGTTTTGGGTTTTTCTTATGCGTTACGAACCTCTTCTGTTGTAAATTCAGCCACATTCATTTCCCGTAAGCCTTCTTGCAGGTTTTCGATATCTGAGATCCAGGCTGCTGATGTGTTGTACCCCTTCGATACTTTCCAAGTTGTTTTCCAAAATTTGTAACATGTTGTTGGGTCGATGTTTTTAATATTAGATTTACTAGGTTCATTTGTTTCAAGATCTGGAAAAAATTGTTTTTGATTTTTATAAAAGTGTGCATTTTGCTCCTTCCTTTCCTTATTCTCATTATATCTAAGCCACCTTTCTCCTTTGGCTTTTGCTTTTTATCTACATTGGTCTATATATGAAGTTACTTGTTCCTTGATTCGTATATCTATCCTTGCCTTTTTGGTTATGGCTTTGGCTTTTCCGGTCACTTTTCTAGATGGCTGGCTTTTCAAGTATTCTTTCATTAGATCTGCTTTGCCACGTAAATCTTCTATGTTTTTTCCGATCTTCTCTTCCACGGAGGATAATATGTACGTTGTCCGTTAAGTTCTATTATAGTAACAGCTGAACAATACAATGCCAACTGCGTATCATATATATATCAGAATTTGTTTTAAGGAACTCCCTCAATACTAGATTCATTCCCGATACAATTTCTTTGGCTTTATGAATATTTTTTAAGACCGGACTAGCAGGTCTATTAAGGGGATTAGTTCCTTCGTAAAATGCCATATTACTGAAGAATTTTTCTCTGATATCTTTTAATGTACCCAAATTGCGGTTTTGGCTTTTATCTTGCTGTATTGTTGGTGGAGTGTTTCTGAGTGTTTCTGGTGTTGTTGTTGTGCTTCTGATGTTTTCTGGAATAGTTTTAAGAACGTCAACCGCTTCTGTACCTAATAGCATTGTTTGATTCTTATAATTATTATTATTATTATGTATAACTAAAACATTGTTTATTGGCTTGTGTATTTTGAATTTATTAGTACACTTAAAATTATAACCTAAATTTAATTATACATTTAATTCGGTTTCGCTCTCACTGCTACTTGATATCATTAATAATAAGTGGCTCTATATTATTAGTAAATGATGCATAGGAATCTTTTATTTTAATGACATGGTTAATAATTTAATTGAATTTATCCAACTATCTTTGGGAATACTATCTACAACCTTCCTAATTAATGTTGCAGCACTTGTACTTAGAGTCGGAGAAATGTTTTCTACTCTAACACCTGATTTTACCTGATGCCACATATGCTCACTGAATTTCCAATTTAGTGTTATTTACATTAGGAACTTTATTTTTTTGACAGTTATGATGACTAAAATTGTCCATTACAATGACGCTTTCCTTAGGTACGTTGGGCAAAAGGCTATTTATAAACCAATCTTCAAAAAGTTCTCCTGTGGTGTCGTCATGGTGGTCCAAAGAGAATGTTTAATATTTTTGGAGGACAATTGGTAAACAATTTGGTTAACTAGTTACACTGTTTGCATGCGGTCTGCTGTTGTGTGCATTATGTAGCAGGTCGGTCATTTTTAACAGGTGACGATTATGAAGCTGTCTGATTTCAATAAACATGATGACACAGTCATCATCAAAAAATCTGTTGTTAATTGATAATTGACTTTCTTCCTAATTCCAATTTAACTTGTTGATTTTTATTACCTAGTTTTAACATAAATTAAACAGTACTTCTTGAAAATTATTTTACGACGTTCCAAACTATGATTTCCTCATCCAGACGCGATCCCCCGCTCGCTTCGAAATGGGAACTGTAGATTTAAACCGCATTTGAATTTATTTTATATTAAGTAGCGTATTTCGGCCGATAGTCGAGGATTTACCTTGACAATTATGGGTTTAAGTTGGCCGCCATAGCGGTAAAGGCCCTCGATTCGGATTGGACTACGGGAATAACCTCGCTGTCGCCTTAGCCTGAGTAACGACCTGAAATCTAAACCGAAATCCGATCACAAGTCAAATTTTCCAATGGTGCTTCGAATAGCCGTTTCTCTGTTAGAAAATTCCCTTATTTGCAATGATATCCTCTCATTCTCTTTTTCATTTTGGGTTTATTTAATTCAACATTTTTTCAAAAGATTGTTTATCAAACAATTAAAAAAAAATATTTTCTTTATTATTTATTTATTGAAGTGAAAACTTCTTTAGGCTTCTTTCTTACTTTTTTTTAATTGGAAATAAATTGGAATTAATTTAACATATATATTTTAAATTAGAAAATTAGAAGTTTTCTCTTCTATCGTGTAGTCATAAGCACACACCTATTTTTATTTATTTATTTATTTATTTTTCATTAAATCAGTCATGCTAATTCATGAATTGAATGTGTAAGCCAAATTCGCGTAAGACGAGGTTCAATTTTATATATAAATGCATCCAAATTTTGTTTAACTGGGACCAAGAGCTAAAGAAAACAATAATATAGAAGAAAATTGTGTATTCCAATCTTAGATAATTAAACAAATCATAATATTATCTCAATGCAAAAACATAAACCAAGGTTATTTTGTTGTAGAGGGCTTCAGAAAATCAAAACAAAACCACCTGAAGGGCAAGATTTTTCCTTCTCAAACAAAATTTCTTCAAAGCATGTTAATAATTTTTTTACTCCCTGTTTTGTAACTGAAATCCGATCGTCATTGGCGTGTATGTCTATTCTAAAATGTCGAACCCTTTTTTTTAATTGAACTCTGAATTGAACGCTTATTAACTGTCAGCTCCTGATTATGTAAATCTAGAAGTTCTTGTACGTTCTCACCATCCACTTCTAAATCTAATTGTCTAGAAAGATCGACAACATCTGCAATAGCATGGTCGGTTTGATCAGGCTCTAGCGCTGATTCCGCCAGAGTTTTATTAGTGAAAAAAACTGACGCGGTTTTTCCAAACACCATTAAAAGTTTTTTGCGAAATTTCATCCCAAAATTTTTTATTGATGTTGACGACATCTTAAACATTAAATTGTTTCCAAAAGTGTTTAACAGAGAGCTCATTGTTTTGCTCATTGTTTTGCTATTGAGATGTGCAAATTTTAATGTTTCGGTGACACCCTGGTCAATCGGGTGAAGGAAGCTGGTTGTAATTGATCGCAAAAATTCAACTTCCACACGTGGGTCGAAATTAGTGAGTGTAGCAGGAGGATAGCCTCCTGGAGGATAGATGCTATGCTAGTTATAGCGAGTTTTGAAAGGCTGAACCACTCGGCACTAGCTTTTAAAATTTAATTTTTGGCCGTCTCTTTGCTTGAGAGCACAACGTGCTCTGATCGACAGGACAGCTTTTCAGTCTTACTTGATTATCACACCATAATTTCAGCATTGTTTCCATTTCAGCGATAAGACCATGACGTTTACAAATGATGCTTGAATTCAAAGAACGAGCATTTTTCTCAGTTTCGAGACTTTTCTCTTTATTTTTTTATAATTGTTCTGACTGTTGATTATGGTAGATCAAACCTCTTTGCCAATTCACAAAAGTTTAATTTTTTATGGAAATCCTTGATACTGTTTAGTTTGCATTCTAAAGATAATGTTGTTTATTTTCTTATTTGATGCAAAAGAATCAGTTTTACTTCATTTAGATGACATAGATGTTGGTAAATGATATAATAAACAACAACAATTTGTATAAATGTACAAAAGGGTGTGTAAGGGGTATTACTATGTATATACAGCGTGTCCCATAACTTATTCACCATAGAGGATTTAGTCAATAAATGTGTTGGCAAATGTTAATCTTTAAAATGGCACAGGGTGTTGAAAGTTAAACTAAATTTTCGAAAAATTCGAATCGAAAAAATGTTGAATATGTCATGTCCAAAATCGGGGTAGCTCACGCCGTTTGAGAGATATTTGTATTCGCAATGCAAATCTTGTCGATGGCTGAAAAATATGCAATTCACAAAGTGTACCTTGAATGTTGTGTACAAATTATTACGTCTCGATGGTAACTGTCATTGTTTTCTATCTCTTCTATGAAACGTAGGTGGAAACAAGTATCTGCAATCTTGAGCTAATATTAAATCATTTGTAAAAAATGTCCAGATTTAATCAGGTTCCTAACCGTGGTTTAAGGGATATGATCTAAAAGGTATGAAGAGTTCCACCTAACCAGAATCATCCCATGTCGACAAATGTTTCAAATAATTTTCAAACAGTTAGGCGAAATAGGTTCGTTTTATTACAACAAAGGACAAGAAGAGGACATTTTGGTTAGTATCACAGTAAATCCTAAACTAAGCACTATGCGTTTGAAGGCATCAACAGGAATTATCAAATCCAGCGTTTCAAGAGTTCTCCATAAAGAAAAATTGTTTTCCTACTATTTTTCGCTTTTTCAAAATTTATTGTCACAAAATTTGGCGACCAGATCAGAATTTCGTCAAAATCTACTACACAAAACCCCATGTTCCTGAAAAAGACATTGTTTACTGACGAGTCAACTTTTACCAGATGCGAAATTATGAACTGACGAAATAATCATTATTACGCACTGGAAAATCCACGCCTATGAAGACATAGAGTGACTTTTCCAGCACGAATGTTTAACTGACATTTGGTGCGGCATAATCGACAATTTTTTAATCGGCCCATTTGAGTTGAGGCCATGTCCAAAAGTTTGGAATATTTACAAATAGGATGTCTGCGCCTATGATGCTCTAAAAATTGTGATGGATATTTATTTTAGCCCGTTTTTAAATAAAAATAACAAAAGCAGTGTTTTACTGATAACACATGTTTTTCGATTTTTAACCATTCCGTTGATACTAGTATTTTTACATTATTTCAGTTCTTTTTCAATTTTCAATCAACCCGTTTAAAAAAGGCTAGAAACATGATATCTCATTTTTACAGATCAAGAA
The DNA here is from genome assembly GCA_031761425.1 of Cosmopolites sordidus. Taxonomy (NCBI): domain Eukaryota; kingdom Metazoa; phylum Arthropoda; class Insecta; order Coleoptera; family Curculionidae; genus Cosmopolites; species Cosmopolites sordidus. The sequence continues at coordinate 832,820 of JARFXV010001030.1, read as the reverse complement.
TAATTGTTGATCAATATGTTTTTGTTTTATTGGATTAGCCCTCTACAGAATTTCATTGCTCAACTTTAACATAAATATTTTTTCTTCTCTCTTCAAAAACAAACTTTCAAATTAACTATATTTTAAAACGGTCCTCGGCAAAATCAGATCTCGAGAAAATGTTGTTAACATCGGCATAAATATTTAAATATATTCAAACGGCGTTATGTTTTAAGATAAAAGCATCCGTACGGGAAAAACATCGCGTCGTCAAAAAAAAAGAAAGAAAATCGCGCTCCTTATCGTCGAAAAAAATGTTTTACAAGTCAAATTAGAAATTTTATTAAAGGCGAATTTCTATGTATCAGCTCCTTTCATCTCTTTTTCGCGAAATTGGATTATAACGATTTACATACCTAGCGAAAGTTTCGTTTCCATTTTCTTACAAGGTCTCATATGTTAGGTAACTGTGTATAGTCAGTGTTTTTCGGGTCTTTCCTCTATACGAGGGAGCTTAAATTTAAAATTTTCTTTTATATGTTCTAGGTCTAATACCTTTAAATGATTTTCCTATGTTTTCATCTAATATAAGAAGTTCATAAAAGTTTCTCGATCCACATGCATCAAATTCGATGCGTGGTCACGATGATCAGTAGAACTTCACAGATACCGCAACTGTTACAGCCTTTTGAGCCTTGTTAATTTCAGCAACATTTGTTGTATGCAAAAAGTACAAATTCTTGACAAAAAGAAGTCAAATCAAGCTCGAAATTGAGCAGTCCTTTGTGGACACAGTAATTTTCACATTTGACGAAAAGTTAAACTTTTGCAGCGCAGTCGAAAACGTCGAACTTTGCATTTTTAACGTTTCAGCGTTTTGCATTTTTAACTTGATTATCTTTGTGAAACTGGGTATGTTATCTAATAGGGTCTACTATCCTTAATAATACAATTTAAAAGAGATGTAGAATTATGTCTAATTGATCGTACTAGTTACACAGGTCAACAAATTTAAACGTTTTTGCAGTAACATTGATGAAAATAGGTGTATATGAAGTATTTGAAATATACGTATATGAAAATGATAAATTAATTACTGTAACTCGCACCGGCGACTCGTGGGGGAAAACAGGTGGGACAGATATATATATATATATATATATATATATATATATATATATATATATATATATATATATATATTCAATATGTATTCATATTCAATATGTTAAAATATGACAGTACAACCTCAAACACGGCCCTCATTCCCCGGAGGCCAAGGGGCAACTACCTACGGCAGCGGGAAGACCTGCCCCAAGGCAGAGGGTGCTAAGAATCACCGGGTTAGATCAGGCTACCATTGGACTTTTGACATTGCAACGTTAAATATACGGACTATGAAAACAGAGGCCCGATTGCAAGAACTGTTAATCGAACTTGACAACATACATTGCGATATTATTGGGCTCTGTGAAACACGAAGAAAGGGTGAAGAGTTAATCAAACGGGAACCAACTGGACACGTACTCTACACTCGAGGTACGGAAAATGGCCGATGTGGCGGAATTGGATTCCTCATCAATCGAAAGCTGAAGGACAGTGTGGTAAAATTTGAAAGTACATCCGACCGATTAGCCCAATGCGTCATTCAGCTGAATAAAAAGTTTAGGCTTCAAATCGTCCAAGCTTATGCACCAACTATAAGCCATAAAGATGAGGAAATTGAGGAATTTTATGATGATGTGGCCCAGTTTTTATACAAGGAGAAATGTAGGTACAAAATTCTGATGGGTGATTTTAATGCCAGAATTGGAACAACAAGAACAGACGAAAATGCAACTGGCCCATATGGAACTGGTGAGCGAGTCAATAGAGGTGACAGATTAGTTGATTTTGCTGAACGACAAGAACTATATATTATGAATTCATTCTATAAGAAAAATATCAGCAGAAAATGGACATGGAAAAGTCCATCTGGGCTCACAAGCGAAATTGACTACATCATGACCAACGATAGAACAATATTTACCAATTGTACTGTCCTTAACAATTTTAAGGTTGGAAGTGACCACCGAATGGTACGAGCAAGGGTTCGGATTAACTGTCGAAAAGAGCGCGAAAGAATGGTAAGATCAAAGAAGGGCAAGGTGGATTCTGAAAAACTGCTGGAGAGGGGAAGCGATTTTGAGATTGCTTTGTCAAACCGGTTTGCTGCGTTACAAGATCCAGAGGAGGTGGAAATATCAATTCAATATGAAGAAATCGCCAACAATGTACTTCAAACGGATGCTTCAATAGCACCAGAAGAAAAATGTCTCAAACAAACAAAAATCTCCAGTGAGACCATTGATTTAATGAAGAAACGGCGAGCAATGAGAAATGCAGGTAGTCCTTTTGGCAGGGTCGAGTACACTGAGCTCTGCAAAACTATAAGAAAACGTATCAGAGAGGACACGCGCCGATTCAATATGCAGCTAGTGCAAAAAACCCTGGAAGAAAACAAAGGAATTAACAAAGTTAAACAGAACCTGAGAAACAAAAGAACGCAAATATATGCTTTAAAGCGTGAGGATGGCACAGTGTGCAGGGCGCGTACCCAAATGTTAGAGATTGTCAGAAGGTTTTATTCCCAGTTATATGAAGATCAGAGCCAGTCAGGGACAGCAATACCCACGGAAGAACAATATATAATGCCATATATCCTAGTGGAGGAAGTAACAAATGCTATAGAATTGATGAAGAACGGCAAGGCTCCAGGAAAGGATAGTGTAACTGTCGAAATGATAAAAGCTGGTGGTCGGACGTTACATAAAACACTGGCAAAATTATACTCAAAATGCCTCAAAGAACAAAAAGTACCTGACTTATGGAAAAATGCAGAAGTGATCCTTTTACATAAAAAAGGAGCACAGGAAGATTTAAGGAACTACCGTCCAATAGGCCTCCTATCAGTGATGTACAAAGTTTTCACAAAGATAATTTCTAAAAGAATATTAAAAAAACTGAATGACGCACAACCAAGAGAACAAGCAGGATTCAGAAGTGGATTCAGTACAATGGATCACATCCAGGTTGTACATCAGGTCATAGAAAGGCACAACGAATACACCATGCCACTGTGCTTGGCTTTTATCGACTACGAAAAAGCATTTGATTCCATCTCAAAGCATGCGATAATGGATGCACTGCTTAGCCAAGGTGTAGAGAGAGCCTATGTAAACCTATTAAAATCGATATATGATGGAGCTACAGCCACAATTCACCTTGATGATCTTGAAGTGGGAATTAATATAGGACGAGGTGTACGGCAGGGTGACGCAATATCGCCTATTCTTTTCTCGGCTGGTCTTGAAGAAGTATTCCGTAAACTGGATTGGGAACAGGATGGTGTAAAGATCAATGGTGCAAACTTAAACCATCTTAGATTTGCAGATGATATTATTCTCATTTCACAAGACCCAGAGGAGCTGCAAAGACGCATACAAGAACTGCAAAGGGCTGGCGAAACATTTGGCTTGAAAATAAACCTGAAAAAGAGTCAGGTTATGTTCAATAACTTCGCTCAGGACAGAAGAATTTCAGTTTTGGGAAGGGATTTAGAGATTGTGGACAGCTTTGTATATCTTGGGCAGAGAATTTCAATGGAGGGGAATACCGCCCGGGAGGTGGAACGGCGTATTAAATGTGGCTGGCAGGCATTTGGTAGGCTCAACATAGTGTTTAAGAGCAGACTCCCACTTTGCCTGAAAAGAAAAGTATTCGATCAGTGCGTTCTACCCGTTATGACATACGGAAGTGAAACCTGGACACTCACATCGCAATCAATTCAAAAACTTCGGGTGGCATAGAGGGGAATGGAAAGATGTATGCTTGGCATTACAAGACGAGACAGAAAGTCCTGCGCATGGATCAGGAAACAAACAAAAGTCTGTGATATCATTGGAAGAGTAAAACAATTGAAATGGAGAGGGGCAGGCCATATAGCGAGGCGATGGGACGACAGATGGACCAAGGCAATCCTGGAGTGGATACCGCTTGATCGCAAACGTCCGCGAAGAAGACCGAAAGCACGATGGATTGATGACATCGTTAAGTATATTGGACCCGAGTGGCGGAGGAAAGCCCAGGACCGTGAAGGTTGGAAGCATGCTTACGGGCTGATGATGATATAGATATATATATATATATATATATATATATATATATATATATATATATATATATATATATATATATATATATATATATATATATATATATCAGTGTGTATATGTATGAGAATTGTGATTCTACAAGATAGAAAATTTAGATTAAAAAAATATGCATTCTAGATACAAAGGTAAATTCTGCAAGAAAAAGATCTTTGATCGAGTGTTTCGTTATTAGAAATCGAAAGTTGAAAAAAAAAGTTTGACTTCAATTACTTAAATAATTATATAGCCGCTCGCGTGGGCGCGGACGGTAGAGCAGCGGTCTGCCGCTGCTGTGACGAAACTGCATTGGCGCGGTAGTTGTTTTGATTTGTTTCGATTGTTCAATTCCAGCGCTTGAATGGTTGTTGAATGAAAAAAATAGAAAAATCCGTGACGGAAGTCATGCTACCATCAGACTGTGTATAAGAACGGTTGAAAATATCTCTTTTCTAAAAAACTAGACGATGAATAGTTTTTAAATTTTGAGTATAGTTCAATTACATATTCTTTGTCACAATTATCGAATTTCAAATCTTAGACTTGGAAACTCGATTTTTCCATAAGATTCGACCGTACCTCCTTAAGCTAATTGCTTTTCTTATTCCAGTTTTATCGCTACTGCATCGTTTAGAGCTGTATTTGATTCTTTTTTATTGTTCTAGATTAACTCCCAAATAACTTCCGATCATTTTTCTTCTTATATTGCTTTTCTCCATTATATTCATTACATCACTAAAGCGAACTCTATCAAATGTAATATCTGTTGAAATTTATACCAACAACCTTGCTAAAAGGGATTCTGATATCACCATTTCTGAATGGCAGACAAACAAGAGGTTAACATTTTGAAAAACAATAGAGCCTCTTCTACAGATTAATTTGTTTTTTTTTTCTTTCTTGTTTGGAGAACCTTTTGAGGTGACCTACGTAGCTATTGTTGAAAACAGAACGACCTCGATAATGATAATGCAAAAACAAATTTTTATAATGAATAAAGAAAAGCGGGGCCCTAGGAACGAAAACACCTTCTATTCGTAATTAGCAATTCGGTTACCTTAACGAAGTTTTCGCGTCGACGAAAGGGCTGTTTACATAAACATCGGCGCACTTCAAAAGATACCGCCTATCGGGAAAACGACATTAATTATGAAGTATAAAAGCAAAAATTAATAGTTTGATTTGGGAAGAAAGGCGGCGGCGAGTTTTCCTTCGAAGCGTCGAATCTAATTTCGAGCAAACAATCAGCCGAATAGATTGCTAATTTGGAAAGGAAAACGCTTTTTGAAATAGTTCGATCTATTTTCATTGACCCTTCAGTAATTCCTTTGGCTATTTCTTTTACGAAAAACATCGTGGTTTCGGAAATACGTTAGAGTTTGATTAAATTTTGTGTCTATTTTAATAAATTTCAACGACACCGTAGTGACGAACGATTACAAGAAATTGTTTGAGTCACAGAAAAAATTATGTAACTTATTTGTAATATTTTACGATTTAAAATAAATTGTTCGAGAAATTAAATCTGCATTTTTATAGACGTATAATAAGAAAGTATTTGTAGTGATTTTACTTATGTATTTTTACTCCAATATATATAAAATGAAACATCAAAGATGTAAACAAATATGAAGAGATAAACTTAGAGAATACAGTGAAATATATATATCCAATAATATTATAAAAAAGGCCTAAAAAACAGATTGAAACTGCATTAGAATAGAAGACACAATATATATATATATATATATATATATATATATATATATATATATATATATATATATATATATATATCTAAAAGAATATTAAAAAAACTGAATGACGCACAACCAAGAGAACAAGCAGGATTCAGAAGTGGATTCAGTACCTGGACAAGTGGATTCAGTACCTGGTTCACATACAGGTTGTTCAGCAGGTCACAGAAAGGCACCATGCCACTGTGCTTGTCTAACTGAAAAAATCAGTTTTAATTTTTACCGTAATATTAAGTTAAAAATTGGTCTTAATATGGTACAGCTTTTATTACATGGCTAGAAAGGTAATTTAAAGAGGAATCATCCAGTGAAAACCCGAAATCGATATGTCTGACATGTCAAGAGATATTTCGATTTTTCTGAAAAAAATCAGTTATTATTTCACTACTACCTGCATTAAGTTAAAAAAATAACCTAATGTTTGCCTTCCTTCACACTTTACGAAAAATAGAAATATCTTTTGACATGTCAAAGATATCGATTTCGGGTTTTCACTGGATGATTCCTCTTTAAATTACCTTTCTAGCCATGTAATAAAAGCAGTACTATATTAAGACCAATTTTTAACTTAATATTACTTAGTGAATTTCTCATGGTCAGTTTTAGTATAATATTTTTTCCCCAAAGCTGTGGGATAAATAGTTTTCAAGATACAGCCGCGATGTATCCTTAATGGGGGGGGGGGGGGGGGGCTTAAAATAAATATAAATATCAAAAAAATAATATAAACTAAATTTCAAAAAATATATAACTTAATAAATAAGAGCTTGGTCAGAAAAATAAGAATGTTTAGAAATAGTACGCGCAAAACACAATATACAGTAACAACGCCAATCAAACAATAAAAACCAATTTCTGATAAAATGTGAACATACCAATTCACGATAAAATGACATTCTCGAATTTATTTCATCTTGCGATTATTTTTTGTTTCAAATATTTATCAAGACAGCGAACTATAAGAAAAGTAAAATATTTTTGTAGCAGTTGCATTTATTTCATTTTCAGAAATCCAAAAAATGTTAAGCCTGTTATTGGTACTATATATAGTTGCTGTACTATATACATATATATATATATATATATATATATATATATATATATATATATATATATATATATATATATATATATATATATATATATATATATATATATATATATACTTGCTGGCTCGGCAGACGGTGTTCTGCCCTTTCCAGTAGGTGATATTTTTACCTTTTATTTTGATTATATCACTTGGTTTTTTTTAATAATTGATATTAAATTCGTTTTTTTAACAATAATAACTTAAATGTTGAGTTTATTAAAGCAATAACACAGAAATGATCTCATATGTCATATTGCATAAATACGAATCATTTTGTTTTAAAAATATAGAATTTGTTAATAACTTGATTATAACGCCACCTATCCCAGCATAGCTATGAACCATCGTCTCGACAAAACAAATGTATTGTATTAATATGACGTCAATCCGTCAAATCGTTCAGAAGTTACACGATCTCAAACAACCGTATATATATATATATATATATATATATATATATATATATATATATATATATATATATATATATATATATATATATATATATATACATATACGTTAATTCTCACTGGCGAACTCTAGCAATATGGAAACCCGAAGGTATCAAAAAATTTTTACTAACGGAGAATAATTTTTTGTTGCTCATAAACAATTATTTGGAATTATTAGGTTAGTTTATTTTTAAGTAGATGAGTTGTTTCAACCACTAGGGTTATTTTACAACTGCATCTATAACTTCGAACCGCTGTCAACAATCGTCGATTAACTGCGATCAGTATCCGTCACGGGCCATAAACCTTTGGTTTGATTCATAACCGCAGGTTTCTCAAAGACGCTGCAATTTGGCGATTGTCCAAAGTAAAACACCTTTTACAGTGTATGTGGATTTTAATATGATAATTTGTGATTGTTATCCTGTGGGAGGATAATAACTCAGAATAATAAATTAATCTAGCAAAAAATGCAAAGAAGCTATACTACAACATTAGCAAACTGACTGAATAATTAAAGCAGTTTAACACGTAATTCCAAAATTTATAGACAATAGAACATCTATTTGATAACATAGGTCAAACTCTTGATAGATTGGCACCATCGTCTGTTACATTAAACGGACTTAAAGCACGCCTATAACGTACCTGTGATATTTTATCAGAAAAAGTTACAGGATATTATAATAACCATTGATGGCCTACTTTTTATTATCTTTTGTATATCAAACGAAACAATCATTAGCGTTATGACGTACAAAAGCAAAAATTAATAGAGTTTGAGTTGGTTTTATTAAATTTCGTATCGATTTTAATAAATTTCATAAACACCGTCGTTACGAACGATTACGTGAAATTGTTTCAGCCACAGAAAAAAATATGCAATTTATTTATAATGATTTACCATGTAATATTGTTTCAGAAATTAATTATGCACCTTTAAATACCTGTAATAAGAAAATATTTATACCGGTTACAACTATTTATCTTTAATAGAATAACATCATCATCAGCCCGTGTCCATCCACTGCAGGATAAACGCCTCTTCCGCATGCTTTTAACTTTCACGGCCCGGAGCTTCCCTCTGCCATTCGGGTCTAATATACTTAACGATGTCATGAGTCAATCGGGCTTTCGGTCTGCTTCGTGGACATTTGCGATCAAGTAGTGTCCACTCTCGAATTGTCTTGGGCCACCTATCGTCCCATCGCTTCGCTATATGATCTGCCCACCTATATTTCAACTCTCTTACCCTTCCAATAATGTCACATACATTCGTTTGTTTTCTGATCCATGTGAAGAACTTTCTGACCCGTCTTGTAATGCCATGCCTACATCTTTCCATTCCCCTCTGTGCTACCCGAAGTTTTTGAACTGGTTGTGATGTGAGTGTCTATGTTTCACTTCCGTATGTCATAACGAACAGGACGCACTAATCTAAAGACTTTACTCTTCGCGCAAAGTGCGCAAAGTGCTCGCAATATATAAAAAAGAAAACAGAGCAAAGATGTAAAGCATCAAATTCCCATGTTTATATGAAATAATAATTTAGGAATTGATAATGGGAATGAGGGTGATTTACGTTTTGAACTCAAAGGGATTGCGGTCTAAATCAATGCAGTGGTTTGTCTTGTTCCGACCTCATTATGTCGTATTACTTTATAGAAGTGCGAATCACTTTTTTAAGCTCTATATTATTTTGTAAAGTTCATTTTTTTTGTCATGTTCAAGGACAACCAGTTAACTCAAATTGAACATTAAAGAATTCTGCATTTAAAAAAGAGCCGAGAAGGCACAAAGTCAAATTGCTGAACAATTGCAGCGCTTTCAAAGTGTGGTAAAAAAAAATCCAAATACAGCCACTAAATACGGGCGGATTTGCGCGACATCTCTAAACAGGAACATCATCTGCCCCAGCATCATTGCCTAGAAAATTAAATCTAGGATGTGAGTCTAGCTTAATTAACTTAATTTGCAAATGGACTGCTGAAACCAGCTACCTCAATATAGAAAGTATTGAGAAAACTGCAGCTTAAGAATACGAATTTAGAACAGAGGTTAAAGTTTGCTGAAGATCATATTTAAAAGAGTGAAATGTGGTCACAAGTAATTTTCATTAACGACAAAAATTTGCTCTATATGGGCGGGATGGCTTTATTTATTATTGGCACGATTTAAGAAAAGTATAGAAAATTATATCCCTTCGATCTTATCGTTGTGGTGGAATTATGATACGGGCTGGATTCAAACACGTTTTTAAACCGGAAGTTGCTTTTTCTTCTGGAAACATCAGTGATGTGCTATAGGATGTGCGAACAAAGATTTCGTATTTTGTAGAAAGTGGTCGCCTCATGTAAGAACTAGAAATTTTGATTTAAATTATATCGAACATCCGAGACAGCTCGAGAAAACTAGAGGCTGAAGAATTAGAAGCACTGCTGGGAACAAAGCTCGTACAGAAACACGGACTAACACTGCAGACCATTTCTAAGCGTTTATACAAGCCAAGAAATATTCAAAAGGAGAATCATTGGGTCCTTTGGGAACTTACAGCTGAGAATTAGAGTAGACGTTTTGATCTTGTTGTGTTGTTGCGCTCCAGATTCAAGAAAAAGAACTTCCTGCATAAGATTCTGATCTGTGACGAAAAGTGGATCCCCTATGGTAATCCAAAAAGGCGAAAATCATTGATGAGCCATCAATTTGTAAAATAAAACCAAATATCTATGCCAAAATAGTGTTGCTGTGTATATGGGAGGATCAGCTGGTCGTGTGTATTATGAGTTGCTTCATTCTGGTTAAACGGTCACTATTGACAGTTGTCAACAGCAACTAATTCGTGTTAGAACTTCTCTGGAGGAAAACTGCCTTATATAGGAAAGCAATTTTGTTTTAGGACAACGCATGGATGTATATAATAAAAATAACTCTAGAAACGATCAACTAATTGGACTGGGAGATTGGGGACTTGGGAGATTGGGAGACTTGGCTCCTTTATATATCAATCTCTTATGGTTCCTGCATCCTGCATACCTGGTTGATATCCGTGCATACCAATTTTCATAGCACTTTTTCCCATTCGGAGTGTGAGAGTTCGAGTTGTCATGGTGAAGAATTATCCTGCGTCGCTGGTTGTTTTTTCTTATTTCTTCAAAGGCTTTTGGCAAACAAATGGTTGTGTATTATTTAGAATTGACAGTTCTACGATTCTCTAGTGACACTGTAGTCACATGCACATTTATTACAAAAAAACAGGCGACCATTTGCTTCAAATTGCTTTTTGCTCGAACAACTTTTGTTGGGTTTGGCTCATTTTGAAAGACCCAGACCCAATGACTGTTGTTTACTTTCGGGCTAATAACCATAGATTCAAGATTCGCTATCAGTGTAGATGTTATACACGGCTTTTGACGCATCACGATTGTATTTTTTGAGCATTGATTAACATCAATTGACACGCGCATGTTTTGGACGATTATCAAATTATGCGGAATTGAACACGTACAAATCTTTTTCACGGCTAAATGTTCATGTAAAATATTGAGCACGCTTATCATACTTATCCTTAGGGATACCTCAATCTCACGGTATGTCATATGGCGATCTTGCTTTATTAGTTCGTGTACAGTATCGATGTTTTCTTACACAACAAACGTTTTTGGACGACCTTCATTAAATTCGTCCGTGAGCGAACCACGGCCACGATTGAATTCACTAAATCAATGATATACAGTATGTGTTAGATGGTACTTCATCGCCAAAAGTGGAAGTGAGTTGATCGATGCACTGTAGTTAAGATAATTCACGTCAAATTTACAAGCTACTAAACACCCCAAATAGCGTCCGTATGACAAAACGTTCTGAGTACGTATACAGTCAACAATATCAAACTGTATGATGTATATGTCAGATGGCTTCTAGCAACACCATTGTTGCCAATTCCGGATACATAAATAACAACCCTCGTAAATGTCCAGGTAGTCAAAAAAGGCCAAGAATTAATTTGTAATTAAGATAATTAAAATCACTCTAGCGACAATTCGAGAAGTTTCTCATTCTATTCTCGTAATTACTTGTCGATAAAGTACTAGGAGAAAAATCAATCTTACTTTTTTCCATATTATACCTTATCCCTCGCTTCCAACCCAACAGCAACCAACCATCCCCCATCCCCGATTCAACGAAAATAACAAATGACTGTGCATATTTAACGCGCCGCGCCACTTTAAACTTTGCATCGCAGATTGCCGGCGACCGACAGACGAATGTTTGTCATTGCCGCCACTAGAGGGCGTCCCCATTAATCAACGTAATCTTATGAATATTATTGCATATCAAATAGGCAATTTATAAAGATAGCGTTACCGACGGCTTTTTCAAATTGTGACACGAGAGGATTTTCTGTTTTTCGACGGTAGGTGGTGGCCATGCGCGGCTTCGGGAACTGTTTTCATGTCGTGTGTCTCTATTTCATTTTTTCGTTGTCAGTATGACGGAGTGATTGATTTATGTTCGACAAGATACAGAAAGGAAAATAAATTTCTATTCTCGCACGATATGAGGGTCGTTCGAAAAGTTTTCAAACTCATAGATGGCGCAAGTATGACCAAACAACTATGGTATTTGTTAAGTATCAGTTTATGATTCGTTAGATGGCATACTACAAAATCTTAAACGCGAGCGTTTAGTTAGACGTTTTTTGAAAAATTGACAATAATTAAATCTTGAGTACTTTGAGTACTTTTTTTATTTTAGAGGATTTGAACTCCACAGATTTGCAGCCGCATCGTCTGTCTGTGTGCTGAGCTATGGAAGTTTATAATGTTTAAGAAAATGAAATCGCTCGCCGATTGTGAGATGCGATCTGTAATTCGATTCTTGAGTGCAAGAAACTTGGCAGCACATTCACCGTCACAGCAGACACAGCATTTTCACCGTCAGATTTGTGAGGTTTCCGGTGATAATGCTCTGAGTGACATTAAAGTTTGAAAATGAGTGAGAATGTTCAAGGACGGTCGGGTTAATGTGTATGCTGAGCTATGCCCTGGCCGAAGTGATCTGATTTCTGAATTAATTCTCCTTCCTATTTAATTCGTGATGTGGGCTACAAAATTCGAAAGAACCGACGAAAGATCATGGTAAATATCTTTTAGAGAGGCACAACAATCAATTCTAATGCATATTGTGTCACCTTGAGAAAACTCCGTCGTGCCATACAAAACATGCGCTGTGGCCTAATGGTCTTCCGGTGTGATATTGCTTCATGACAATGCAAGACCACATATTTCTACGCAAACACAAGTTCTAATCAGGTCTTTTGAATGAGAAGTACTGAAACATCTACACTAGAATCCAGACCTTGCATCCAGTGGTTTTCACTTATTTCGGTACTTAAAGGAGTTCCTTGGTGGTCAACGATTCAACGACGACGAAGAAGTTAAAACTGCAGTCAGGGATTGGGATTCTTCATAAGCGGCAGATTTCTTTGTCATCGGAGTTCAACAACTTGTTGAGCGGTATGACAAATATTTGACAAAAATACAAATTATGTAAAAAATTATATAAAAGTATGTAGAATATGGAAGAAAATATTTTTTATTTATATATATATATATATATATATATATATATATATATATATATATATATATATATATATATATATATATATATATGAGCAATGGTTAGTTACTTGACCGGGAGGAAGCCCCATCCATTCTTTACATTGGAGGGCACATGTTTCGTCTGTTGGTGGTTAGACTCATCAGGGTACCGACATATGTTCTCTCCCCAAGAATAGGGAGTCCCTCTCCACAATCAAACAACCCATATTTTCGGGATGGGTGGGGCTTCCTCCCGGTCAAGCAACTGACCATTGCTCATTATGGCGGAGAAGCAGGTTGTTGTGCGTTCCACATGAGATTGTGGAACCCAACGGTCAGGGGTGTATAACTCCTGACTACTGCTGTCTCTTTGGACGCAGTCCAAAGAAGTCAAAAAACTGCATATATATATATATATATATATATATATATATATATATATATATATATATATATATAGTTAGATTCTACTTTAGAGGATTTTTATCCTTCGTTTTCGGTGGTAAATAGTGGGCTTAAACGTGATCATAAATCCACTGAAGATGATAAATGCTCTGGACGCTCAAAACTCTTTACGACTGATAAAATTGTCACAAAAATACACAATGTTATATGTAACACCGAATACTTTCATTTGATGGACATTGTTCACTAATCATTCGGTTTATCAATCCATTCGTTCTGTGAGGTCACGATGTTTCGCGAAAATATGGCTTTGCCGTTCTTTGAATAGAAGACATTCAAAAGAGTTCGCTGACCATTTTGAAGGAAAGACCAGAAATCTAGTATAAAAGCTGTTTCGAAGACTAAAAAGTGATTAGAATAAGTACCTTGCAGCTTGAAGGGATTAGGTACAATAGTAGTACTTCCTCAGTAAAAGTGTAAAATCTAACATCATTCTAAAAAATCCCCTGGATTCGCTGGATCTGCGACCTGTTTGGATTGTTCAGTTTTGAGGCTGTGCTAGTAAAAGTAACATTTTTACTTAAACTTAACTTAAAATTATAGAACGATTTCAAAATAAATTACTACGGAATATCCTCGATGCATCCCACAGTCACTGCGGCAGTAATGAACGTGGGATACATGAATGTGTAGACTGCCGCAATGTTGATATTCATCGGGACCTACAAATGGATACTGTTGATAAGCCATCGCCAAATTTACCATTTTAATACCTGCTTGGATAATATAAACTTAGTATGAAGATTCAATAGGAGGAAGCCCTTTTACTTCTAGTTTCTTAAAAAAATAATTCAAAGCTGAGACAACCTCTTATTTTACATAGTGGAACAAATCGCATTATTTGGAAGGTATTAAAAAGCAGGAACCTCATTGGTCTAAATAAGGGAAATAATCTTCGAAAGTGTAACCAACGCTTTCTTCACATCATTTCAAAGAAAAAGTTCCTTCCAACAAGAGCCAAAACCTAACGGTTTCCCCCAAACAAGATGCAAAGTTATTAAATCGCTATTGGAAGCAATCGGAAAGCTATATAACAAAAATTATCATTTAAAGTAAGTATGTGTCTAAATCATATTTACTAAGTAATATTTGTTTATTGATTAACGGTTAAACTACAAATAAACTAATGAATATCGTTAAAACATTTTTTTTTGTAATTAAGGATCAGCCATACATCAGCTAAACAACTAAAGCAAAACAACTAAAAAACTAAAGTGGCAACATCGTATTGACTAATTGAGATAATCTCTATGACAAAATGTGTTGGCGACAAAAAATATTTTCATGTGTGTCTTTAAATTCCATTTAAAATCAAAATTAAATTCTGTACGTGAATATCACGCTATATATGCTTCGTATTTACGGAGATGCAGCAATCAGATTAAAAATATTCCAGAACTTTTTCAAGGTGTTCGGGGAAATAGGTTAAAACGGTTGCGATGCTTGCATAGATTCAAATGGTAAACATATGGAACATTTAATTTAATAAAACAATTAATCATATGCTTCTTAATATGAAGTGAGTCGTTTAAAACGTATTATAGTGTGAAAATTAGTGCTATTCATTTTAACTTTAACTTAGACGATATAGTGTGTCATTTTTCTTTTTTTTTTGTAAAATAAAAACCAAATTTATGTTGAAACGTATGGAAGAAATAATTATAAAAATGTTGCATTATATTTTCAAATATTACCTTAAAAGGACAATGAAACAAAAAAAATAATTTTCCTAATAACAGGTCTGTAAATTTGAAACCTGAATTTGCCCATGGATGGCCCTAGCTGTCAATGTAGTCACCATCAACCCGTATCATTGGCGCCATTTCCTTGTTGATATCTCACAAAGATTTTCAACTCACAACAATAAAAGTTTCATATAATAGCATAGTTTGTAATAGCGTTGAACATGTAGAATTTTGTACCTGGAATCTACGACTTGCGGACAGCATTTATTTTCTGTTACCATTTGAAGAAAACTGAACACTGAAAACTGACACGAGAAGCCTTCTCTATATGTTTGAAAGTCATGGAAAAAATCCAGAAGATCGGAAAATAGGTTCCACATGAACTGAATGAAAGACAGTAGGAAAACCGAAAAACCACTTGCGAAATCCTGCTCGCCAGGTACAAAAGAAAGTCATTTCTCCATCGAATTGTTACTGGCGATGAAAACTGGATATATTTTGAGAATTCTAAGCCTTAAAGATCATGGGTAACTTTCAGGTCGAACCATCGACATCGACTGCAAATCCAAATCGCTATGGACGGAAGACAATGCTCTGTGTTTGGTGGGATGAGAAGGGTGTGATCTATTATGAGCTGCTAAAACCTAGCGAAATCGTTAATACTGAACGCTACTGACAACAAATGATTGATCTGAATCAAGCTTTGCGTGAAACACAATCACAAGAATATCAAAAAACGTAACACAAAGTGATTTTGCTTCATGATAATGCACCATCACACACAGCAAAACTGATCAAGGAAACAATTGAGACGTTTAGTTGGGAAATATTTTCGCACGTGGCTTGCTCACCAGACTTGGCTCCATCCGATTACTACTTATTTGTATCGATGGGACACGCACTTACTGAGCAGCGCTTCACTTCTTACGAAAATGGCTCGATGACTGGTTTGCCTCGAAAGAGCAACAATATTTTTTATCATTTTCATACAATAAACGTGGATTTTATATACGTAAATTCCCGTTTCTTATTTGCATACCTGATAAGTAGCGACGTCGCTAATTGTTAGGAAAATTAAATAATATTTACCATGGAAATGGTTGCATTTTGGATGTATGTTTCAAGGAAACTTTGTTCAAAATAATGTAAAGAATCGTTGGTTAAATTTACGAAAGTAATTTAATAATTAGTAAATCCCTTACACCGTGTACATTCAATTGTAACGCGATGACGTTGAAAAAATGAAAAAGAAATCTTTCATAAAACTTTTTGAACCACCTCCGTAATCAGCAAACTACCATCGTACATATATAAATTTGGTCATGTTCCGGGGCTCCTCCCAATGGAAATTTTGAAGTAGTTAATGCAGACGACTTCGTAGTTTGTTAAATTATGACAACAGTTTGTTATTAGTTCTCGAAAAGTTCGTAGAGTTGTCGGCCGCCATTCCAGCTAACCAAAGTTAAACGGGCATAAAGCAAAATAAAGCGAAAGGATTAGGGATCGGGTCCAGTGCCGGGCCACGGAAGTAATTTAAATATTTTCAGGGCATCCGGAACTTGATTCGGTTTCCCATTAGCGCTAAATTAAACACTTATCCATAGTCCATTAGCGGTGCTGGCGCTATTATGGCCGATTATCCAGCTAAATCGTTCGGAAAGTACCATTATGCAAAGAAATGCGAAGAAATGTCTCGTCGTGAGTCGAGTAGGATATCGCAGTCATACGCTCGTAAATCGGCCTTCGCAAAACGTAATTCGAAAGGCTATAATGTGAACATTATCGAAAACTGTTCAATTTATAGTTTCCTGAAAATATAACTCCAAAATTTCCTTTTTACTAATATCTTTTAGTGATTAACTGAAAGGAATTTTCCATTATTTCTGATTGTCTGGAAAATTCGTAGGGATTTTTTTAAGAGAAAGAGAAAATAATTTACCAGCTGTGGCGGTTAATAATTCTTTATTTTTTCTCAAGAAAACAACACGATTAAGTTGAGAGAAGGTTTCAAAATGGTTTATTTAAAGTATGCGCTACCGCTAGCTTTTCGTTTTTCCCATCTCTCTGGTAATTTGTGGATGCCCTTCGGGAAAAGCCATACATCTTTTGAGATGGTCCAGTCATCAAGGCGTTTTAATGAAAACAAGTGGTAGTCGGAAGGAGCCAAGTCTGGTAAGTACGGTGTGTGATGGGATTTCACTGTGTGTGATGGGACGTAGTCGTGCTGCAAAATCATTTTTCCGGATCTTGTAACCCATTCTGGTCGATTTCCGATCAATGCATGGTTCAATTTGGAATTGTCTTCCTGATATAAAAACAGGTGGGGCACGTATAACCAAAATTTGAAATAGGGATAGGGAAATGAGTCGCAACCAAAAATTTTACATTTCGTAGTATCATTCACACACTTTGCTGTGTAGAAATACGAGTATAACTGTCAGACACCTACATAATAAAATTTAGCTAAACCATCCATAGGAGCATGGATTAAATATGTTTTTAGTTGAAGTCTATCCTTTTAAATTTGAGCAGCAAAGTGGTCGATGATTTGATCATTAAAATTTGAAATTCACAATTCACAAGTTTTTTTTCAATAGATAGCATTGCTAACGCACATAGCCGTTCTTAACCAATAGTGTTTCTTAGAAATGTTTTAATTCGCATTAGGGTAGAGAAACATCTTTCGCTTTCCACAGGTCGTCATAGGAACGGTACACAAAACAGTCAACAATTCCACACATTCTCTAAATGTTGATGTTAAATTGTTTTGGATAAACATTTGTATCAGCGGCACAGCCGCACTGTGTTTCATAAAATCGTCCCGTGCATACATTACCGAGAGTTAATTTTTAAATTTTAAGTAATTTGCAAACAAGTTACACACAATTTTAATGTCTTCATTTGGAAAGACGGCTCGGTATTCACTAAATTTTTCAGTTTTAAATAAGTTAACAGTTAGTATACATCGAAACTAAAACATTCATAAACCTGTATGGTTAAGGTATCACAGCTTTCCTTGCATATCCTGACATTCGGATTGGGGTCCTCCTTGTCAGTATCTTTCCGTTTCTTTCTGCGATTTTCTATGATCGTTCATGTATATCTAGATGTCCAATAATTTAGGTAAGCAATATTTAACATAAAAACTTTCCAATAGTTCTAAATTTTCTGCCCATGATTGATCATATTCAATAAAAACTCTTACAACTTTTTGCAATGTCCATATACATAAGTAACACTTGGATCGATTTAAAATGTGAAGATTTCCTTGGATTTGATTATAGTAGTTGTGGCTCCCATTGACAACTACTTCATTACTGTGATTGTAATAAATAATATAACTAGTGTTATCTTTCAATTTTTCTGAAAGCTTATCATTTCTGTATATATATATATATATATATATATATATATATATATATATATATATATATATATATATATATATATATATATATATAAATATCATACCATTTCCCCGGAGATTCAAACGCAAATTTCCTTTTAATATTAAAATCAAATATCTTGGGACCATTTTTTCTAACATTGTTGACAAAATTCCAATCTAGTCACCTAGAAATTACGCAATCATTTTTATACTTCCATGCCATCTTATAAATTTTTAATTATTATTTAATTTTATTAAATTAAATATTACCTCACAAGATTTAACCCCTTTTTCGCTCAGTTCAGCAGGAAATGTAAAAAATGTACAATTTTTTTTATTCACTGTAATGTTTACAGTCTGCCACAAAACACATCACCATTTTCAACTAAAACAGAAACACCAATATTGTTAATACAATTTATATAACAGATTTTGTAAAAAATCTACTTAACAATAATAAATTCAACAAAATATACCTGAAAATTCTCCCAAAAAACTTAAATTGACGCTCATAAAAGGCAAAGTTACATAACCTTAAATTTACTTCCACGCAAGAAAAGATCCGAATAAAAAAGCTTTACAAGCAATTCAAATATGTTAATGTAAAATGTACATTGAGGATTAGGAAAGTGTGAGAGAAATTGCTCATTAAACTTGTAAAGAGAAGAAAATGACTAACAAAAATTCTTTTATGAGAATTTCAATGGACATTTTCTTTGTTTGGAAAAGTTCGATAAGCTTCGCCATCACTGACGTCAGCGCTTAGGATCTCTAAGAATGGGGCAGCGCCCAAGATATGACGTTATAAATGCGTTTAATCTCCAGGTTACTAGCGAAACGATGCATTGCTGTCTTTGTTTTTCACACGCGATAGTAAGGAAGATAGTAGCGGCACAAACTTGTATGTGCCCAAAGCGCGTGTTCTTTAATCGGTACGCTTTGGCAACCCACAACATATTTCATTACCGCGAATGACATTATGGATGTTAGAAGTCGCAAGAAGCGTGATCATAGACAGAACAGAGAATACATTAATATAAAACCAGAAATTATTTTTTTCACTTCATTTTTTATTTTTGTACATGTGGCACGTGCCCTCGAGGGCACAATTGCACGTGCCCACGAAATACATGTTTTTTTATTTTTTTGCAAAATGATTATTTATAAACTTATATCATTCAATTTCACCATTACAAAAAAATATTGTAAAGTAATTAGTTTTTCTAAATGTCCATTTTTCTATATTTGTTTAGATCCTCGATCCTACATGAAAAAATATACATTTTTAAATTATACATTTAAAGAATAATTAATTTAAAAATAAAAAAACACAGTTATTCCAAAGTTTCAAGTTTTCATTTCTGTCGGCAGTCCCCATGACTCTCTACCTTTTTTTTCCTTGTGCATTATGTATTATCCATGTACGTGTTATATATTTTCTTGATATTTTCTTCACAGCTTTATAGAGGCCTTTAGTGTTGTTTGAATAAGCATGTGACTGTAGTTTTCGATAAGTTTTTTAATGCGATTATTTTTGTCTGTTTTGCAGGTTTTCTGGATTTCTGCGAGGAGTATTTGAATTCTTCGATTTTGCGAGGAGTATTTGAATATAGTGAACTGGCGACAAAATAACGGTTGACCTGTTACAATGCAGATATTATTTTCCCAACATACATTACTCGGACTTACGTTGTGTATTGTTGTACTGTTTTACGGTTACTAATGCTACATTGCTGCAAATGCAGTGAAAATTGTTTCATTACTTCTATCCGAGTAATATCAAGAAAATTTTAAATTTAAATTAGTGAAAAAGTAATTAGTAAAAAGTAAAATAAAAATTTAAATTAGTGAAAAATTAAAAAAGAAGGTATTTTTTGCTCAGCACCAAACATTGAACATCCCGTTATTCGAATCATTACTTAGTGCACATTATTTATTTAGATGAAATCGGTGAGCCAAAATAATATAATTAAAAAAGTTCTTTAAACCTTAGAGTCATGATTTTCTATGCATATTTGAGAAACCCTCGTGCTTTTTATCAATCCCCGAATAAACATACTTTTCGGTAAACTTCATGCCAAGATGCTTTCGATAATATAAATAAAAATGTGGCCTCAAACGAGAGAAATTAGGTCGGAAAGCAAACGAAATTCAAAATACACAAACGATCAGGGTGACAACAGCGGTGGGTGAAGGTAAAAGAGGGGGATAACAGGGTGCGGTTATGTTAAGAAGAGACCAAATTTCTTTCGAAAGTTTTGCCATCGACCCGAAACAGACTTTAGGCAGTCGTTGGAAATTGAAAGTCACTCAAAATTGAATTTAATGTTTAATGTCCCGGGATTTCGCCACCGAAACTTTCCTCCTTCGGGATGCGAGTTGCAGTTTTTCGGGGGAAACAATATGGTATAAAGTTGCGGGAAATATGTTGCTTCGGAGACCCAATGCGGAATCAAGAAATTGGTTTGTTCCGCTGGCAGGACTACTTTGCCAAATTAGTTTATAATATTAAACGAGTTTTTTTACTACATTTTATCATAAACTTTATCGGAATTCTTATACGATACATAAGGTCCGGGACAAAAATAACCTGATATCGTTCATATATAATAACATTCTGCAAATATTAAACTTTATCATGTGATATTTATATATTATATATATATATATATATATATATATATATATATATATATATATATATATATATATATATATATATATATATATATATTCTATAAATTTGGAAAATTAATAGTGAAAAAAATAGAAAAATCCGTGGCGGAAATAATAGGTAAATAATTTTGAAATTTTGAGCATAGTTCAATTACATATTCTTTGTGGCAATTACCGAATTTCAAGTCTTGGAAACTCGTTTTTTTCAATAAGATTCGCTCGTGCCTTCTTGGTTTAGACTTTTGCAGTATCCTTTATATTCGTCTTGTTCACTACTGATTTTTATCGATGAAGACTTTTGATCAAGTCTTTTCTGTTTTGTGTCAATCACATATCTTTTCCAAACAAATTCATTTCAATTTCGGTGAGAAAAATTCCTACAAGAGATGTTGGTCGGGTCTGCACTTAAAAAAACCTCCCGGCTTACAAATACTATTACTATTGTTTTGGACCTTAGCAAACTAAATGGTTCCTGTATCAATCTCCAACACCGATCAATCAACTTTTTTTCTATTTCCAATTCAGGCGTGTGCTACAGTCCCGTATCCCCTCTATTCTTGAACCTTTTTTTTCTAAGGAATAGACAGCTTTCGTGCAAATTATCATTCCGATAAAAGACAACTTTGTTTTTCTTTCAGTAATTTCTGTCATTGATTCATCTATAGGTCAGGATAATTTAAAATATTAGTTCAGGAATACATAAGATCGTTCATTGTATTCCGTTTTTTGAAAATGTGCACACGATGTCTGAAGATAGACTATATAGATAAATATAAGATAGTCCATCTTTGACGAAACATTCGCACGTTTACAAAAAACGATCGGTCAATTATCTTTGCTTATTAACATTTTTCATTGTAACTCTTCATACAAACTTGTCGAGTTAAGGCATCTTCTCTTCACCTCTCTGATGATTTGCGTCCTCGGTCTATAACCTGCAAAGTATTCGTTCCTTTCATCTGGTGGACTCCATTGGTAAGCTTTCTTAGGCCATCGATTATCTAGCATTCGTAAAAGGTTCCCAAATAATTTCAGTCAACTACTCTCTCTTTTACATTCATCGGATCTCTTACTCTTCCATTTCTTTTTTCGTCATTCTAGAAATCCCGAGTCTTCTTCTCAAATAGCCTATTTCAACAGCTACACTTCTTCCCTCATTTCAGCATTTAAAAATGTCTGCTACATAATACAATAATGTGTTAACCATCTTTTTAATCTTCTAGTTCGTTAAAAAATACTTCAATTCCACTAAAATGAGTTGACATCTCATAATTTTTCTGTGTGTTCTTTGTCTGATTTCTATTTCGCCTAGACTTTTTGTGAAGGCAAGTTTTCAACCTGACAAAAAACACAATATTTTTGAGAACATTTTTCAACGTAATAATTTTACAATTTAATACACTTAGACCAACTAGATTTCTGCATGCGAAACCTGATGAATACGGTGCATATGGTTGCAGTTCGAAGCATTTCCGAAGTTTTGCAGTAGCATTCTAGCTATGAAAGAACTGCTTCTTTTTTAGCTAGATGCAGAGGTTTAGTCTGAACTGAATAGTAATCTTCACTTGATTTTGTAGTGCGTGATACGTAATAAACGTAATACTACGTAATGAACATAATTGTCATGCGTTTTGCCAGGTTAGCACCACGCTATGAGAATTCCAGAAAACAGTAGCCATGACTTTGCTGTAGGTGGAACCATATTCGCTTTCTTTGATCCATCAAACTACCTTATAGATGGCGTTACTAGTACCATTTCTATAATAAGATTTTGCGTATGATAGCATTATATTGTTGAATAATATCAAAAATCGTCCAGTGCTTCGTTCCCAACCAATATTCCCTTTTATTTTTTATTACGTTAACGAGAATGTCTTGATGCAGGTGATCCCCATCAAGTTCCTTTTAGAAAATCGTTCTTCCCCCTTTTTCTTCTACTTAATGCAAAAAATAAATGACCGGCTTTAAAGAAAATCGTTCTTCCGTACCCCGGCGAAAGTATTAAAAGGAATCTGTATTTGTGTCCATCATTAAAATAACTTTTTTCTAGTTTATTTTGAGAATTAATTTCTGCTAAATTGTCTTGTAGAGAAAAGAAATCGATGGCTGCTTATTTCGTGTGACTGTTGTTTCAATGAAAAAGTCGTCAGTGTGATTAATTGACTGTTGTATGTAGACGAAAGTAATTAAAGACATATAATTAAGATGCATTGTTTAAAACTAATTAGTTATATGTTATTAGTTATACACTGGAAATGTATGCTATACTGGGTAGAGCAAAGGTGATGCTACCATTTTGTTTTAGCACCATTTTTTTTCGTGATATTTGTGTCACTTGTGCAGCAAACATACGGAAATGTTAGAGGTTATCAGCAAAATTTATTCAAAGTTATATAAAGATCAGAACCAGTCTAAGAGAGTAATGCCCATGGAAGAGCAAATGCCAGATATCCTGTTGTACGAAGTGACATATGCTATAGAAGGCTCCAGGAAAGAACAGTGTAACAGTTAAGATGTTAAAAGCTGGAGGTCGAACTTTACATTTTAAATTAAGTAATTACTTAAAATACTGACAAAATTGTAAAATACTGGCAACTGTGCAAAATACCCAGCCTGTGGAAACATGCTGAAGTAATTCTTCTTCATAAGAAAGGAACACAGCAAGATTTAAAAATCTACCGCCCAATTAGCCTCCTGTCAGCATTGTACAAAGTTCTCACCAAGATAATATTTAAAAGAATATTAAGAACATTGAATGATGCATAACCAAGAGAGCAAGCAGGATTTCGAAGTGTATTCAGTACAATGGATCATATCCAGGTTGTCCAACAGGCTATAGAAAGGCCCAACCATGCCATTGCGCTTGGCTTTTATTCACTATGAAAAGGCATTTGACGCAATATCAAAGCAAGCCATAATGGATGCATTGCTTAACCAAGGGATAGACAGAGCCTATGTAAACCTATTGAGGTCCATGTATGATGAAGCTACAGCGACAGTTCACATGGATGATCTTGAAATTAATATCAATATAGAAGGGGTTGTAGGGCAGGCTGACTCAATATCTCCTGTTCTATTCTCAACCTGCCTTTAAGAGGTATTCCGTAATCTGGATTGGGAACAAGATGGAATAAAAATAAATGGTGCGTACTTTAACTACCTTAGATTTACAGATGATATCATCAAAAACACATACAAGAGCTGCAAAGGACGGGAGAACCATTTGGTTTGAAAATAAACCTGAAAAAGAGTCAGGTTATGTTCAACAAATTTGCTTAAAACAGAAGAATATCTATTTTAGAAAGTGATTTAGAGGTGGTGGAGCATTACATATATCTTGGACAAAGGATTCCAATGGTGAGTGACACCGCCCGGGAAATGGAACGGTGCGTTAAGTGTGGCTGGCAGGTATTTGGCAGGCTCAATATTGTGTTTAAGAACAAATTCCCACTTTTTCTCAAAAGAAAATTTTTTGGTCAGTGAGTGCTGCCTGTTCTGACATACCTAAGTGAAACATGGACACTCACATCAAAATTAGTTCAAAGACTTTGGGTAACACAGAGGGGAATGGAAAGGTGTATGCTTGGCATTACAAAGCGGGATAGAAAGACCTGCACAAGGATCAGAAAACAGACGAAAATATGTGACATCATTGGAAGGGTGAAGGAATTGAAGTGGAGGTGGGCTATATCGCCTCGCTATATGGCCTATATAGCGATGCGATATGACCATAGACGGACCAAAGCAATCAATCAATCATCATTGAAGTTGCATCATCTCTTGATAATGCTAACATGTTTAGTGAAAGAGACATCGATCGTAATCAATCGTAGCAAATCTGTTCGAGTTTAATACACTTCAGCTCAATAACAACAAAATTGTTCGTTTTCCTACTACGAAGTTAAACCTTTTTCAAGCAAAAATTTTGGATGTTCCAATGCAAAACAAAAAAAAAACGATATCCATTCTTATTTTATAAAACTCGATTACGGTGTGCTGTAAATTTTCAATAAAAATGGCTCCATAAAGCAGTCGAATGAAACGCATAAAAATAAATTTTAAAGGCTTGAAGGAGCCGGTCAAAACTAACTTTATTGCTAGTAAAGCTAACGAGCTTTTGTCAGAAGTGCAGTTTTGGTGTGAGAGGCGCGAAATTTAGTAAACTCCAAGGAACTTCTCGGTTTCCTCTCTATCGGAACCTGGCGGATTTTCTCGTATTGATAAAGTTGTTTGATTAATCGAACTGTACAGTGGTCGTTTTAAATTGCTGAAGCAATGTTAAATAGTATCGCAATTATTTTCATGTACAAATGAATTATTTATTTCTTTTTTCCTAGAATTTATAATTTATTTGCAAATAGAGGGGGCGAATATAATTATGATGAGGTTATTAAACAGTTCAATCAAACATAGATATAGATATACTGTATAGATATAGATATATAGATATACAGTATAGATATAGATATATAGATATACAATAGGGGTCATAAAAGAAGGAGCTAATCTGAAATTTGAAATATAATTGTTTACAAAATTAGTATCATGTATTTTTTTGCTAGTTCTTTTTTTTTTGTTTCATTGGGAATTTTGTTCTTTATTCGATGTTTTAATCGGTTTTTTATTTGAATGAGTCAACAAAATGTTATCTGGTTTTTTGTAAAATATGCCAGAAATTGAGGGGACATAAAAACGGGTAAACTTGTAAAGGGTTTTATTATCTTTTAACAAAAACGAAAAAATAACATTTAAACATTAATATTTCGTACAATAACCTTTGGCTTTAATCACGGCCTCACATCTGCGCGGCATGGAATCGTCTAAATTGACCAAAATGTTAAACGGAAGCAGTTTCTAGTCTCATTGCAACGCCCCCATTAACAGAGTAGTTTTGGAGAATGTTCGCGTACGAATTCGTCGATCCAATTTCTCCCAGAGATGCTCAATAGCATTTAAATCAGGACTTTCGAAAGGCCACACTGGTTTCGTGATTTGTTTTTGCTGAAGCTACTACTTGCTTCATTACTACTGCAGTTTGAACAAGTGGACTAACTCCCATCGCGTGAAAACGACCCAACAATACGCTAATGAATAGTTGTCGAAAATTGTCAAAATCAGTATAATTACCCCAGATCATAACAGAACCGCCACCGTATTTTACCGACGGAATCTGATACTTTGGGTCGTTTCTTTTTCCGATAGGACGACGTGCATAACGAATTCCATCCTTAGAAAACAAGTTGAACTTGCTCTCATCGCTCCAAAACACACGTCCCCAATCCGCCACTGACCAGTCACGGTGTTCCTGAGCAAATATGAACCGTGTGCGTACGTTTTTCCTCGATAGCATCGACGGTTTGGCTCCGATGAGGCCTTTTTACTAAAATTAATCAAAATTAACTTAAAAAATTCAGTTATTCTCTTAGAAAATACCGCAGCACAAGCTGGGTTGTGGATTTGGACAACTGAATGCCATGGTTCTCGGCAGCGTATCTTCGGATGTCTGTGCTCTGTTTGTGAGGATTCGCTTTGACTAAGCGTACAAGAGATCTTGAGAGGCGTGGAGTCCCTTGTGGTGCTCGACCGGATCCTGTCTGCGGCGTGGTATCCTCGGTGAGCCTCCAATCTTAATGAATCCTGCTTACTGATGACTTTGTCGTTCCATATCGCTGAGAAATGGCTCTGCGGATGCCTCCGTTTTCCACAGACATCTACAAATGTGCGTTCACATTTAACACATTTTGTGTGAATCAAGTCAAGTGTCAAATTTTTTATGACCCCCTCAATTTCTGGCATATTTTACAAAATACCAGATAATATTTTTTTGACTGATTCAAATAAAAAACCGATTAAAACATCGAATAAAGGACAAAATTCCTAATCAAACAAAAAATAAGAACCAGCAAAAAAAAATACATATATATATATATATATATATATATATATATATATATATATATATATATATATATATATATATATATATATATATATATATATATATATATATATGTATATATATACAGTATGTCGCATTTAAGATTAAGACACCCCACATTTTCGCTATTTGAAGCAATACAAATTTGAATTTTTTTGGGTGACGTTTTTTAAGATATTCAACTGAAATCTGAACTTTAAACTAAGTCTACTACGAATTCACGAACAGGGTCAATTCTCGATATTTTGCTTCGCGTTAGATATATCGAAAAAAGCATTTTTAATTTTGTCATTATTTTGGTCTATACACAAAATTATTACAACAGAATCGTAAAAGACTCGAAAAATGTATTCGAATAGACGGAGACTAGTTATGAGAGATCACATTTGAGAGTTAATTATTATTTAAGAGAGTTAATTATATTAATAGTATTATGAAAATATTGTTATATACTATATACTTTTTACTAAATTTGATCAATTACCAAAAATTGTTTTCCAATAATAATAAAATAATTATTCCTTTGTAAGTGCTATTTATTTTACTTAAATATTTGAAAACATGACACTATTGACAATGTGTCAAGTTTGTACTCACCATGGCACACTAATTATCAAATTAAACAAATTAATTTTGTGTATAGACCAGAATAATGAAAAAATTAAAAATGCGAATTTTATCATGAAAACTCGGTATATGGGGTTAAAATAATATTCCGAACAACTTTTTCTAATAACCTTTTTCGATATCTCTAACACGAAGCAAAATATTCAGAATTCGTAGTAGACTGGGTTTAAAGTTCAGGTTTCAGTTGAGTATCTTAAAAAATGTGACCCATCCACCTGTATGACTGTGCAAAAAATCAAATCTGTATTCCTTCAAATAGCGGAGATATGGGGGTGTCTTCACCTCAAATGCGACACACTGTATATATATATATATATATATATATATATATATATATATATATATATATATATATATATATATATATATATATATATATATCCTCGTACTGAACTCAGCATCTCAGCCTAGGCTGGTCTATATTACAATGCCAAAATGAGAAAGCAATTCAACTCCTCTCACTTAGCATAAAATTTTACGAACAATGTGGCATGTCTGCAAGAGTACTGCACGTTGTCCCACTATGGCAATCGATTTTGAGATACCAAGGTTCTTCAAATTTTTTGAAAAGTTCTTACTTATTAGGCCTTCGGTGGATATAACTAAAGGCACTATCTCTACCTTATGCAGTTTCCACTGGTTTTTCAAATCGTACGCAAGGTTTTCGTACTTAGTGGTTTTCTCCAACTCGGTTTTCCTGATATTATGAGAGAGTGGCACTGCGATGTCAATTATAAAAGCCCTTTTCTCCTTTTTACTAATTAGAACAATGTCTGGTCTATTATAATCGACCGTTCGATCTGTTGTGATTGGTCTGTCCCAGTATAGGATTGAATCAGATGATTCCAATACGGGAGAAGGTGAGCACTTATAATATGGAGCAGGTGCGTTATCTAATAGCGAATACTTTAATGCAATTTGCTGATGAATAATTTTCGCCAACTGATTATGTCTTCCTAAATAAGCATTAGGGGCTAGAACTGCACACCCACCGATAAGGTGTTCAATCGTTTCCCCCACTATACCGCACTTCCTACATCGGTCGACAACATCCATGTGTAGTATATGCTTTTCATAGTTCCGTGTTCTTACTACCTTATCTTGAATAGATATCGCAAAACCTTCTGTTTCTGGGTACAACAGCCCATCGGTCAGCCATTTTAGAGACAATGGTCCATCAATGGTATCATCCTCGAGTGACTTTGGATACCGTCCATGCAGTGTCTGTTGTTTCCATTCACGGACACAATCCGTAAGTGTTGTTCTACCATCAACACGATTCAATTTATCTAGGTTCAACGGGGTGAAACCCCGGTCCTCCTTAGCAACCAACTTCATTAGCGTGCTGCTTGAATTAATGAAGCGTTCTCTCATCTTACTCTCCTGGTTCAGACAAAGGTTCTTAATGTTCACGAGGCCTCTGCCTCCCAACTTCCTTATATATATTTCTTCCTTATATATATTATTATTATCCTCGTACTGAACTCAGCATCTCAGCCTAAGCTGGTCTATATTACAATGCCAAAATGAGAAAGCAATTCAACTCCTCTCACTTAGCATAAAATTTTACGAACAATGTGGCACGTCTGCAAGAGCACTGAGCAAGAGCAAGAGCATTATTATTATTATTCTGCTCATCCTTACTGTAGAATCTCAGCTCATGCTGGCCGGTATTCCAATGCCAAGATGAAAAAGCAATTCAGCTCCTCTCACCCTAGCATTATTATTATTCTGCTCATCCTTACTGTAGAATCTCAGCTCATGCTGGCCGGTATTCCAATGCCAAGATGAAAAAGCAATTCAGCTCCTCTCACCCTAGCATAATATCTTACGAACAATGTGACACGTCTGTTATCATTATTATTATCTGTATTATTATTATATTAGTTAGATTATTATTAGTCTGTTATTATTATTATTATTATTATTATTAGTAGTATTAGGTGCGTATAGACCCGGTTAGATCACGCAAAGCATTCTGACTCATTTTCGAGTGTTCTTTCTGATCCTCCACACCTCTCTCATCTTTTCTCCGTGGATTCTCTTTCTCTCCTCCGTCCACTTTGTTTCCGATCTCCTCGAAACTTCGCTCGCTGATGCAACATTCCACATATGTATTTTGTTTCTGTAAGTTCTTCTATCCTCAATCTCTGTCGGCCCCATTTGTGCCTTTCCCAGATCAGCTCTAAACGGTGTGATCCATGATACTGTTGACTTGACTCCTTGTATGTATGTAAGAATTCTGTTGGTGAGTTTTGTCGGTGGGAGTCTACTGATATGTCCATAGAATTTCAACCTTCTTTTTCTTATGTCCGCCGCTACGTTGGATATTCTCTCTGTGGTCTTTCGAGAATGTAGTCTGTATCCTTCCTCTATCAATTTTGGGCCGAGAATTTTCCTCATAATTTTGCGTTCTTCTTTTAGTATGTTTTCTATGCCGCTTTTTGTATGAAGTATAAGTGTCTCGCTTGCGTATAGTACTTCTGGTTTGATTACTGTGTTGTAGTGTCTTATTTTTGCGTGTGTAGATAGGTATTTCTTATTGTAGATATTGTGTGTTTTACCATATACCCTCTTCATCTTCTCTAATCGAGTCTTCTGTGCTATCTTCTCTCCTCCTGTGGGTTCGAAGATCTCGCCCAGGTATTTGAAGTGAGTGACCCTATTTATTTTGCCGTATTTGGTGTTCAAATTTTGGACATCTAATTTTGAGCAGAAGAATTCGGTTTTTTGAAAGGAGATTTGTAGGCCAGCTTTCTCTGCACATTCCTTGAGGACTTCGATCTATTTGGTTGCCCTTTTTTCATTGTCTGCGTGTATGGCTAGGTCGTCTGCGAAGGCCAGGCATGATATTTCTATATTGTTTTTGGATCGTCCAAGCCGTATTGGTTTCCAGTGTCCTTGATTTTTCAATTCTTTTTCCAATTGCCTTATGACTTTGTCCAGAACCAGGTTGAAGAGGAGTGGGGATAACCCATCTCCTTGGCGTATTCCAGTTTTAATCAGGAAGGGTTCGGAAATTTCTCCCATAAATTTTACTTTAGAGGTTGTGTCATGTATATATATATATATATATACATATATATATATATATATATATATATATATATATATATATATATATATATATATATATATATATATATATAGTATTTTTTTAAACCTGACATAGGCTATTTTTTTTTGAAGTGATAGATTAGTACTTCCAAATGCAAAGTTGTAGGAAATAACTTCACTTCAAAAATTTACAATGATTTCCAGTGTTGCCAGATGTTTTTAGTAGCTACTAAAACAATATTTTCTAAAATGGCAACCCTGTATTTTTTAACATAATTATTTTTAACATATTTCTTTATTGGAATAACCGTTTTAGAACGTGAGAGTCATGTGACTGTGAATCTAATATTCTACCTTACTCCTTTTAACATTATACAAAAACAGTATGAAATAACTTCCTTTTAATAATAGTTTCATGGATATCTCTTGTGGGTCGTGATATTGTTTCGCAATTCCTAGATAATCCGGTTTTCATCTATTTGAAATCTAAGTTTTTAGATCTGCCATTGTCAGTTATCCAATTTCGAATATTGGCCTTTATACCAGGCGTCGATCTGTACGACGGAAGTCTCGATACGATCTGCATTCGTTCGGTAATGGGCGCTTTGGGAAACCGTCAGGAATTGCCCACTGGCGTGGCGGCATGGCGGGGTTCCTGCCATATTTTCCCCATCGAAACGCGAAACGTAAACTTTATGTCGAGTTGCTTTCACTGAAATTGCTACACCAAAAAGATAATGCTGTCGTTTTATTTAAATTAGGTCAATTTATTTCAAGAGTGCGGGATCGCTTTGTGTCGGTTGTGCTGTAAAAAGAAAAGAAGAAAAATTTTATTACGTGAATATTTTTCATCTTTATAAGATGTGTTATTGTTTATATAAAATATATCATATAATATATATATATCATCATCATCATCATCAGCCCGCATCGATCCACTGCAGGATGAAGGCCTCTTCAGCATGCTTCCAACCTTCACGGTCCTGGGCTTTCCTCTGCCACTCGGGTCCAATATACTTAACGATGTCATCAATCCATCGTGCTTTCGGTCTTCTTCGCGGACATTTGCGATCAAGCGGTATCCACTCCAGGATTGCCTTGGTCCATCTGTCGTCCCATCGCCTCGCTATATGGCCTGCCCATCTCCATTTCAACTGTTTTACTCTTCCAATATATATATATATATATATATATATATATATATATATATATATATATATATATATATATATATATATATATATATATAGATATATATATATACTTTATGATGATAATTTAAAAGAATCATTTGAATTACTATTTAATTTTAGAGTCGTACACGAATATCATGTTTGCAAACATTTACAAACCATAAAGACTAAGGCAGATGGATCTAATGGCATAAATATTGAAATAATTCGTATATATTGTCGATATATTCATCCAGTATTGATACACATTGTGTCTGCTTGAGGTTACTTTTCTGGATATATGGAAAATATCTAAAAGCGTTGCATTTCCAAAAAAACCAGATATACCATATTTTAATGATATTTGACCAATATCGATATTGCCTACATTGTCAAAGCTTCTGGAAAAAGTCTTGGCTGAACAGTTGTCCTTTGAGGCCGTCTAGTTTCCTTAAATGATCTAGTTGTACTACTTCTTTTCTGGGCCTAATTGATACTATAGTAAGAAATAATGATATCGGTAGAACATCTGTACTAGTGCTATTAGATAACTCCAAAGCATTTGATAAAATTAACATTGAACTTATGGGCGCCATTTTTCATTATGTAGGCCTGTCGCAGAAATCTAGAAAATTGATGGTCAACTATCTTAGTAACAGATATCATTTTATAAAACCGATAACGCTGAATCTCCCACAGGACATATCAACTGTGGAGTTCCACAAGGCTCAGTTCTGGGACCTCTACTGTTCTGCATCTATTCTTGTGCCATTTCCAAAAGCCTAAAATATTGCATTCCCTAAATGTTTGCTGATGATATACAGTTGCTTTATTAATTTCCGTCTTATGACTTTCACAATGCTATTGTCTTGATTAATGAAGATATTGCAGGGCTAACAGGTGAGGATCGACATAGGATAGAGAAGGAAATGATTATAATGGTTGGTTAGTTGGTAATACTGTATTGCAGAATGTGCAGAGCGCCAGGAGTCTCGGAATGGAGATAGACACTGACTTGAAACTGAGACCTCGGAAGTAATTGTTTTAAGCCATATGAATTACTGTGATGTGCTTTGTGGACCATTTTTAAGCACCGTTGATAGTAAGAGGATTGAGCGATTGCAGAAATCTTGTTTGAGGTATCCCAGCACATCCTGTATCCTGAGGTTGAGCACATCCTGTATCCCATAAGCTAGTGTCATTAAAGTATTTATCTATGTTATGTAGAAGACAACTCCACGCGGGCCATTTATTTCATTACATATTATGGCACAAAAGTCCTCCATATCTCTACAATAGGATTATATTTCAATCGCATGTGCACAGGTTGAATACTAGATTCATATATATATATATATATATATATATATGTATATATATACATATATATATATATATATATATATATATATATATATATATATATATATATATATATGTAATGATTGTTTCTCGGGTATCCCATGTTAGCTGAATGTCCACTGGTGGACGATTTCGCTGATGTTTCAATGGAATCTCATCCATCATTTTCAAAGCGTTTACTCGACGACAAATGGCATTTGTCGAAACCCACAATCTCATTAGGAATACACAATAACCTGCGTCTACGCCTGAATGAACACTTTTGTTGGTTGCTTGACCGGGAAGGAGCCCCACTTATCCCTTTAACTGGATGACATATGTTTCGTCTCTCGAGGTTCAGACTCTTCAGGGCGCCGACATATACCATACCATCAAGAATAGAGAGACTCTATCCACAGCCAACCGTATATATGTAGTGTTAGATTTTCTTCAGTCCAATAAAATCTAACACAACATATATACGCCACCCGACGGGAGGTCGGCGCCCTGAAGAGTCTGAACCTCGAGAGATGAAACATATGTCATCCAGTTGAAGGGATAGGTGGGGCTATATATATATATATATATATATATATATATA
Source organism: Cosmopolites sordidus (assembly GCA_031761425.1). Taxonomy (NCBI): domain Eukaryota; kingdom Metazoa; phylum Arthropoda; class Insecta; order Coleoptera; family Curculionidae; genus Cosmopolites; species Cosmopolites sordidus. The sequence goes on along the minus strand of JARFXV010001030.1, from coordinate 798,799 downwards.
TATATATATATATATATATATATATATATATATATATATATATATATATATATTATCTTTATTATGTGTTATTATTATGTAGATTGTTATCGTCCAACTTCAAATTTACCACAGCTATATTTCAATTATTTCCTCAGTAACAACAATTTTACAAAGACATTTTGAAATTCGTGTTACCTTTAAACCATCCTGAGATCTCTTAAAATATTCGCTCTCCACCTCTGAACCATATTCGAATCGGCCTGAAGCGGTTGCGAGCTTCGATTCCGATAAATATTTGTGTTTATATACAGCATATGTCTTCTATTTTGCCCATAGCCATTTGATTATGCCAGGTAAGCTATATAAATCACATATATTCTAGCCCTATAACTATCATTAGTTTAAATTAGACATTATTTTAAAAAACAAACCATCGAAACGGAAGAGAAAATGTAAAATCTGAGTACGAATTACCCCTCGGTCAGGCCAATTAAAGGCTGGGTAAGGCCGGATGCCTTCTAAGAAGTGTTCTACGTTGATCACTCGCCCGTCGGTAGGTTTCCTGATAGACTTATGGGTAGGCACATAACCAAGGGTTTAAGAGCCCGAGGGGGTGCTGGCCTGGGTTTGTCGGAAGCTGATGACCGTGGTTCGGAACCCACGTTAAGCTGTAGGTCCAGTCGCTAAATAGCCTAGTTGCTGATGCGCCTCTAACCCCAACACTTTACCTTTACCTTTTTGGAAGCTTGTGGATTCCTTGCTCGTAGAAACTTTTAGTTTGGATCATCAGCCAATTGCGCACGAAGTCCTCAACATCTTGATCGTTGTCGAATCGTACCCCTCCAAGTGTATCTTTGAAGGGAAGAAAACAAAAAATAATCACAGGGTGATAAATCTGGGATGTATGGTGGGGGTTCAAGGGTTCAAGGGTTCAAGAGTTTCCTAATGCATATTCTCCAGTTTTTCCTTCGTCAAAACTGCTGTGTGACGTTGTAATGAAGAAGGAGGACGCCTCTGATAAGGATACCGCGTCTTTTGCTCCTGTAAGCGGATACGTCGGATACGGCTCCTGTAAGCGAATACGGTACGTCGATAATGTAGAAAATCAATCAGCAATACTCCCTTCCAGTCGAAGGAAACGGTCTCGAGTACCTCACCGTCTGAGATACTAGTTTTGGCCTTTACAGTACAGGTTTCGCCTTTCCTTGGTCATTCCGTAATTGGCCATTTTTGATTCTGGAGTGTAATAATGCACCCGTTTTATCACATGTCACAATACGCTTAAAAAAAGTCTTTCCTTTCCGCCGAAATCGATTCAGAATTCTCTTACTGATTTGCATCCGGATATTTTTTGATCTTCGGTCAACAACTTCGGAACCCATCGGCCACAGGTTTTATTAAAGCCAAGATAATTTCTGATGATCGTTTGAGCACTTCTAAAGCTAATACCATTTTTAAAGCGATTTCATGAATAGTAAGCTGGTCACCTTCGATGTCATCGATGTCACTTAATATGGGACGTCGATTATGACTTACATTTACCACACTTTTTGGTCCATTCTTAAACTTCTTGGATCTTAGACAGGGCATCGTCCCAATGCTGAACGTTCAATCGAGTTAATATTTCGGAAGGTTTAACGCCTTCCTTGGTTAAAAACTTTATTATAACCCGTTGCGCAACTTGGGCGGTGGAACTTGTTCACTCATGGCTGTACTGACAAAAAGAACTGAGTGAAACAGCTCACTAAGCGCTTCCTCCACTTTTAATACATTGCACTGTAATGACCTACACTGATAGACAGCTCGTGATTGACTGAGGAAAATAATTGTAAAATTCCGGTTTATATTTGATTCACCCTGGTAGTACTAGTTTGATAACCCTTTACAATCAAATACTTGAACTCGAGAAGATTGTTTTCTTAGCGAACGAAATCTAGACAATGGATCCGTATTGTACTCGCGAAATCTAACCACAGTAAGTTTAGACTAAAGATAGCGCGCCGCCTCTGAATTAAAATAGACTATTAAGCACATCTCACGAAGGGAAGGAACCACTTTACAGATGGGATCGATCGGAGCCTCTTTAAATGCGCCCCTCCCCAACTGATAACGAAATAATTTGGCAATAACGAACGCGATGTTTTAAACATAAGGAAGGTAGAAATTAAGAGCAGTCGTAAAGATAACTTTATCTCGCCAACTTAAAACTGAGATAGACGCGCTATTCAGAGATGGCTTTTGTCGGTGTTTGGATGAATCGGATGCCGTTGAGTGGCGAAGGATGCGATGTTGAGATGTTGGTGCTTTATTAAAAGCATAGATACATTTTAAACCGGTTTTTGCATTATTTATAACTCTATCTCTTTTATTTTAGATTCAGAATATTTCGTCAGTAAAATAAACCATTATGAACTAGTTAATTTATGATTTTTTGGATTACTACGTGAGTAATAGTTTTAATATTTGCTGTACTTAGTGTGTGTACACTGACTGTATACACATTTTATTTTGAACAAGAAGATACTTTATAGGATTTTGATTTTTTTTCTAATAGGAAACACTATCGTGTGTTTCTGTGTGGGTGTGAATATATATATATATATATATATATATATATATATATATATATATATATATATATATATATATATATATATATATTTATAAATCATCATCATCATCTGCAGCCTGTGTCCATCCACTGCAGAATGTACGCCTCTTCAGCATGCTTCATACTTTCGCGGTCATGGTATTTCCTCTGCCACTCGGGTCCAATATACTCGTTATCAGTCATCATCAATATTCTTGTCATATGCGATGTCATCAGTCCATCGTGCTTTCGGTCTTCTTTGCGGACGTTTGTGATCAAGCGGTATCCACTCTAAGATTGCCTTGGTCCATCTGTCGTTCCATTGCCTCGCTATATGGCTTGACCATCTTCATTTCAGTTGTTTTACGCTTCCAATAACGTCAGACACTTTAGTTTATCCCCTGATCCTTCTGCAGGTCTTTCTGTCTCGTCTTGTAATGCTAAGCGTACATCTTTCCACTCCCCTCTGTGCTAGCCGAAGTTTTTGACTGATTACGGTGTGTGTCTAGGTTTCACTTCCGTGTATCATAACGGATAGGACGCAGGCATGATGATCGAAGACTTTTCTTTTCATGTATAGGTAAAGTGGGACTCTACTCTTAAACACCATGTTGAGCCTGCCAAATATCTACCAGCTACATTTAATACGCCATTCCACCTCCTGGGTGGTATCCCCCTCCATTGAAATCCTCTGTCCAAAATATATAAAGTGGTCCACAATCTCCAAATCCCCCCTAAATCTAATTTTTTTCTGTCCACAGCGAATTTATTGAACATAACCTGATTCTTTTTCAGGTTTATTTTTAAGCCATATATCTTTGCAGCTCCTCTGGGTCTTGTGAAAGAAGAACGATATCATCTGCAAATTTAATATGGTTTAAGTTTGCACCATTGATCTTTACACCATCCTGTTCCTAATCCAGTTTATAGAATACGTCTTCAAGGCAAGCCGAGAAAAGTTTAGGCAATATTGTGTCATCCTACCATACACCTCGTTCTATATTAATTCCCACATCAAAATCATCAAGGTGAATTTTCGCTCTAGCTCCTTCATATATCAATCCTAATAGGTTTACATATGCTTTGTCTATCCCCTAACTACGCAGTGCATCCATTATGTCCTGCTTTGAGATGGAGTCAAATGCTTTTTCGTAGTTGATAAAAGCCAACCACAGTGGCATGGTGTATTCGTTGTGCCTTTCTATGGCCTGATGTACAACCTTGATGTGATCCATTGTACTGAATCTACTTCTGAATCCTGCCTGTTCTCTTGGTTGTACGTCATTCAGTTTTCTTAGTAGTCTTTTAGATATTATCTTAGTGAAAACTTTGTACATTACTGATGGAGTGTTTATTGAACGGTAGTTTTTTAAATCTTCCTATGCCCCTTTTTTATGTAACAGGATCACTTCTGCATTTTTCCATGTACTTTTTGTTCTTTGAGGCATTTTTAGTATACTTTTGCCAGTGTTTTATATAACATTTGACCACCAGCTTTTATCATTTCCAGTTACACTGTCCTTTCCTGAAAGCTTGTCGTTTTTCATCGATTTTATAGCATTTCTTACTTTCTCCACTAGGATATCTGGCATTTTTTCTTCCATGAGTATTGTTGCCTTTGATTAGCTTTGGTCTTAATATAACTGGGAATAAAATTTTCTGAAAAGCTCTAATATTTACGTACGCGCCCTGCACATTATGCCATCTTCACGCATTAAGGCCTAAATTTGTGTTCTTTTCTTTCTTAGTTTCTGTTTAACCTTGTTAATTTCTTTGTTTTCTTTCAGGGTTTTTTGCACTAACTGCATATCGAACCGGCGCGTATCCTCTCTGATACGTTTTCTAATAATTTTGCAGAGCTCAGCGTACTCGACTCTGCCAAGGGACTCTCTGCATTTCTGATTGTCTGTCGTTTCTTCGTTAAATCAATGGTCTCACTGGAAATTTTTGTGTGTGTGAGACATTTTTCTTCTAGTGATATTGAAATATATATAAATATATTTATATAAATATATTCTAGTAATATCGCTGCTTTAATAGCACTAGAAGAAAAATGTATATATATATATATATATATATATATATATATATATATATATATATATATATATATATATATATATATATATATATATATATATATATACATATATATATATATATATATATATATATATATATATATATATATATATATATATATATATATATATATATATATTAGAAAGAACGAAAATACACCCGCGCTCCGCATTAGTGCTTTGTCGTTCCCTCATCCGCCATCCGAAGTGCCAGCAAGCGTCTCCCAGGACCGGTTTCTGGCCTTAAGCCGTCATCAGCTGGGCTCAAGCTGAACACCCGGAGAGCGAATGAAGGGAACGACTAAAGCCATGACCATATAAATCGCCCATGTCGAATCGTAGTCGCAATCACATTCAGCTCTACCATCCTGTAAACGACCGCGACAGAAAAATTGTGCTGGACCGTGCTGGAACTTGTGCTGGAACGACAAAGCACCAATCATTATGTTTTAAATATATATATATATATATATATATATATATATATATATATATATATATATATATATATATATATATATATAACATATATATATATATATATATATATATATATATATATATATATATATATATATATATATTTATATTTATATTTAAAATAATTAAATTGAATGAAAATAATACTATAATAAACAATATAATAAGTTTTACACAGGACTTTTTGTTCGAATTAAAGCTGTATTAATTCCGTTGACTACCGATTAACGGTCACTAGTAATGAAATGCTAAGCACTAGGCCATATATCAAAAGTTGAATCTCGGAAACATGCTTGATCAATTGGATGAGAATTAATATGATGACAGCGATAGATCGGGAACGTAACTAGACGTGTCATCGGCGATGGTTGTCCGAATTTATGATCGGCATGGGAAGAATCGACGAGAATTGATATTTCTTCTGATTGTTTTCGTTTCAATAAATTGAACTAACTGGAAAAATAGGTTTTGCAGGTCTTGTTTCTTATTTGCAACAGAGGCATCATTATTTCAGTTTAAGTAAATAACTTCTTCGACTAAATTAGTAATTTGTAGTAACTACTGAAACACGAATTGAAATTTGTACCTTTTATAATCATGAAGTATAAATAATCTTATTTATTAATTCTTTTGGAGTGAGATACGTACAAGTAAAATAGTTTTAAAATAATGTCGCTATTACAATGCAGCAATATTGTTCTGGGTACTATAAAAGCAGCGCTCTCGTGAAAATCATGAAGACATTCCTAGCAAGATTAATATATTGAATTGGAAAGTATCTTTCTTTAGGATGTTTGGGATGAATTAACTCACAATTTCACAATGAGTAATTATTGACTACCATCTAATCCTTGGCGTAGATTACACAGGTCGATATGATTTTTATAACATTGATGAGACTGCTCTTTTTGCATTCCATTTAGGTAGTTATTAAAACACGTTTTCATAGAAATAGTCTAGCATGTCCCGTTTTTAAAAACCTGCTTCTCCTTTATATCATGGACTAATTGAAATTATTTGTACCTGAGTTTGGACTGAACAATGTAGAAATTACCACAAGACCATAGAGGGTCTATGAATACTATTCCATAGTATTCTATGAACCTTTAAGGCCAGTTTTATTGTTTCCTATAGCTTAGTTTGTTTCTGTCTAGTTCTAGTCATCGATTTTGCCAAAGTCCTGCGCATAAGTTTTGTTATATATGTGGACGATTTTTTTGCGTTTATGGGATAGTAAGACAACAAAAAAACATTACAGTAAGAAAGAATGGTCTCATAGAACTTGTTTTGAAACTGATACATATTAAGCTTGGACTAATGAAAAACTTTGTCAAAGCCATGGACAAAGAAGGTAATAATTTCAAGTGCCTAAAAGAAATATTTTCTCTATTAAGTAATGCAAAACTAAAAGAAGGCATTTATTGGACCTCAATCTAGGTGATTTCCGTTTTCAAGTTAAATTAAATGAAAAGGAATTGGCGGCTTGGAAGTGTTTTGTAAGTGTAATGAAATGATTTATGTAAAAACAAGAAAGATGAAAACTATAAAAACCTCATAGATGAACTTTTGAAAGCCTGCGAAATACTAAGGTGTTGCATGTCCTTAAAAATGCATTTTTTTATATTCCCATTTGAATTTTTTCTGGAAAATTTGGGTGCAGTAAGCGACGAACAAGGCAAGAGGTTTCACCAGGATATTAAGACGCTGGAACCCATCTACGTTGGGCTGCTACTGCTCGTTTTTAAAAAGAGATGATGCTATAGAACATAAGAGGAAAAAGTGAAAGTGAAAAGTTTTGTCGCTGTATGACACTTCTTTTAATATATTTTTTATTTACATAATCCTCAGTGATATCTTTGCCATACTACACATGTTACAGTAGCTCATTGGTCATTTAATTTACTTCCAAAATATTTTATCTGCTGCCTAAAATAAAAATCACCTTTATAAAGAGTTTTTCAATAAGAGTGTCAGATTTATGAACCGTAGTAGCGGCAACACTGTCCAAAATGCAAATATCTTCTAGACTGTTGGGTTCAGTACATTGTATCAATTCAATATGGAAAGATACAAGATAGCACGAATTGAGCTCTAGAGCAGATGATCTTGACTTTGGGAAAATATAATATTTTCAGATTAAGGGACTTCTTGTTAATGGTTCGCATGAAAATCCTCCAGTGGTTCAGCTTCAATTTTCTTTTCATCCTCAGAGAATAACTTTTAATCTAATTTTTATCTGTTTAATCCAAAATGTTTTTGGGGTTATGTTAAATCTCTGGTGTACAGAAATAAACCCCGAACAATACTTAATCTTAAACGAAACATTTAGGCCATCATTAAACGATATGTGCTCGTCATCATGTTATACAGGGTGTCCGGAAATAACGTCGAAATATTTTGGGAGGTGACTCTAGGAATTAAAACATAAAAAAACTTCTTATAAACATACCCCAAAAATTGCTTCTTAAAAGGGGTAGAGCCCCTTAAAGGGGACCTTTGAAGATGGTTCTTTCGCAATATTTTTGAAACGGTTTATGCTAAAATCGTGAAATTCGCTATACTTCAATAAGTCAGAATGAAAAAACGTTTTTTTTGTTTATTCAAAATAATTGAATATTTTAGTCAGGGGCGTGACATAGTGGCGTAAATGCTGCCACAACTTTTTTGTTTGTAATATTTTTTAATTTTTTAAATAAAATTATTGAATCGCAAAGATGTTTAAGATCCTCTTATTTCATCTCGTTAGGATAGACCGATTTCCAGAAAACTGACTTTTTCTAAATTGATGCACGATTACATGGATATGCATCTTAATAATTAAGTAGCACCTTTGTAGGAAAATATTTATTTAGTAGCCATCAATAATAAGACTAATTACTATTAAAGATTTAGCACTTATTCACAACACATGTTGAAAATTACCTTCATTCATCTCAATGAACCATCTAGGATCTTACCCTGCCGAATATACTAGGCTTATTTTTGATATAATCACAATCAGTAAATATACGTTGCTGCAATTCGTTTACAGTGCCATTCGGGATAGCATAGACCAATGCCTTCAAGTATCCTCACAGAAAGTAATCGAGAGGATTTAAATCTGGGGAATATGGTAGACGATACACTGGTCCACCACGTCCTATTTATTGTCCTGTATATAATCTATCTAAATGCGCTCTTAAATTTACAGAAAAATGAGGCGAAGCTCCATCGTGCATAAAAAACATTCCATATCTGAACTGATATGGTACATCTTCCATTAGATACAGCAAATGGTTTCCGAAGAAGTTCAAATACTGTTGTCAATTTAAACTGTTGGGAAGTACAAACGGTCCAATCAAAAAATTCCCTAGTATCTCTGCCCAGATATTGATAGAAAACTTGTCCTGATGCCCCGATTCGAAAAATTTATGTAGATTTTCTTCCGCCCACACATGAGTATTGTGAGAATTAAAGACTCCATTGCGTGTAAACATAGCTTCGTCTGTAAAGAGAATGTTCTGTACAAAATTTTCATTTAAACGCAATTGCTCCCTTAACCATCAGCAAAACTAGATTCTTTGTGGCAGGTCATCAGGCTTGAACTTTCTGCAAGTGATATGGATAGAGCGCCTGCTCTCTAACAATTTCCCATAAGGTACTTTTAGAAATGCCTTCTTAAACAGCAATTCGTCTGACACTTATTTCTGGGTTTTCTGCTTTATTTTCAAAAACTTGTTCTCCATTTTCTACAGTTCTGGTGCTCCGGTTTTTTTCACAGTCATGTTTGGAAGGCATGAAAGATCCCTTTTCGCATAATCTTCTATGCAGGTTTGTAAATGTTTCTGTACAAGGAAGTAGTCTTCCGGAAAAAACCTCTGCATACGACCTTTTAGCTTCACACGCGTTTCCATTTGCCTTCCCGTATAAAATGCATATTGGCCATTTTTTCGAAGGAATAAGGGCATTTTGCAGTTTAAAAGTTAAACATCTAGACTTTATTGCGTAAATGATCCAGTTTTACGAAACGTCAAAGACAAAGATAACAATGTCAGCCGCGTACTTAATTATTAAGATGCATTTTGATATTCGTGTAATCGTGCATGGATTCAGAAAAAGCCAGTTTTCTGGAAAACGGTTTATTCTAACGAAATTAAATAAGAAGAACTTTTTTACCTAAAAATCTTGGCCATTCAATAATTTGATTTAAAAAATTAAAAGACATTACAACAAAACAGTTATGGCAGCATTTACCAAGGAGACGCCTTTGTATGTGACACCTCTAACTAAAATATTCAATTATTAACACAAAAAACGTTTTTCCACTTCAACTTATTGAAGTATAGTGAATTTGATGACTTTAGCATAAACCGTTTCGAAAATATTGCGAAAGAACCATCTAGCTCTAGCCCCTTCAAGAAGCAATTTTTTGGGTATGTTTATAGGATTTTTTTATATGTTTTAATCCCTAGAGTCACCTTCTAAAATATTTCGACGTTATTTCCGGACACCCTGTATGTGTGAAAGAATAAATGAAAATTGGATCTCCAGAGTGCATTCCACTAGACGAAGCCAAAGGAGACATTTACACGACATTATTTTCAGAACATAAAGCCATTATTTGTTAAAAATTAAATTTAATGGATTATCACTTGTAATTATCATTGTGCCTCTTGTGAACGTTCTGATACTCTTATTGAACAACCCTTTAGAATACTTTTTAAAAATATTCTAATGAATCAGAGCAAAGTAACGCATCTCTCAAAATAAGTTTAAACAAATAGGTAAAAAGCACATACAAAGAACGTTGAAACATAAATTATACTGTATTTTATTCAATCTTCTGTGATTAAATAAATCTGTTTCAAATGATATTCCCTAGAAAATACTTTTAAGATATTCAATATACGTTAATTTCTTGATATCTGATACAATCTGACGTTATAGGCAACGTCGTAATGTAACGATCGCGTGTTCGACCCAACGTTGCAATGTTCGGATGGCGTGATTCCAGAAATCCCTCGTACGAAGCAAAACGAAATTGGTAGTTAACATCTAAATCAACACGTTTTCGGGCCTCTAAGGCCGAGAAAGAGTGGAGCATAAATTGAATAGGCCACGCATTTCGGCACGAAATCACAATTATGCTCTGTCCCTCTCTCCCTTACACTTACGTTCTTCTGAAACGAAAGTTCTATGCAAATATTTGCACTTTTATATATTTATTTGCCTTCATAACGACTCGAAAGTTAGCTTCTATATGATTCTGTTTTCTGACTGATCCGCTAATGTTATTGGGGTATCTTTTTCTTTCCTAAATGTATTAATAAAGCGCGTAAGTGAATATGTTTTTCTTTGATTATTTCAATTTTGATCTTTTTATTTTCGATGTTTTCAATAATAGATAAATGTTAGAGGTTGAAAGGTTTAAATCACTGAATGTATCGTATGCATTAATGCCAATCTAGAGTAACCTCTATCATTTTGTAAGTAGATCGATTTTTATTAATCCTGGAGGTAATTTTCAAACAGATTGGTTGGCCAAGAACGGGAATTGCCATAAGTTGGAAGAACTTAACACATCAACGATTCGATACTGATGTAGTCTTGTTTGCGGATAATGCCCTAGACCTGAAGAAAATGATCATATAACTGGTTGAGAACAGAAAAAGCACAGCGTTAAAAATGAACTTAAAAGTTACTAGTTATAGTCATATTTAAAATGAACTTAATCAGTGGCGGCTCGTGAGGGAGGACGTTGGGGCTCCACCCCTTCAACATTTATCACAGTAAACAATTTTTCATAACATCTTTCCTTTAACTCATTTTAAGATATTATTAAAAATTAAAATCTCCAAATGTAGAAAAACGTCTGTCGAGCCATTACACCAAATAATGCGGATAAAAGTTCCATCCTCTCGATACAATTTTTAACATGGTTAGTCGGACGTTTACCTCCAGCGACCGTACGCTACGTCATATTATCTCGTTGTTGGCGTTACATGTTTTGTTGGTTGTCTAAATTCGGGGGTTTAACTGCTTTCTAAAACATGCGATTTGGACGTAGATTCCCTACGACCGAGCGTATTTGTAATACGGGTACGGAGCGTTTGATATGTCTCGCGTCGTGTATTTCGTTCGCCTCGCGAATACTTGTTTTGGTTTGGGATTTGCTACATGTGTATAATAGTACTTTTAAATAAATATAATCTTAATAACTTTTAATTGCAAGTATGAAGATGTCTGATTTAAAACAGTTAATAATGACTAATTTAAGTTTGGAGGAGACAGTTGAATTAAAAATTAACGGTCGTCCCACGCCCGTGTTGAATTTGAGTCAAGTTCAAAAAGAATGTAAAAATAGGGCAAGTTTTACACGAAAATTTGATAGTAAACTATATGTGAAAGTTTTCCGTCGATAGAAAAAGAACATTTAAAGCCCGAATTGGATTTTTTTTTATTCAAGGCCCGAGATTTGTCAAAATGAAGACATTAAAGGCCGATTAAAGACATTAAATTTTATTTTGAATATGGGACTGGGCAGCGTTTAAATAAATCACTAAGGCATTGGGAATACTAGCGACTATACCGATGACCACAGCCGAAAGGTGCTTTTCCACTTTAAACTTGATTAAAACATATTTAAGAAATTCAACGGTGGAAGATACACTAAATGGTTTAGGTATGTTAAATACTGAGAGTGCTGTGGTCGAACTAATTCCGGACTTAAAAAAATTATTGAAAAATTTATTTGGGACAAAAACAGGCGAATGGAATTTTATTTTAAACATTAGGAAAAGGCAAGGTGCTATTCACCGACAAAAATGTGTACGTTAGCCCTGTTTGTCATAAAACTTTGATATTTTTTTGAACTTTTCGAACTTCTCATGAACTTTTTCGAATTTTCTCTATTGATTTACAGTTACGATAAACTGTTGAAATGAACATGAATGAAATGAAAACTGTGAATGGTTTGCTCTTCTAAAAATGATTACTCCAGGCAAGGAAAATAAGGACACCGAAATCAAAAGAAAAATCAAGCATTTACAAAATTAATTACATAGAGATGGCGCAACTACAACTAAATGATTATGATATTTGTCAAGTATGACTCGCTAGATGTCGTGCTGCAAAAATTAAGGCTCATGCATTTCGTTGCTTGTTTGGTGATGATCATATAAACTTACCAATCATCATCATCATCATCATTAGCCTGTGTCGATCCACTGCAGGATGAAGGCCTCTTCAGCATGCTTCCAACTTTCACGGCTCTGGGCTTTCCTCTGCCACTCGGGTCCAATATACTTAACGATGTCATCAATCCATCGTGCTTTCGGTCTTCTTCACGGACGTTTGCGATCAAGTGATATCCACTCCAGGATTGCCTTGGTCCATCTGTCGTCACATCGACTCGCTATATGGCCTGCCCATCTCCATTTCAATTGCTTTACTCTTCCAATGATGTCACATACTTTTGTTTGTTCCCTGATCCATGCTCAGGACTTTCTGTCTCATCTTGTAATGCCAAGCATACATCTTTCCATTCCCCTCTGTGCCACCAGAAGTTTTTGAATTGATTGCGATGTGAGTGTCCAGGTTTCACTTCCGTATGTCATAACAGGTAAAACGCACTGATCGAAGACCTTTCTTTTCAGACAAAGTGGGAGTCTGCTCTTAAACACTATGTTGAGCCTGCCAAATGCCTGCCAGCCTCATTTAACACGTATGTATATGTATATGTATATATATATATATATATATATATATATATATATATATATATATATATATATATACATATATATATATATATATATATATATATATATATATATATATATATATATATATATATATATATATATATGTATATGTATATGTATATATATATATATATATATATATATATATATATATATATATATATATATATATATATATATACATATATATACATATATATATACATATACATATACATATACATATATATATATATATATATATATATATATATATATATATATATATATATATATATATATATATATATCTTATATACAAAATCTTTTCTTCAGAAAGCGGAATGGGAGATTAGCGCTAACCAATAAGGAGAATTGTAAGGAGCTAGCACACTATTTAGCTGATGTCCTCAATTGCCCTGAACGCGACACAAGATTCCTCAAGGAAATTTGTATCCATACCCACTCAGAATCACCAGCACTAATACAGGAGGAAATCCACAGGCACATACACGAACTAAGGAATAACAAGTCATCCGGAACTATTTAAAAACGTCGGACCAAATTCACTGCAGGAACTTACGCAAATTATCACGAACATTTGGCAAACAGAAAAATTAACAGATGAATGGAAATGTGCTCTTATTCACCCGCTGCACAAGAAGGGAGACAGAACAGATGTGAACAACTACAGAGAAATCTCCTTACTACAAGTCACTTACAAAATCCTCTCTGCATGCCTTCTCCAGTGAACACAAGAACAATTAGAACACAAAATTGGCGAGTACCAGGCAGGCTTTTATGAACATTTAATTTAATCTATATTTATTAATATTTAACTTAAAAACAATAGTGAAATAGAAAGCTATTAGGAACGTCCCAATCATCTGCACGTTCGTGGACTTCAAGAAAGCATACGACTGCATCGACCGAAAATCTCTGTTCAACATCCTAGAAGAACAAGAACTTGACCCCAAAATCTATTTTCTATTTTGTTAGCCTGGTTTTTAAGTTAGCCAATTTTGGCCCTTACTTATTTGGAATCATTTTGACCCACCGTGGGGTTTCTAAGATTTTTGGGGGTCTCTAATTGACCCAGATGACCCCAAAACACTACGATTGATCAAGCAGACACTGACTGACACAACCTCTAAAGTGAAATTTATGGGAGAAATTTCCGAACCCTTCCTGATTAAAACTGGAGTACGTCAAGGAGATGGGCTATCCCCACTCCTCTTCAACCTGGTCCTGGACAAAGTCATAAGGGAATGGGAAAAAGAACTGAAAAATCAAGAACACTGGAAACTAATACGACTCGGACGATCCAAAAACAATATAGAAATTCGCCTTCGCAGACGACCTAGCCATACTCGGAGATAATGAAAAAAGAGCAACCAAACAGATCGAAGTCCTCAAGGAATCTGCACTGAAAGTCGGCCTACAAATCTCCTTTCAAAAAACCGAATTCTTCTGCTCAAAATTTTGGATTGTCTGAAATCTTCAGATAAGCATTGAGAATGCCAAGTGTGACCTTGGCGAAACGTCTGCACGTTCCCAACAAACGGGACACAAATGATCGGATGTACTCCCGGGCTAATAGTCTAATATATATATATATATATATATATATATATATATATATATATATATATATATATATATATATATATATATATATACACAGTGCTAGCCGAAAGTCTCCTCCCCCTTTTATCTTTTGAACGGTTATACTTAAACTAATGAAATTTGGAATGTGAAAATTACTGGATATAGACTCGTTTCCTAGTAATAGCTGATGACGTAATCATCATAGATGGCGCCACAGTGTCATTATGACAAATAATTTTCAATGGGATCCTATGGCAAGTGACACCTCGTTCGAAAGGTATTTAAAAGACCTATTTAACCATGCTAATTTTGTTTGGGTTTAAGGTAATTTTGATGCATAAAATAAATAAATACTAAAATTTCAGTTTAGCGTATAATTAATACAGATTCAGAAGTTCGCTTCTAGATAATTGTCAAAAAAGTTAACCTTTTTGTGATTCTCCAACTTACTTTATTGTTGTTGTTATTTTTCTGCTTTTACATGGTTTCAATTTTTGAATATTTACTTGAAATCTTTTTGAAATGAAATGTTTGAGTTTCTAAATAAACACAATGTTACGTACTTTAGAAGACAATGTAGCAACTTTCTTGTGCATGATGAATGCGGAAAGAATTTTCATATTGCGGAGCAGCTTTTTAATGAGAGATGTCCCGATCGCCCTATATCGATGACTTATTTGAGGACTTCTTCTTATTCATAAATTGGAAACAACAGTCTTAAAGATGCAAAACGATCTGGCAGATTTCTCTTTATTTCTATACTTTATTTAATACTTCAATTTACTTACTAATTTTATACTTAAAGTATAAAATTAGGTACATAGAATAGATAAATAGCTGTAAAACCTTAGTTTTAAAGAAGTGTTTGAGAATGTAAAATCGTTTTACGAAACTATTGTCACACAAATTTTGTTTAAAAATAAAAATGATAGATAACAAAGTAAAAAATTGTGTTATTCCTTTTTAAAAAACGAACTATAAAGTAACGGACAAATCAATCAATAATTTCTAATGACAAAGAAATTGACATAATTGCGGAAATGGTAATAAACCCTACTTGTTCTAAAGTTGCATCTACCTGTGAAGTTAGTCAAAGGACGGTGCACTGAATGTTGAAAAAAAAATCACCCCTATGAATTAAAAATGGTGCAACATCAACTTTTAGATGAAGACCCCGACCGAAGACTGAAATTCTGTGAAAATATAGCCACTAGAATTGATCAAGCACCAGATTATTTAAAAAGAATTTGCTTTAGTGACGAAAGTAGTTTCTACCTCAATTGAAACGTAAACACTCAAAATGTAAAGTACTGGAGTGATACAAATCCTCACGTGCTTAGTGAGAAACATTCAGAGTTTCCAGAAAAAGTAAATGTCTGGGAAGGTATTCTGGGAAACCACATAGTTGCCCCTGTATTTTTGAATAGCAACTTAACTGGTAAAACGTACCTGGAGAGTTTTGTTATGGATTGGATGTTAGAGGTCGCGATTGAGCCGCTAATTCTCGAAATTCTGGAAGACAATCCAGATAAATTGGTAACTTTGAAACGGAGCTCCTCGACGCTATTGTGCTACAATAAGACATTATTTGGATCAGAGATATCCTGATAGATGAATTGAGCGACAAGGTTCAATAGAATGGCCGGTTCGGGCACCGGAGCTTACACCTTCGGATTTTTTTATGGAGGGTACCTTAAATCTAGAGTATATGCTACAACACCTGGCCGTATAGATATTTGAAGACAACGAATTATTGAACGGTATAAAACAATTTGGCTCTGAAACATTTGAACGAGTGCGAGAGGAGTTTACCAATGGATATTTTACTGTCAGGAAGTAGGTGGAGGACATTTTGAACATTTACTGTAAGGGCGAACTTGTGAATCTGTATTAATTATACGCTAAACTGAAATTTTAATATTTATTTATTTTATGCGTCAAAACTACCTTAAACCCAAACAAAATTAGTATGGTTGAATAGGTATTTTAAATACCTTTCAAATGAGGTATCACTTGCCATACGATCCCATTGAAAATTATTAGACACAATGGCACTGTGGCGCCATCTATGATGATTACCGTATCAACTATCACTAGTAAAAGAGTTCACGTTCAGTCATTTTCACATTCTAAATTTCATTAGTTTAAGTAAAACCGATAAAAAGATAAAAGGGGGGGAGGGGACTTCTGACTATCACTGTATATGTATGCAAATAGAATATCTACGTCTATGGTACTTTAAAAATTGTGATAGATATTTATTTTAGATCGTTTTTAAATGAAAATAACAAAAGCATTGTTTTACTGATAACACACGTTTTTCGAATTTTGCACATTCTGTTGATATTGGTATTTACACATTATTTCAGTTCTTTTTCAATTTTTCTCAATTCGTTTAAAAATGCCTAGAAACATGATATCTCATTTTAACATCAAGACTAATTCGTTTATTATAACAGCGCTTTAATCAAAGTGATATCGCGGAAATTGTAGGTATTTACCAAAGTGCTGCATCGAAAATTTATAAAAAATTTCCAGAGGTTAATAACGTCAAGGATCGCCCCAGAAGTGGTAGAAAACCATGTACAACAGCTGCACAAGACCGACAGATATCAATGAGAGCTCAAAGAAATCATTTGGAATCTACAAAGTGTTTTATCAAGGGAGCTTGTTAGGCTTGAAGAAGTAAATGTTTCAGGACAAGCGATAACACGCAGATTGAAAGCGGTAAATTTGAATCGCAGAAAACCAGTACGAGTTCCCAATCTAACTCTTCAACAAAAAAATGTAAGATTACAATGAGCTTGAGAATGGAATAACGTGATGTTCTCCGATGAGACAAGAATAGTCTTGGTTTCTGATTCACGAAGAACATTACTTTGGAAAGCCGCAGGTCGACAATCCCGACTAGAAACAGCTCAACCACATATCCCATTTGAAGGTGGGAGCGTGATGTTTTGGGGTGGTATTATTATGGGTACACGAACAACTCTACTGGTCCTGGAGAGAAGAGTCACTAGTGCTGTGTATAGCGAGGAAGCAGTGGGCGACGGATTTGTTTCAACGGATAACAACGCACCTCCTCACCGAACAGCAGCAGTACAACATTTTCTTGAAGGGGAAGGCATAACCAATTTAGGGTGGCCATCAAATTCTCCTGATATGAATATCATTGAACACGCTTGAGACATTCTAAAAACACGCGTCAAGAAATGAAACAATCCTCCTTTTACCTTATCAAAAAATCCTTATCAAAAATATCTGTTCGTATGTAAATAAAGAAGCACTGGGTAAAAAAACAAAAAACCAAACGGACACACATTTCTCAGTGATTTTTTTCTGTAAACTTTTGAATGTTCTCTTTGTTGAAACGTTCGAAAGTATGTATTTATTTTAGAACATTTTTATATTTTTTAAAAGTTTATTCGTTAGGCAAATTTATTACAGAAAATAATCACAAAAATGTGTCTCCGTTTGGATTTTTGTTTTTTATCCAGAGATTCTTTATTGACATAAGAACAGATATTTTTGATATTTTTTGAGTTTTTAGATCATGGCGAAAAACCCAAAATAAGAAAAAAATATATGAACACGCCACAATCATTCAGACATTACTTATCTGTGCAATGTGTCGCATTTAAGATGAAGACACCCCATATTTTCGCTATTTGAAGGAATACAGATTTGAATGTTTGCACAGTCATATAAGTTGATGGATCAGTAAAAGTAAAAGTAAAGTGTTTGGGTTAGAGGCGCATCAGCAACTAGGCTATTTAGCGACTGGACCTACAGCTTAACGTGGGTTCCGAACCACGGTCATCAGCTTCCGACAAACCCAGGCCAGCACCCCCCTCGGGCTATAAACCCTTGGTTATGTGCCTACCCATAAGTCTATCAGGAAACCTACCGACTGGCGAGTGACCAACGCAGAACACTTCTCAGAAGGCATTCGGCCTTACCCAGCCTTTAACTGGCGTGACTGAGGGGTAATTCGTAGTCGGATTTTACACTCTTGCCTAGAAACAATCACAAACATTTAGGAAAGATAAACGGACAGAAGAAAGAAAAATAACCATCCGAGCGCTGGAATCGAACCAGCTACCGCTCCAGCACGGATTCGGCAAAGCAGACGCTCATACGGCCGCACCAACGCGACCGGCTTGATGGATCACATTTTTTAAGATACTCAACTGAAAGATCAGATTTTCAACTCAGTCTACTACGAATTCACAAACAGGGTCAATTTTCGATATTTTACTTCGCGTTAGAGACATCGAAGAAAGTTATTAGAAAAAGTTGTTCAAAATATTATTTTAATCCCACATACCGAGTTTTATGACAAAACTAGCATTTTTAATTTTTTCAATATTTTGGTCTATACACAAAATTATCACTAGTTTATTTTTTAATTTGATAATCAGTGTGCCATGGAAAGTCATAATTTGTCACTACTGTTAAATGTCAGTCAGATTAAATGTTGAATTTATTGCGTTAAGTTTTAGTCAGTGATCACAGAATTAAAATGCCATTGACTTTAAGGGAAAAAATCGATATAATCCGGTTGTTTGGTGATTTTGCAGAGAAATTGTAGCAGAGAAGTTGTTGCAGAGCTTAACATGAGACATTTCAACATACTCCCGTTTCTCATAGAAAAACAGCCGCTGTAAACGCCCTTTTCAGTGAAACTGGCAGTGTTATTGCAATCCATAAAAAAGGTCAACCTCGTCAAATACACCCGCATCCTGAGGATAACGATATATTGGCAGCAAATCGAGCAAATCCATGCATGAGTCTTCGATATTTATCACCTCAACTGAATAATCAGGATAAGCAAGGATAAAATTAGAAGATGTTTCGTTCATAACAAAATCAAGCCCCATAAACCAAAGTTCCTACATACATTGAAAGAAGATGATTATAATAAAAGATTAGACTATTGTTATTGAGCCCAAGGTAAATTTTTAAATGGCAGACATTTCCTGAAGAAGATTATGTTTACTGATGAGGCTACATTCGCCATTAATGGGGTTGTATCGTTTTAAGACTGTAGATACTGGGCCGGAGGTTAGCCTCACTGGGTTATAAATTGTAAAGGCCAATATTCCTAGAAAGCCAATGTCTGATGTGGGATTTTTAGGAAACCGAATAATTGGTCCTTTTTTCTTTAATGAATCATTGAATGCTGGTCCTTTAGTTATTTGCAGCTCGTCAATGGTTGAACCAAAAATTTCCTATGCGCTGGATAAGAAGAAACAGTCCGTTTGAACTGTGGCCTCTGAGGTCTCCTGATGTTCCACCCATCGATTTTTGTTTTTGGGGCATGATCAAAAACAAAGCTTATAAAACAAGGCCCAGAAATCGAGATGGACTTTATGCCAGAATAAGGTAAGGCCTATTAAAAAATCAGCATCCTGGAACTTAGACAAGTAGCTAAGCAGAATTGTAAAAGAATCCAAAAATGTATTCAAATAGACGGAGTTGAGAGAGATCACATTTGATATATAATTATTTGTACTATGTAAATTATTGTTGTATACTTTTTCCTAAATTTAGTCAATTACCAAAAATTTCCTTTGAAAGTGGTTTTTATTTTACTGAAATATTGTTGAAATGCGGGTTCCGAAACCTATCGACTGGCGAGTGACCGACGTAGAAGACCTCTCAGAAGGCATCCAGCCTTATCCAGCCTCGATCTGGCGTGACTGAGGGGTGATTCCTTGTCAGATATTATACTCTTACCAAGAAACAAGAATTTTAGAAAAAGTCCTTACCTAGTACGGGATTCGGACCCGCTCCACATTAACTGCCATCTCGTAAGGCTGACGCCTTAGACCATAGCTAACATAACATTATTAAATTGACAATAATTTAAGTTTTTACTTCAGTGGCACACTAATTATCAAATTGAAAAGTAAACTGGTAATAATTTTCCATGTAATAATATCCCTAACGTTTACAGAATGCAAAATTAAGCAAATTATTTGAAAAAGTATAATTATCAAGTAATTTTCATGATATTTACAGTTGAAAGGCCACTACGAAATGAGAGTTTTGACATAGGAAACCTTAAAAAATATGGCGCGAGAAGCGGATTCTCGACGAGAGACGTGATCCTTTACCGCTTACAAATAGCGCTTTATATTGCCGGGATTGTAAAAAGCTAAAAATAGTTTGGCCCACAATTTCATGTTGGACGAAGCAAATGGGAAATTTTACTTCTTTACTGTTGGCACACTGAATGCAGAGAAGAGAAAATAAATATTGTAAGAATTGTAAATCTGGGAGTTTCGTTATTTATTTGGTCTGGTGTATTGTATAGAAGTACATTTATTACACCCAGAATACTGCGATAATTTAAAAATTTCTTTTCGTTGCCCTTTAAAAATAGTTTTGTTGAAAACTGATGTACTAGAGCCGATCAAAAAATTTCTTAACAATAAAAAAATCAGATTTTAATTTCCAAATTTGTTTTTTATTTTAATATCTCATAATTGGGTCTTTAATTAAATTAATTTAAAAATAATTATCGATTTTTTACTTTATTTTAAAACTTTATCATAAATAATATTGATAATCGATGCGAAAAACGTTTTAAAAACTTGTTACAATTAATTATTATAAATGAATTAAAATGTACAAAATTTAAAAAAAATCACGTGACTACGAACTCGCTGCGATTAGCCGCTATGTTTGTGACGTCAGAGTACAAGTGTTTTCACATCAATACTGTCAACGGCTTCTATTTGTATATATACTGTCAAAATTATTGTTGGTTAAGTGCAAAATAAAATATTGTTGATTAGTAATTTGGTTCAGTAATGTGTGACAAAGGGTTCATAGGGGCTAATTCTGATAATATACCTGCTGTGGATATTTTTATGGTCACAGATTTTCTGATAAACGACATTCGGTTCGAGGTGCTAAAGTATGGATCTAAGTTTTTTTTAAAAATAATAATAATGTAAATGTAAATAAGAAACAAAATATTTCTATTAAATATAATTAAACCGTTTATAGGGTGTCACGAGAAAATTACGGTGACAAGGCTATAATGTTTTGTTCAACTTAAAGGTAAAAATGGTATTTACACGCTAAAAGGACGTATATGTCCAGAACATAAAGTTCGGAGTAAAGCTTATACTGATACCTTGATTATTAATGAAAAATTATGAAAAGTCCAAGACACTCAATGTCACGATTGTGCAGCTTCAGCAGGCAATAAATACTCAAACAAAATAAGTTATAGAATGTTATAAATAGTAATCTTTTGTATATATTTGATGACAGGTGGTTGTAAACATGCATTAGCACTACTCGTGTGGACACATCGGAGAAGCGAAGACCTAACATCCACTGAAGAAAAATGTTAAATATTGAGCAACCAAAAGATATTTTTTAGTTTTGTAATTATTTTTTGAGCAAAAAACAATATAAATCATAATTAGAAAAACAAAATACATACTGTTTAAATCACTAATTTTATTTCAATAAAAAATACACTGTTAAATATACATCAAACTTCCCCCAACTAGGACAATATAGATAATATATTACAGTAGACTATAATATGTAAACTATATTAATAATCAATTCAGAATAAAACAATCACTACCCAAAATTATATACATATTTGTTTGATTGCATTCATTCAAGTTTGTAATATTTTTAAAACTACACTGATTCTTCAAACCATCACACTAAACTCTATTAACAATATTTAAAAAAAAAATCCACCCATACTACATGATTATTGCTTTAATTAAGGTTTTCAGATGGCGATTTTTCGCCTTACATATTTTACAAACCACCATATTAGACTCTTGATTTAATAATATTTGCAAATATAAATAAATCTGGTTACTAACTACCTCTAATGCATGAACAGCCAGAGATTTCCCAAATAGAGAAGGCACCTAAACCATTTTTTTTGAGTGGGAAACTTAAAGTCGAAGTGTGGGACTCTCCTGTTAAAGTCTACCAAATAGAAAACCACTGTCAGCCTACCATCAGTCTTCAATGCCTATAATAAATATCTAACCTTTATTTAAACCTATCATATTAAATGAATATGTTCAATCAATAAATTAAATGTACCAAAATCCTGGAAAACACTAATTATTTTGACTGTTTAGTTTTCATTTAGAATATAAATATACAATTTTCTAAATATACTTTTTGTTTAGATAGTAGGTTTGCTTTTCTATTTTTCTTTTTTTTTGCATACTCCTTCAGATATTTGTTTTGATTCCATGGAAAACTGCTTTACCAGTCCTTAATTTAACTAGTTGGTGTTCATCCAACTGATCAGACAACTTTCTGTACTCTTCAACCATCTACAAATTAGATTATCCTGTAAAACTTTCATAAGTGTAAGACTTTTCATATACGATTACCTTCCAAATCGGTAGTCGAATTATGTTCTTGTCTAATTCTTGAATATTATTATTCGTATCCTACAAAACTGACGATCCTGTAGAGCTTTCTCATTGTTGCTACCCTCGGTTTTGTTGCTACATGTAGATTCTTTGCGGTCACACAGGAATATTCTTTCTTATAAATTTGGCACGTTATTTTGTTATCTCTACATGAATTAAATAATATAAATAAAAGTTATAAACAAGAATACAAAACAGAAGGGATCCTAATCTGATTTCATTCTGAACTTACCTTTGAGCCTCTATATCTTATGTAAAGATATATGAGTATAACGTCGAAAACAGCACCGAAAGCTTAAATAACAATTAAAAGCATGTATATTTTTAAATCGATCGCAAACCAAAGATATAGGTTAAACCTATAGAACAATAACTAAGATCGATAAACTGTTTTATTTACTTGAAAATCGATTCTTTCCGAACGTCTGTTCAGAAAGAGCGTGAAAAAAAATTTCGGTATAACTAACCGAATTGCCCCCAGCCGAACCGATTGGCCTTCGGTACAATTGTCAGGTCACGATTGTTCCGATTTTTTTCGGGAATTATCGGCGTGTCATTGGTACTAGGTTTAAAAATTTAATTTCAATTTGATATAATTTTTTAATTTTAAGGAGAAAAATAAAAAGAAAAATAATTTTGTTATAAAACGTATATATGACCTTTCCGTTTATGACAAAAAAATGTTTGTTCAAAAGCCTAATTATCTTCCTTCCCTAAAGTGGATTATCGAAATATCTGCAAGATACTTATTTACGATTACTATGGCTTCTTCATCCGACTTAAAATTCATTTAGCATCTTACAAAAATTATACCATTCTTTGATGTAACTTTTCTACACAGGGAACTGTGTTTGTCTCCTTTTTGGTGCACTTTTGTCCACTGTTGTACATGCTGTTACAATTCTGGTATGTAAGGGTTTCTTCACGTCTCATCCATTGTACACATCGACACATAAAAGCGATTAAATTTTTATTAAAACAAGGTAAACTTTAAACTTGAAAAAATTTACCACTAAACACCTTTCTTTTTTATTTCTCGGTGCACGTTTCGCTCACTATGTTAGCATTATCAGGAGACGATCCAATCAGAGAAGCGACGATCATGAGACGAGCTAATCAGAGAAGAGTGAATCATCTCCTGATGATGCTAACATAGTTAACGAAACGTGAGCCGAGAAATTAAAAAAAAGTTATTTGCTGTTTAGTGCAAATCTCTCCGAATTTAATGCTTCACACCGAAGGTTCCAATAGAGGAATTACTCAAAATGTTTCAGTGCAAATGCAAATGCTTGTACACAGTTTTTTTAATCGCCTGTCTTCTAAATGTATAAACAACACTTTATTAACAGATAGATAGATGAATATAATAGGCCTAGATAATGTGCAACAGTATTTTAATATTTGGTATAATTAACTATTATATAAGAGGGAGCGACCTGTGCATTAGATATAGCAATCTCTCCTAATGCATTTACCATGTTGCTACAAATTTCCTGATCTTTTTTTCTTCTTCTTCAGCTATTTTCTCTCTATTCTCTCGAGATCATCACTCCAATTGATTTGAGAGTGTCATCTCATTCTATGCCACCATCAGGGTTTCCAATTTTGAGCAGTGGTGTTGCAATTCTCATGTTACTGTCTCGCGTTATATCCTGCATTGTTACATTTTAGCTTGTGAGGTTGTAACGTCTTGTTACACCTTAATAGCTGCTCCGGTACTCTTTGTTCGTAGGCATTATTTGGTCGTGCTTACGGGTTCAGGAAAAATAAAACAAATGATAAGGGCGCCAGCCAATTTAATAACCCGGACTGGCAAATGATTTATCAAAAAAATATATACATGTGTAAAACAACTTATTTAATAATGACTTAAAACTAGAAGCAACTCAACTAGAAACAACTCGACTAGAAATGCGGTGAAGATACAAATGACATTAATGTAGTTAAGACGAATAGTATACTAAGTGATATGGTAACATTCGATACATTAAACACACTATATATATATATATATATATATATATATATATATATATATATATATATATATATATATATATATATATATTATATATTCCGGATTCCGGAAGATTGGAAAGATGCTCTAATCCATCCACTGCATAAGAAAGGAGATTGAACGGATGTAAACAACTATAGAGGGATATCTCTTCTCCCAGTTTGTTACAAGATTCTATCTCAATGTCTACTAGACAGAGCACAGGGACAGTTAGAACCTAACATTGGTCAATATCAAGCAGGTTTTCGACCGGGCAGATCCTGCCCTGAACAGATCCTGAATCTGAAGTTGATTCTAAGACATCAAAAACTGTACCATAAAAATCTCGTCTGTACATTTGTGGATTTTAAAAAAGCATATGATTCTATTGACCGCGAATCTTTATTCCGAATCTGAAAGAACAAGGACTAGATCTGAAAACGCTGGCAATTATTAAAGCAACGTTAAAACTCAAGGTCAAAAGTTAAATTCATGGGTGACATCTCAGAGCCCTTCGAAATTAAAACTGGAGTGATACTAGGGGATGGACTCTCGCCACTCTTATTTAACTGTGTTCTAGGCTTAAGTTTTACGGACTCATAAAACGGATGAATCCGAGTAGGTTAACTAGACAAATAGTTGAATTTTATGGAAATAGGAGTAGAGCTAAAGTAGAAATAATTAAATGGATTGCTGCAATTAAAGAGGACCTAAGATAAAAATCAGCAAATATTACATAAAGTGAAATTCAGGATAGAGGCTGTTTCAGACACAAGGTTAACGTTTGGAAGGTTGGCCAGAGAGAGAAATGTAGGAAGACTGGAACAACTTGGTCTGACGAAAGGAAAAAAGCTCATAGCGAAAGAATGAAATTAGTATGGGCGCAAAGGAAGGCTAACCACAACAAACGCCTCTAATTGTACTTCGCGTGGTCCACCAGGGCCTATACGTGACTAATAATAATAATAAAAAAAAAAAAAATATATATATATATATATATATATATATATATATATATATATATATATATATATATATATATATATAATATAAAACAGACCAATCAAAATATATGATGCAATAAATAAAAGATAGAAAAAAGATTCGGTGTTAACGGCTTATGTCAGTAATTAGATAATTTTAGGCGTCAGTCATTCCCAAATAGAAGTTCTATAAACGAGTACTACGGTAATCGTCCGCTTCAAAAGAATCTGAACCTTTCTTGAACAAAGTTACCAATCTTAGTGCTGCGAAAGTGCTAGCTAGGTAGCGGGGCTTCCAACGGGGCACAACTAGTCTACAATAGTGTAGTCACGACTAGTCTACAATCGAAACCATGTGGCCTCATACGAAATTCGGCTAACAGTTTTTTCAAACGTTACAAGGTTCTTGACTTTTGATTTACTCCTATATCATTTGTTTATTCTATTGAGCAACAATCTCAATTTGACATCTGTATGTCATAATTGGAGAGATGCATCTAAAACACTGTTACTGTAACCTTTTCTTAAAAAAAAAAATTAGTTCTAAAGATCATCAATGTCAAAACGCTTCACCAAATTATAACCTTAACGCTATGAAAAAGTTACTGGTATAATTCTCATCGGTTCAAGCCACTGTTTACGTCGGTCCCTTCTCAATGTCGATAGATGCTTCAGCAATCATCATGAAAATGGCATAATGAAAAGCCATAATTTGAGTCATTCTTTCACAAAACTTTATATTGACCTCTTGCCATTTAGAATGCGCTATAGCGAGCACACAAACACAGACCTATCATTCGCAACCTAATATAACATTGACAAAAAAATACGTTGCACAGTAACAACGGAATCGTTATATCTAAAAAAGTGTTGAATGGTAAAAATGAGATGTCCCACGTTCCACTGTTAAACTATTTCACGTTCCTTATCAAAACTGAACCCTCTGAAGTGTTCACAAACAGTATCCGATTGTTTCCGGCTACTACTCATTTCAAAAACATGTATTCTTTTTATACTACCCTCTACATAAAAGGCCTTTTTTTGTTGTGCCATTGTATGTGATGTATTTTCCAATAGAGATAATAATCAAATAATTCTCCCGAGAAAAGAAGAACAAACAAAAAGAATGTTGTCAGCTCAGCATAGATGTTGGCATACTAGTCGCGTATGTATATGCTTTTAAGAGTTTGCGCTTACGGGAAATGTTTTACTTGGAGATTAAGGTAATAGCTTTTGGCTTGTATAAATTTACTATTACGTGCCCTCTTGCCACCATCAATCTACTATTAAATGTTGCTTTAAGAAAAATGATTTTAATGCATCCCTTTACGCGTGCTTGAGAAAAATCATGTAAATAATATTGTGATAGAGCCATATACAGGGTCTCCCATTACTTATCCGAAATAGAGCAACTGGTGATAGTAGAGATCAAAATAAGAGGATTTAGTCAATAAATGTGTTGGCAAATGTTAGTTATTAAAAATATACAGGGTGTTGAAAGGGAAACTAAATTTTCGAAAAATTGAGATAATTTAAAAAGGGTTATAGATATCAGGTATCGGGGTAGGTTTTCCAAGGTAACAAATCCGAATTTGGTACTAGTTTGAGCCTAGTTCCCAGAGAGCGCTTGCTACCTACTTTGTGAGGCTTGCTACCTACTCGCTAATACACTATAAAGCTGAGAATATTTTGATTTAAAAATAGAAAGAAGTCATAATTCCAACGTAAAAAAATACCTGTGGTCAATATCGATATATCATGGCGTTTGCAAGATATTCGTGTTCGAATATTCGATTACACATCTTGTCGATGGCTGAAAAGTCTCCAGTTCATAAAATGTGCCTTGAATTCGATGAAAAAAGAAACATTAAGATGACAAAAATACAATGGATTTTATTTAAAATAACAATTTTTTGAAATTTTACCATTTATCTCAAAACATTTTCGCGGGCTCTTTATTAAGTGACGCCTCACATTTGATAATATCTTTTCTTCATTTCTAATAACATTGGCCTCTTGTTCAATTTTGTGTAAAAGTTTGCCTCATGTGTTAATTTTATTCTTAGGATATTCTTAGCTTAGTTCAGGATTTTCTGCGATACTAACCAAAATATCTTCTTGTTCTATCGTTATACGTTTAGGTCGTCCACCAGGATTGATTGAAAATTCTTTGAAAAATTTGTCGATCATGGATAGTTCTGGTTGGGTAAAGCCCTTCATACCTGGTAACTTTATAACTTTAACAACATCTTTAACTTTATAACATCTATTAAATCACGGTTAGGAAACTTATTAAATCTGGGCATTTTTTACAAATTATTTAATACCAACTTAAGAGGAGAGATAGAAAACAATGACAGTTGTCATCCAGACGGAATAATTTGTACACCACATTCAAAGCACACTTTGTGAATTATATATATTTTCAGCGATTGAAAAGATGTGCAATGGAATATTCGAACACAAATATCTCGCAAACGGGTGATATATCGATATTGACCTAGGGTACTCTCTTTACGTGGAAATCTATTTTGGATATCTATTTTCTATTTTGAATCTATCTCTTCTTTATTTTGAAGTTAAAATATTCCCAGCATTATAAAGTGAAAAAATATGAACGAGTTAATTCCTCACAAAGTAGGTAGCAAGCGCCCTCTAGGAACTAGGTTCAAGCTAGTACAAAATTCGGATTTGTCACCTTTGAAAACGCCACTACCCCGACTTTGAATCTGGTCGATATCTTTAAGCGTTTTTAACTTATCTCAATTTTTCGAAAATTTAGTTTCACTTTCAACACCCTGTATCTTTTTAATAATTAACCTTTTCCAGCACATTTATTGACCAAATTCTTCTATTTTGATTTCTACTATCACTAGTTACTTTATGGGGATAAGTTATAAAACGCAGAAATTTCCATTGGTCGATATTCACAACAATTTGGACCCAGTGAATCCACAACATGGCGTATTTTACGAAAGGATTTAGCTCTGAAGGCATATAAGGTTCAAGTAATACAGGAACTTAAGCCACTGGATTATTCAAAACGTCGTATATTTGTCAATTGGATTAAAGAACAAACAGATTTTTCTCAAAAAACATCTTTTTAGATGAAGTACATTTTGAAATCGGTGGTTATGTTAATAAACAAAATTGCCACATTTGGTGAGGAAAATCCATTAATGGTGGATTTTCCTCATCAAATGCCATGAGAAACTTTTCATGAGAAACCTTTACATCATAAACGAGTCACTCTTTGGTATGCATTATGGCCAGGAGGAGTAATTAGGCCAATTGTCTCCCATCTTTTCTGTCCCATTCCTTCCGTTTCGAATTTTTAGCATTTAGAAGTTCTATGCCTTCCACATCAAGAGCTTGTTCTCTTCTTCTTCTAGGTCTTTCCATTAGTCTTGTTTCCTACATTTTCATGTAGAAGTGTTATTCGTGTTCTCCTATTCTAGCCGCATGTCCTGCTCAGTGTAATCTCTGAATTCTTATGCAGTCTGATATGTTAGCCTTGAAGTAGTGATACATTTCATTATTTCATCTTGCTCTCCACACATTATATTTATAACATCCACATTCACATATTTATTTTATGACATCATAAATTTTGTTTACGATTTTCTCAGTATCTCTCCAAA
Organism: Cosmopolites sordidus; assembly: GCA_031761425.1. Taxonomy (NCBI): domain Eukaryota; kingdom Metazoa; phylum Arthropoda; class Insecta; order Coleoptera; family Curculionidae; genus Cosmopolites; species Cosmopolites sordidus. The sequence goes on along the minus strand of JARFXV010001030.1, from coordinate 769,282 downwards.
TGAGGCGTACTACGCGGAGCGTCCTTCGTGCTAGTTCAACCACATTGAAACTCAGTCAACCACTTAGGAGCTATGAAATATACAGGAGCAGAATCTCCATAATACTTTTTTAACTTGTCTTCGGTTTACACGATGGTTTTTCTATGCAAAAAAATAATGTTTAATCAACACACAAAAAATCGCGTTTTCCATAGTGGCAAATACATATACTTTTCACTTGGTCCTAGTATAATCAAATATCATCTAGAATTAATAGTTTGTTCATGAAAATTTGTACGAAATCTTGAAAAAATGAGAACTGAATGTTGCTATATTAAAGCTTGTACGCTCTGTATAGCACATAGTTTATAGTACAGTCTAACTGAAGCAAGTTTATTCAATATTTGATGTAAACATCCAATAAGTTTGATATAAAAAATAAAAAGTATGCCCCAAAACAGAAAATAATACTATATTTTATATAAAAAATCCTGCGTCTTGGCTCAATAAACTCTCTGAAGGATTTCTGGCAACCTCTCGATAAGCAGAAGAAACGACAGTTCATGGAAAAGTGTGGAAAATGCGCTCGGCACAATACGCATTTACATAAAAGTCATTTCCAACAGCATCTGCATGGCGTTGTGTTGCCGAATTGTATTTAGAATGGCTGAAAAAGGAGCGGTGGGTCCTTTTTCCGCGAGGTCTCGATTGGAAGGGTAGGAGATGTCCGTAGAGGGTTAGCCTTGTCATTCTTTTTTTTCCTTTGCTCTTTTCCATTGCGTACTGTAGCTGACGGGTCCTTTTTGTAATAGAAATCGTTTTTATGGTTTTCGTTATAGTGCCTTCCGGATCACTTAATTCTTTCAGATAACGTTATTGCTATTTTCTTTAAAGTAGCGTAGAATAAAAGCGCTGAATAAGAACTGATATAAATAAAATTTATTGTACGAGGATAAACAGTAAACGAGGAGTGACAAACCAGATACTTTTCCGATAGATGACGGTGCGACCGCAAAGGTTATTTCATTTTTAAAAATTAACTTATTTTTTAGTAAACCCCATTTATTTCAAATCGATATGACGTTTAGTCTTGTTTTAACTGTTCGAAAGCATATAAGTTGCATAATCAGATATCATGTATTATTTATACCAAAAAAAGTGGAAAAATTATTATGGGGGCGCTGCTCTATCACATTTCATGGTTCATAAGTGGTTTACTGATGTTCGATGTAGTCTAACCAGCAGGAGAGATACTCTGCTCTGAGAGCGCTCCGTTCAGGTCATTACTGAGGAAATAGTTAACAACATTCGTGGTATCGTATTGTCCAATCGCAGATTAAAGGTTAGAGAAATTGTTAAGATGATAGATATCTCGACCGAATGGTTACGGAACATCATACACGGATATTTTGGTTTGAGGAAGCTGTCAGGGTAATGAATGCCGCGTTTGCTCACTACAAATCAAAAACGACATCTAGTGACCACTTTGCAGGTTTAGATATCTATAAGAACAATCCGAAAGAGTTTTTGTGGCGAGTTGTGACTGTTGATGAAAGTTGGATTCATAACTACACATCAGAAATGAAGGAAGAGTCAAAACATTGGCTTTTAACCGGCGAACTTGCTCCGAAGATGCTTCCAATGATTAGTTTTTTGGTTTTCTCAAGGCATTATCTTCATCGACTATATACCAGAATAGATTCTGAGTGTAGAATATAAGGATCATAACCTGGCTGGAGCAAAGACCTCACACAAGTGACCTGGCGGTCCTCGAGTCATACTATAGGAATTGGCGACTGATACCGAATCGTTCTAAATCAGTGGTCTGTGATTTCCATCTCTCGACGAGACAAACATAAGTTGAACTGGACATTTTTGGCGGAAAGAAGCTAAGGCATCAACTCACCCTAACTTATCTTAGCGTCATCCTGGACAGATCCCTCAGTTACAGACAACTTATCTCCAGAATGGCACAGATAGTTAAGACCCGAAACAACATTCTTCATAAGTTGGCAGGATCATCCTGGAGAGCGAACGGTCAGACAGTCCGAACATCTGCGCTAGCACTCGTTTACTCGTCTGCAGACTATTATGCCCCTGTCTGGTACAAACGTAAACATACTTATAAAGTGGATATCCAGTTGAATGACACTTGAGCATCATATTTGACACAGTGGTATCAATACCACCGGCTAGCTCGTGGGTATTACACAAAGGTGTAATATTGCTCCTCCTAAAGAACAATGGGGTAGAATGCAAATATGTCAGAATAGGTCAGGACCTGAACAACCTATCATGGTATAGAGTGAAATCGAGCCATCCAATCTGGATAGACACAGACTTGCAAAAATAACGCAGACATTAATGAAAGGTGGACTCGATGTGACTGCGGCGACCCACATCGTCTCTGTCTGGATCTCTGTGTGTATGTGCCATATATATATATATATATATATATATATATATATATATATATATATATATATATATATATATATATATATATATATATATATATATATATATATATATATATATATATATGAGATATATGATATGAGATATATGATATGAGTATATATTTATGATATTTTGACCTTATGTGTACTTTGTGATTTATTTATATTTACTTATACTTGGTTTATATTTTAGCCAAAGTTTAATGTATGTTCATTCCTAGTTCTCGTTTATTGTATAAAATGTCATAATGTAGTATATCACAAGACGTTTCTCATTCTCATGGCATTCTCAAATGTTGTAAGGCTTCGACTGAAGAGTCCAACTGATGTGCACGGGTCGTTGCGCTCGCTCTTGTAGGCAGCCAGCGACTGCGCAGATTGAATCGGGGTAGTTCGGGGTTACTCGCGGCGCTCGCAAGGTTTATTGATTTTTCTTTCTCGTCGCCACGTGGCCGTGTTTCTTCTTTTTCATAAGTCCATACTTTTGGAATGTTGCGAGCATCGTTTCGCCAATTTAGCTTACTCCTCTCTTCTATTTCAAGGGCTTCTTTGATTGTTCGGACCTTGTAGTTTTCAATATTCGCTATTTCTTTGGCTTCTTTAAAAGTGATTTTATGCCCTGTTTGTAGATGGTGCTGGAACAGAGTGGAAGTGGTTTGTTTATTGTTAAGTTGTTTTTATGTTCTGGCCGAAATTCGTCTGTTTGCTTGTTCTATGTATGCTCTGTTGCAGTTGAAGCAAGATATGCTATATACAATTTTCCAGTCTAACTTTGTCCTTGGGGTTTTTTTTAGTATATTTGAGACATTTTTCGGTGGCTTGTAGGCTGTTCTGATCTTATGTTTTCTTAGTAGTCTGCCTTTCCTATCAGTGATCCTTTTACGTATGGTAGCAGGACCTTTGGTGCATTTGGTTCCTAGTCCTCTATTGTTTTTCGTGTGTGGCTTTCCTGACGGTGAATGGCCTTCCTGATACAATTTTCTGAATACCTATTTTGTCTAAGGGTTCTGGAAATTTTTGCTAGTTCTTCGCTTCGTGTATCTGGTAATGTCAGTCGAAAGGATCTGGAGATCAAGGCGTTACTGCTTGGATTTGTTGAGGTATCGACGTTGAGGTATCGATCGGTCTAAGTTGGTTTTCTATACACTGTGTATTCGAGGGTGTTCGACTATTCGACTTCCAGGGTAAACTGTGTTCTGGGGTGGATTTTGTTTAATTGGATCAGGAAATTGTTTAGAAGTTAATTTTCGTGAAGCCATAAGATTTCTTTCTCTTTCCATACATGATGAAAAGGAAAGAAATTTACATCAAATGAAGAGATATTATATATATATATATATATATATATATATATATATATATATATATATATATATATATATATATACATATATATATATATATATATATATATATATATATATATATATATATATATATATATATATATATATATACATATATATATATATATATATATATATATATATATATATATATATATATATATATATATATATAATATATATATATATATAAATATATATATATATATATATATATATATATATATATATATATATATATATATATATATATATATATATATATATATATATGTATCCGCATCCACGCTATTCTCAAGACCTGTCCCACTCTATTTTCTTTCTCTTTCCATACATGATGAAATGGAAAGAAATTTACATCAAATGAAGAGACTCTGCATATTCTGCAGGGATCGAAAAGTCGTACATTGCATACAAAAATTGGAAGATCATTGGTCAAAGTGTATGGAGCTAAAAGGAGATTATGTTGAAAAAAAATCGGTCAAAAAAAGCACTTGACTGTTCATTTCACTCTCGTATAATACTCTCCAGTAATTTTGAGGAAATGCTTGTCCAACTTATTTGAAGAAAACAGGATACATAACACGACACTAAATTTGAATATAACTTTTAAAACAAGGCGAGCGAATTCCACTCTTCTAGAAAAAGAAAAATTGCAAAATGTAACGGATATTTTTGAAAATAGAGAACAAAACTTAAACTTCATACATTATAATTAAAAATGTAAAACGTTTTCCTAGTAAATAGAAATTTATATGTTCGCGTACAAAATAAAGACTTTATATTTTATAGTGCATTCATATTCATTGTTTGCATTATTAAGAATTGAAAAATAATGTTATTATCAAGAAAGTATTATTAAGATTATTACAAAATTGTTTATTCTATATGTGTGATTGAAAAACTATATGTGGGGGGAGGGGGGATAGAATGAAAGTCTGGTATTTTTTTCGATAGGCACTGGTGCGATCGCAAAGGTATTTGCATTTCTGAAAAGTAGCTTCGTTTCTACTAAGGTTTCAGGAATATCAAACCGATATGACATTTGGTTTTATGAAGATAATCTTCAACAGCAGATAAGCTCGATATTGTTGCTACTATAAAATAAGCGAAAAGTTAAATCACAAGTGTTTTCATAAAGCTCACAATTTTCAAACACTTCCATAATTCGATGTCGTCATTTACCTAATAATGTTTACACCTACTGTTAATTCCACTTATAATTTGGTACTAGTTTGAGCTTAGCTCCTAGGGGGCGCTTGCTACCTACTTTGTGAGGAATTAACTAGCTCATATTTTTTTGAATATTTATATATTATTGATGTCACTGTTTATAAAACTAAAAACTGAAGAATCGAAACATATACTCGTAAGATCAAAGACTTATTACTAACTAGATCGTCGTCTATTTTAAATTGAGAGAAGTAACGATGGAAACGATTAAGAACCCGTCCTGATTCGTCTCCCTTTAATCAGAACAAACCAGATTTAATCGCACCTTATCTGGCGGGCCCGCTTCGTTCCGCGACATAAATAATTATTCTTAAATTTAATTTGAAATTCTTGTAAATCCGTCTGCTGTCAATGGACAAAGGGACAGAGGAATTACCGGCTTTGTCGGATTCGCTCGTTCTGCCGGCTCCTTTATTATCGAGACCTTTACTGCTTTGTTTGTTCCGTCTCTTTTAATCGTTCCACGACCAGATTGCAATTATCCACCGTAGTAAATCTGATTGTGCCGTTGAAGTGAAGAGTGTTGCTTTTATTGAACCTTTCTTAAATAGTTTCGACTACATGGTTCGTACTTTCTTAGGTTTTCCTACCGTTAATATTTCAAGAAGATTTTTAATTCTTGGACACTTTCCAGAAATGATGTTTTCTCTTCAGTTTTGTTATTTATAAAAGTGTTCCTTAAATTTCATCCTTTTTTTAAAACTGCAGATTGTGTTTACCTCACGTTTGTTTGCTGCTCATAAATAAAAGAGCTGTTGTTCGTGGGTGACAAGCAGTTGAAGATAAACTTTTCACGTGAAATAACGAAGAAAACATTACCAATATCAAAGGTCTTGTACTCAGTAATTGTGTGTCCATAGAAGTAATTCAAGTGCGTGCGCCAGATAACGCCACTGTAAAAGGTCCAGATTTATGGTAAAACAATTCATTGTTTCTTCATCAAAATCCACACTATCGCACACCTCAATAATTATTCGGCAATTTTTTACCTTCCACAGGTACCATATTTACCAGATATGGTTCCGTGTGCCTTTTTCATGTTCATCAATTGAAGAAACCATTTCCTGGATGGCGTTTTGTGTCCATAGAAGTAATTCAAGTGCTTTCGCTGGTATCTTTGAAGGGGATATCCTAAGTCAAGTATAAAAATGTTTCAAAGACTGGAAAAAATATTCGAATCAGTATAGAGTAGTGAGAGGGGATTACTTTAAAGGACAGAAAGGATAAATAAATAAATACTTTACATTTTATTTAAAAAGGCACCTTTCGTTTGGATCACAGGAGTATTCTATTTAATGTTCGAATGATTTTGTTGTTTTCTGAAATACTCCACGATTAAATACCGAATAATAGATACTGTTGCGACATCAAGCGCTTCTCTAAATACATACACACATGAAACGCATCAGACCGAAACAGCATTATGCAAATCGGAGCCAATTCTGAGCACTTATCGCAACGACTTCCCCCATGGTGCCCGTAGACTTTAACTAACCGACGCTGGTTCGGCTAAGGCGGCAGCGTTTTCTTTTTGTAATCAGACAACATTAATTCCGCCGCCATTGCAAAGTTATCGCGAGACGAGACTGCCCAATTACCGATGCATTCGTGTGTACGGATATGTACGTGCTTCAAGTTGCTACGAACAGTCGACGGGATGCCGAAACTAAGTGTTTGAGCACGCCGGTTGAGCCATTGAGCGTATCACAAACGATTTTATTGATTTAATAGTCGTAAAGTATTGCTATTGAGATGACAAAATTTAGTTTGCTCCTCAATTTGATAAAAATAAATGCGATTTTAAATAAATATATAACCAACAAACTTTTCTGTATTATCAATAAATGATGTTTAATTATTCTAATGCAAATATGATCACACCTTAAATGAGTATAATATATACAGGATGAGAAAATTAACAAACCCATTAACCTCATAACAGTGGAACAAGTTTGAATTTGAACTTTTTTTTATTTACCGTATGGCTCACATGGATGTGATACAAAGATAAAAAATATATAAAATAAAGTTCAGCATCAGGTAAGATACATCACAATAAGTACATCAAATTTTAAAATCGAGGCCATTGATCCATTTCAACACGAAGTGTGTAGCTTTAAAGAAATCATTAATTTTACCACTTTATGTTGTAAGAGTCACAAGCAAGCACAGTCAGCACAGTCACAAGCTCGCGATCCAGTCAATCCCCATTTGTAGAAAAAGTCACGGCATATGCCATGGGACATTCTTATTCTGTTAAGTGTCTTCCACTCGTGGCGATGAAGCTCCATTCCTGGTAAGGGTGCTGTAGGGTCGATGACATAAGCCGCCTGTTTCGGTCTCAAAATATTCCAGAATTCCCTCCATTTAGCATTTGTTGAAAGCACGGGCGTAGCCAGGATTTAGTTTGGGGGCGGGGGGGGGGGGGGGGTTAGTTTGAAGTAAATAAAACAACAAAAATATACTATTCAATATACTATACTATTCAAAATATAAAATTCAACAAAAAATATATATATTCAATTCAAATGTAATAATTTAACTCTCTTCACTCCTCGTATTTTTTCAGTATAATATTAGGTAATATTTGGCTTATTTCGGCCCCCCCCCCCCTTGGCTACGCCCGTAGTTGAAAGGTTGAAACTTTCTCCGAGGAGTTATTCTGTAATATAATATATATGGGTATTCTGTAATATAATATATATTCTGTATATAACTATAATGGGGGATCTAGACTTCAGTCTCTGCAGGCCAACAACATGTCGTGTATTGGTAGGTCATCGGAAAACAACGCAGTTTTGAGAAACCCTAACATACTAATAGCTTTTAAAAGAAACGTGTTCAGTGGTTGTATATAGCCAGTTATGACAGATGATATGGAAATAGTAACTCTTACTGTAGATTCTGGGAATCGGTTGAAAACAACTCAGAGGGCTACTAAAAATACTATGTTGAGTGTTTCTTTGAGAGATCACATTCAAAATGACTAGTTGAGAAGAAAGGCATATGACTAGATAAGACATCGAAAGATGAACGAGTCATATAGTTCAGTGGCGACCAAAAGAACACGAGACTTGGGCGACTTTAAGAAAAGATTGGGAACAGTTTGATTTAAGGTTGCCCGAGATGGGAACAACTGGAATGTTCAAGGGAGGTCTATATTCAGGAGATGATGCAGAAAAGCTGTTAAAGCATGGATGGAGGGGGGAGTTAAGAGCTGGATGGAGCAAGTGTCACGATAGCATTTTGTTTTGGCGCCATTTTTTTCATGATGTTTGTGACAGTTTGGGTCTGGCTGTTGTGTAGTGCAGACGTGTACGTTTTATTATGGATAAATACACGTTAAAAAACGCAGTAAGATTGTTGAAGTGTACATTTAAAAATAAAGGTAGGCTGCCATGGGGACTGCCGACAGAAGTGAAAACTTGAAACTTTGGAATAACTGTGTTTTTTTTTAAATTTTTAAATTATTTATGGTATGAATAATTAAAATTTCATTATATAATTAAATTCCAATACCAATATTGGAAATATTCAAAAATAAATATTTGTTTTTGTTATTAATTTTTCTACATAAAAATATTAGCATATTAAGTACTCACTCTTGTACTGCACAGTGATTCTACAACTAAACAGTCAAAATAATTAATCAAACAATTTAAACAATGTACAATATACACAAACTAAACTTTTCACCTGGTCAATTTAACTTCACTTACTGCTGCTACAGCATCTCAGTGACGCGCACATGATACAGTCGAGTATATACATTGTATTAGTGTATATATGTGTATACATGTACATATGCCGCTGCGCATCGCTAGTCTGGCGCAATACGTCATTAGCATGTCGGTGACGCAAACCTATAAGTTTTATCCCTACCAAAAACCTCTCAACGCGGCTAAAGAACTTCACTTCAAAAATCAATTATTGCGTTTATTCAAACAATATCAAGAATTCGGAACAGTTGGAGATAGGCTGGTGATTCAGGAACAGTGCGAAGCACTGAAAGTATTGCACGTGCGGAGAAGTCTCTAGAAACTTCGATTCAACGACGTGCTGCATAATTGGGATTTTCTTCACGCAGTTTATGCCGCATTTTGAGAAGTGACTTTCGCATGCTTTCCTTTGAGATTCAAATTGTTCAAGACCTGTTGCCTACAGACAGTAATGAACGATTAGAATACCATAAGGCCATAACTAACCACTTCCATCAAATTGACAATTTTCATATAAAGTGGCTATTTTGATTTTCGGATCAAAGAAATAATTTCTGCCACATTCATCAGCCGTCATTACATGTTATAAGATTACAGCACAGCATAGTGTAGTATGCTTAAAACATCAGTTGATGACATGTTTTTGAACATGATCGTAGAAATGCAGTTACAGTCAGTCAGTCAATGGTAAACGCTACAGACAACTTTTTGGTTCCTCAATTGAAGGGGTAAATACTTTGTGATTGCAGGTGATTGGAGCAAGATTGGGTCACACTACATATATTTCTGTCAAAGAATAGATTCTGCGCTAAAAGAATTGTTGGTTTTTTGAGATCAACCATTCATCAAGCCAAATTTTCACTTCTTCCTAAAAATGTATTGTTTTGAACGTCAGTGCGGCACTAATCGAAATTAGGGGTAGTCCGAAGGTGCTAAGTTCGGTGAATATGACAAGTGGGGTAGAACATCCCATTTAACGTTTTCCAAGTAGTTTTTTACAGATTTCGAAACATGCGACCGAGCATTGTCATGTTGAATGACTTTATCGTGTCTTTGGGCGTATTCTGCTCGTTTTCCCTACAACACTCTGTACAATTTATAAATTGTTATCGGTATCGATCGCCAGTAATCGTTTCACCAGGTTTCAGCAATTTATAATACATAGTTTCTCTACTATCCTACCAAATATTTCTTTCCATGTATAAGACTGGCCTGGGCCTACCCAAATTTTTGCACTTTGGACTATCAAAATAGGTCCACTTTTCATTACCTGTCGCAAGTCGATGCAAAAAACTTTTTCTTTTCTGTCTTGCAAAATTTCATTAGTGCTTTTTCGCCTTTCAGTTCATATGGAACCCATTTTCCTTCTTTCTAAATCTTTCCTAATGCGTGTAAAAGTTCGTTAATGCTGGATTAGACAAAATTCGATGCTTCTGCCAATTGTTTCAACGTATGAATTTAGCTTGCAAATCTGCATCTTCAAACTTTTTCGACTCTCCAGAACGCTCCTTAACTTTAAACAAAATCACTACTTTTAAAACGTTTGAACCATCGTTCACAAATTTTTTGGGTTAGAGCATGTTTACCAAAAGCTTCAGCCAACAATATCACCTTCCTTCACCTATGTCACCTACAACCTTCTGTCTTCAAATGACAGAAGGTTATTAAATTTCTTCGCAAAACTTTTTTTCTGGTTCATAATTCGACATATTTACAGCTATGAAAAATTATGTTTTTTACACAATGACAATTAATAACGAATTAGCTTTTGATGGCGTATGTTTACCCTCCAAGACGCCATAGACGTCATTAGTCTATACTAACAAATGTAACGCCATCTGTTAGCAAAATCGACATTATTAACCGAAACACCTATTAGAAGTGCGAACTTTGAAAGTAACTATATTTGGTTTAACACTTTGTGTGATTTCAGATAATGTCGGGAAAAACACTGACAACGTAAGCCTAACAATTTGTGCTGGATGTTTAGAGTCTCTTTCATCCATTCAATATGTTATATATAATATAGTTAATTTAATTGCGTTTTATTTATTTTGCATTATGACATTGTAATATTTTCTTTAGAGATTTATTTTATTAGAATTAATTGGTGTTTCAGTTATTAATAGGTCGATTCTTTCGCAAAATTTGAGCGTGTATTTCCATAACAAAATAAATTACCTTAATAAGCATTGGCCATCGTTAGCTATTACTTTTTCCCATCTTTCTATCAAAGAATGGATCCCGCGCCAAAAGAACTTTTGATTTTTTGAAGCCAAGTATTCATCAAGCCAAATTTGCACTTCTTAGTAAGAATGTAAGTGTTGTTCTGAAACTCTCAAATGAAACAGCCAACATTTTGAAGAATATTTTTCTTATTCGTTTAATTTTTCGAAATAGAGATTTATTGCGACCGCCTAGATCTCCTGATTTGACAGCTCCGCATAATTTTTTACGGGGAGGAGATTTACGTAGGAAGAGATTTACGGGGAAGAGATTTACGTAAATAAATCACAAACTACTAACTCAAGGATAAAATTCGTGTTGAAATCGTTTCATCGACACCCACATATGTTAACAAGAATTCTGGAAATTGTGTTAAAAAGGGCACAACGTTGCATTGCTGCTAAGGGCTCACATTTGATTAACATAAATCACAAAACTTAATTAAGACACAATTTAAAGATGAAATAAACATACGAGGGTTGTTCTGCTAGTTTACAGCCACAACATGAAGATGGCATTACTCGTCAAAAATATTCCGGTAATATAATTGCGGATGCGTTGAAAGATAATCCTGAAAATTTCAGTCATATTAGATGCTCACTGGCTGTTTAACAGTCTGTGAAGATGGAATAAATCGAATATCGAGCCGTCAATACATTCTTGCTTTTGAAAGGAAATATGCCTATGCAAATTAAAGCCAAGATGGATGTCGTTTACAGTGATTCTGCATCAGTATTATACATTTACCAGTACGAAATTTTTGGCAGCTGAATTTAAACCAACTAGTCATACCAGCTTGGTTGAGGTTGAATGTTCGGAGTTGCCTAAGTTCGGGGCAACGTCAAAGCTCGGGGTTGAAAAAGTTCACCAAGTGGTGCTAGACGACTGTCAAATTAAGGTTAGAGAGATAGCAGAGGTTGTACACATCTCGAAAGAACGTGATTGTCATATATTGATTGAAGATTTAAGCATGCAACAGCTAACCGCGCGTTGGGTGCCACGATTATTGAATGTCCACCACCGTATTCACCAAATCTGGCTCCCAGCGATTTTTTCTCTTTCCTAGGCTCCGAGTTTCGCTTGGAGGACAGAGACAGGACAGAAAAAGTAAAACTGAATTTGATAAAAAAATATTTGTTTCTGGGTTAGGGTGAAAACTTTTTAGACCATCCTCGTATTATTGAAAAAAATTGTCTTGTTGTTTTTAAAAGTTATAAATAATTAAACCATTTTGCGTCACCCTGTAGTACGTCAGATCATTTGTTTACGATGAGTCTTAATAAAAAAGTTGTTTCCTTTTTCTAATTTTTTTAACGTTTTTTTTTTATAATTTGTGCTACAGGTTACAGGTTTATCGGTTAATAAATGAAATAGAAATATAATCCCAATTGCCCCAAATTCCGATATAACTGTAAATGTTGTTATAACTGTATGTTATTTATTATTCTCGGACACGTTTCAAACTCAGACTGAACCGAAAAAAAGTAACCAAAACCACGCGACTTTTAGTTTAAATCAACATTGACGAACGCCGAATTCGGTTAGGGCATAAGCTCTAAACAAACCGTCACGGAAATCGCATTAATTACATGTTCTCTTTAGCTCAGACGACAAATTCCAATAAAATGTTATTTGGTTTTCGTTTGGTTGGCTAATCCTCGTATCTGGAATATTTGCGCTAGTTTAATATAAGGGTCGACATATTAAAAATGTACACAATTTTTATTCAATCAAGCTTCCATATGAACTAGTCTTTGCACATTAATAGCAAAATACGCAAAACATTAGCACAGTGTTACGAGATTTTTTAAGTGTAATGAAAATATTTTCTTCATTTTTCTAAAGCGTCTTCATAATTAATATGGTCGATCACAGTAAAATTGTTGCTAGATATTCGGCCATTGATTCATAACCCTCTACAAAGCTCTTTTCAGATTTATTTTATCGTTAGGAACACGAGGTGTTTGCCACCTTCTTAATTCTTTCATATGTTCGTTTTTTATATATAACAGTTGTTTTATAATTAGGGTAATTTCCAAAGCAGTTGATTCTAGTTGAAATAGAACTACAGTATTTTATTCAATCAGTTCTTACCATCAGCATCATCACCCAGCCATGAAAACCTCTTCTGCATGCTTTCAATTCGCATGATCCTAAGCTTTACTCTGCCATTCGGGTCCAATATACTTGATGATGTCATTACTCCATCGTATTCTCGGCCTTCTTCGTGGACATTTATGACTAAGCGATGTCCACCCCAGAATTGCTTTGGTCCATTTGTTATCTTTGCTATATGGTCTGCCCAACTTTATTTCAATTCCTTTACTCTTCCTATGATATCATATACTTTCGGTTGATTATATATATATATATATATATATATATATATATATATATATATATATATATATATATATATATATATATATATATATATATATATATATATATATATAGCTTAGAGGCAATCGGGGCCTCTCCGAACTGCTTTCCTTGCGTTCGTCTAGAGCTCGGCTGATGACGGCTGAAAGGCTAGAAACCGGTCCCGAGAGACACGTGACGTCGCATGGTTGACAGTTCGGCGAAGGCGATCGGTGACACCACGTGGAGAATGTGTGAAAGATTTCTGTAAAATATATATATATATATATATATATATATATATATATATATATATATATATATATATATATATATATATCTTGAAGTGTGAATTAATGTAAAGCGAGGCTTGTCTTGAAGAAGTATTCCGTAATCTGATGGATGTAAATGAAGATGGTGTAAAGATCAATGGTGCAAATTTAAACCATCTTAGATTTGCAGATGATATCGTTCTCCTTTTACTAATCCCAGAGGAGCTGCAAAGACGCATACAAGAGCTGTAAAGGGATGGCGAACCATTTGGCTTAAAAATTAACCTGAAAAAGAGTCAGATTATATTCAATAAATTCGCTGAGAACAGAAGAATTTCAGTTTTAGTAAGGGATTTGGGGATCGCGAACCACTTTATATATCTTGGGAAGAGGATTTCATTGGAAGGGCATATCACCCGGGAGGTGGAACGGCGTGTTAAATGTGTCTGGCAGGCATTTGGCAGGCTGAACATAGTGTTTTAGAGTAAACTCCTGAAAAGGAAAGTCCTCGATCAGTGCTTCCTGTCCGTTATGACATACGGAAGTGAAACTTGGACACTCACATCGCAATCAATTCAGAAACTTCGGGTAGCACAGAGGGGAATGGAAATATGAATTCTTCGTATTACAAGACGAGACAGAAAACCCTTCACATAGATCAGCGAACAGACGAAAGTTTGTGGCATCATTGGAAAAGTAAAGCAATTGAAATGGAAATGGGCAGGCCATATAGTAAGGCGATGGGACGATAGATGGACCAAGGCAATTATGGAGTGGATGCCGCTTGATCGCAAATGTCCGCGAAAAAAAGCGATAACACGATCAACTGATGACATCGTTAGCTATATTGGACCAGAGTGGCAGAGGAAAGCCTGGGACTCTGAAAGTTGGAAGCATGCTGAAGAGGTATTTATCCTGCAGTGGATCGACACGGGCTGATAATGATGACACACACACATATGTATATATATATATATATATATATATATATATATATATATATATATATATATATATATATATATATATATATACAGGGTGTCAAGTAATTAATGGTATATTGATTTTAAATATATTTTGTGAAACACGTCCTATACCTAAACCCAATGGTTTTACCGATATCCGCCATTTTGTAAAAAAATATCAGACTTGCAGTGTCATATATCATTTATTTGTTGATGTAGGATTATCATTTTTGGTCGGAATATTAGTGAAATTATGACTTAACTCTTAATGAAATAAAATGTGTCTACGTTATACAAGGTATCCAGGATAATTGAGATAAATGAAAAAAAATTATCATCAAATGAATTTTCTTTCATGAATTTTTTAAATTGGAATGTCTAATATTTTTTTCATTCTATAATATTCCTAAGATAAAACGATATAGCTATATTGGTGCGATAACAACCGATATCACACTATTGGGACACCCTGTATACACACGCATGCGCCCATAAGGAGAAAATATTGGTGCATGTGCTATAGATACACAGAAGTCATTTAATTCAAGACAAGAGGGAAATAAGAAAAGTACTAGAAAGGCAGAAAAGAAGAAAAGTACTAGAGTACTACAGGAAATATTGAAATATTGTATCGATACAGAGCATATATAAAAAAAAATAAATACAATACATTCACATCTATTATGCCCTGCTTAAACCATTAATATTATAATAATAAACCAATTATACATTTATATTAGATGTCAGAGGCTAATGGCGTCTAATATTTTAAGGCAAAAAAATGGATGCATAACCTACCTTTTATGGTTTCTCATGGTGTTCACATCGTGTGAAACGAGGCAGGTGTCAATACCGGGTTATGTTCACATGCATCCTGCGATGTCTTAATATGTTTTAATTTGTTTAGACGGGTTTTATTGTTTTATTGTTACACATGGTAACCAACAAAGACAGAAGCCAACAAGGAGGAATAATTCTTCTTACAACTTACATACTTAAAGGAACTTTGCAAACCATTAATAATTTTATACCATTTACTTCATTTTTATTGTCAAAAAGTAATTAGGCTAACACTAGTTATTAGAGTAACACCATAAAATCTATATTTTCTAGGTAACTTTATAAAAGCGACAGCCTAAACTAGAGGTTAAAATTCTCCTTTATGAATTTTAGAATCAACGTAAATATTTAAAGCGTTATCAAGAAATCTATTTTGCAGATTTTGCGCAAATTGTAATCCCGATTTTCCGTTTCGGGACCGAAATTGGATATTTATCTAGTAGGGTCGCAAAATGGCCTGATTGATGTAACGGCGCTGGTCGCATCGGCCGTATCAAAAACTGTTTACAAACTAATCAATAACTGTTTGGACGTTCACTGAAAACAATCTGAAATTTTATAACAGCAAATTAAATAGTCGGACTGATCGGTGTTTAGCTAACGATGTGTCAATATTAATAACGCTCGTCGCAAAAAAATTATAATCATTTTATTCTCGTGATCGTTTAAGGTAATGGTCTGGATAGTTTTAAAACGAATTTATTTTTCAATATAATTTTTAATTTCCAATATATTTTAATATATCGGGTTTTCCAATTGGATGGTTCGATTTTCGGGTTTTTTTAAAACATAATTAAATAAAATATATTATTCTTTTTATTAAACATTTAACGGTTCATATTTGACATTTAATCATTTCTTTGTTTCATCGTGTTTTTGTGACGATGTGACAAAAGGTACTGTTATTTTAAGCACTATAACTTGAGGGCAACATTGGGAAGCTCCATAAGCCCTTGTCTTAAATCATCTGTTTTCTATTTAAAACCTACTTCTTTTAATATGTTGCACAATGACACACGGCATTCATCAAACAGTTGTTTCTCTTTTAATTGCTCTGGTAAGGAATTGAAAGTTACATGCTGTTCTAAAAATGAAAATTAAACACTGAGTGCCTACGTACAAACTACATATGGGTTTAAGAACAGTCTTTTCAGCAATTAAATAAGCAAAGATCAATATCTAAAAATGTCCATTATATTTTAAATTGTATTGCTTATTTATTTAAAATCAATTTCCAAGTATCAAGTGCAATTCTTAGGTTACTAATACTTACTGTGTTATAAATGGTGTCACGAATAGAACTTGTATCCAAAGTTGCAGTATTGATAAGCTTTTTAGTAAAACTACACTTTCTAGATGATTTTAAAACTTCATTGTTTTTCACTTTTTATGAAATACTGCTAACTTGATGACTTAAACTAAACATATTCAATTATTTACAATTAACTTTACATACCTCTCTAAGAGCCGCAAAGTTGGACCATTATTGACTGACTCAACCATTATTGACTCGTTCTTGTTCAAAATAGTGTATCAGAGATGCTACAAACCCTTGACAACGACTATTTAGATGATTTGGCATTTTACAGGCGCGACTTTGACAATTATAACACTGTGGTGGTTCTTTAAAGAACTCTTTTTTTATCGTAAGGTAAAAAATGAAAGTTAAACGTTCAGATACAAATGGGATAACCTCAAAACGTTTCAATAAATATCAACACGAAAAATTTTAAACTCGACTACGTCGCATATGTTGCCAAACGAATCCAGCTCTAAATTTGAAATTTATGGAATACATTCCATTTGTTTATTTTATTATTTAATGTATGTGTCGGTATTTCTGTTGTTCTTCGATAGCGCCATCGATGACGTGCAACGCTTTTAGTTTTGTATAGGCTATATATATTTATATTAGATCTTATTTTCAACTGGACAAAAACGTCCCAGACACTTTTATGATAATGAAACAATGAGGCAAAAAAATGTACTGAATAAAAAACCAATAATTTTTTTTTATTGATTTTTACGATTATTAATAATAATATCACCATTAATTAATAGTAATAGTGTACCCATAAGTAATGTCGTTTTATGATACAGTAAGAAAAAAGATTTTATTGAAGAGTTTATACAATTTTAATCTCCAATATCATCTCCGTCGTTAATAACAGTACCTTTTGACCATCTTCGCCCATCTTCACCCATCTCTTTGATACACTTTCTAATTCCTTTTTCTAAAATGAGGGCGATTTTGCAGCAAAAGTTGGTATTCAATAAAAAATTACAGCAGTAGAAAAGTTGGTATTCTGACAGTGCAGCATCAGGGGAATACAGTGGATGGGGAAATACTTCCCAGCCTAACACTTTAATTTCTTCTTCGGTGATTTTAGCTGTATGTCTTGCATTGTCACCTTGCAGAATAAGACCTTTATTATATTCACTTATAGCTTCATTAGAATTTAGGACTTGATAGTGAATAATTCTTGTAAAATTACATGACACCGAAAAGTAATACTTTTTTAGGATGAACATTTGGTTTTAGAGTGGGCAAACGTGATTATCCTGGTGTTAACCATTGGTTTTTCTTATGTGGATTGCGGTACAAAATCCACCTCTCATTTCCAGTAACAATTTGTTGACGAAAGGGATCTCTGCTTAACCTGGACTAAAGTGAAAGTTGATATGGCACCCACATTCGTTCTCTTTGCATATTGTTCAGTTGTTTTAAAAACACTTTTGTAACGTTGACTATGAAGTTCTAAGCTTTGTGGCTTATTCATGGATGGCTTGTTTGGAATTACCTTCAATTTCAGCCAACAACTGATCCATATCAAACTCAACAGATTTTTCAGATTTTTTATCGATGGAAAGATTGAAATCAGCGTTGGTAAATGTTTTAAACCAACGCTGACATATTCTGCTGTACACGCCATCAGGTTAAAGAGCACTAATATCATTTATGACATTAGTGGTATTGCCATGCTTTTGAAACATATAAAAAACATGAACTGTCTAATATGGAACATAATCACACTTTGTTCTTTGATTGTTATTGAGTTCACTTAATTTTATTCCAAATTTAGCAATAAACACATTAATATCAATATAATTAACCGGAATATAGGTTATGTAATCATTGTCGGTAGATGGCAATGTTTAAAAATTTGAAAAACGAGCGTTATTTATGAGTTCACCTTATACCTAATATAATAAGAAATATACCATTTTATCATTGATATATAGCCAGTACAAAACAAAATCAGTAGCACGTCATCAATGACGCTATTGAAGAACAGCAGAAGTACCACTACAGAAATTAAATAATTAAAGAATCAAATGGAACGTATTCAATAAATTTTAAATTTAGCGGCTGTATTCGATTGACAGCATATGCGACGTTGTCGAGTTTCACATTTTTCTTGTTGATATGTATTGACACGTTTGAAGGTTATCCCATATATAGACAATACAATATATACAATCTGAACGTTTACTTTGACTTTTTCCTTAGGATCGAAAACACTTTTTCCTTAGGATCTACCACAGTGTTATAACTGTCAAAGTCGCGCCTGCAAAATGCCAAATCAGTTAAATAGTCGTTAATAGTTAATAATATCTCCGATACACTATTTTGAACAAGGACACAATAGTGGCCCATTGTTACCCTTTGTGGCTATTAGAGATGTATGTTAAGTTAACTGCTAATGATTGAATATTATAGAAACTAGATTTTTTTTAACGTGTCGCAGCTGCCTTATGGTTGAGTAGGTCCACTGTTAGTACTATTTCATAAATGGTGAAAAAGAATGAAGTTTTAAAATCAATATCAATAAATAAAATAAATAAAATTTAAAGTAGTAGGTTTTAAATGGAAAATATAGTACCAGATGAGGGTTTATGGATCTTCCCAATGTTGTCATAAAACGTATAGATTTTTTGTGAGGTTATATGAAGGAAAGAAAAAAGCTTTGATCAAGAAAAAAAAATCAAGCATACAGAAAATGAAATAATGAAATGATATGACAGAGAGTGTATATTTGATCGAAAAGAAGTTTTTCCATTGATTTTAAATATTGCAGATAATAGCTGTGATCAGCCGGTACTTTTTAGATTGTGATTAATGAAAATATAAGTGTATGCAGATATTTTATTGTTTTTTTCTGTTTTGTACTTGCATATTATATATCAATAAATGTCATTGATAATTATATAATCATTTTATTTTAATGGCCAATCAAATATTAAAAAATGTTGTGTTTTTGAACAAAACATTTTACATGTGCTGAATCTATCTAGAGGTGCTAAAAATGATTCGCTAAAGTAAGGTTATGATGTTTAATCGCAATCTGGCAAGAGGGTAGTCAAAATGTTGATCACGTGCTTAATGACGTGCAACTGCTTTTATTTTATACGAGCTATATGTACTTCTGTTGGCTTTTTTGTTGCCATGAGAGTAACTTAAATAAAATATAAAGAATATGGACAGCTTATAACGGTATATTTTTTATCACCAGTTTGACAAGTAGGCCACGTAAACCACGCCTTTTATCGATAACACGAGACGTTCTCGTTAACTCCCTATTGACTTAGTGCCAATCATCGTTTAAAATACAAAAGAGGCCAACTGAGGAGATAAAACTTTTAAGCTTTGGAGAGTCATCTTTCATGGGAGCCGTGGCACACGGTGACGCTGATTAGGAAATACCGATAGAAGAAAAATTAATGGCACATTCACTAAGTACAGGTCGTTAATACAGAGTGTTGAGAAACGGGTAATTAGAAAAAATCACTAAGTAATCGAGATAATCTATTTTAAAAATTAGAAATTGAGCACCCTACAGAAGAAAAATTATTTTATTTGTTAAAGATAACGTCTTTAAAAATTAAAATCAATTTTTTTTGTGTTGGCGTGGTTTTCTCCTATTCTGCTATTTGAATACTCTCATATGGTATCTAAAGTCCTATGATTATTCACACTTTTAACAAATCTTAAATTAAACTCGAAGAGATTTACCACTAAACATCAAATCACTTTATTTAACTTCTCGACGCGCTTTTCGCTAACCATGTCAGCATCATCAGAAAATCAAACTAATTGAATTGAATCATCTCCTGATGATGCTAGCATGGTTAACAAAACGCGCGTCGAGAAGTTAAATAAAGTGATTTGGTGCTTAGCGGTAAATCTCTTTAAGTTTAGTGTTTCACACCGAAGGTTTCAATAGAAAAATCGATGTCTTAAGTTACTAATATTGATATTATGATCCAGCTCGAGTGCACGTTAGGCAACACACATTTCTCATTTCTCATATGGACTCATTTCTCATATCTAATATGGACTATGTTATACTTTCGATCACAATCTTGATAACTTATTTCAGAAATCCCCTAACTAATGCTAACATGGCTAGTGAAATGCGCGTCGAGAAATTATAAAGAGCGACTCAGTGTTTAGTGGTAAATCTCTCTAAAAAAAGCTTAATGCTATTTTTGGTTAGTAGTTTCTTTCATAATAAAATCACATAGGTCACATTTATTCATATAAGGTCACATTTTGAAAACAGAGATTGTTACGATTTATATTGAAAATGGAAATGCAAGCATATAGATAAACAATTCGGAGCAAAATTTTTGGAGACTGCGTCCTTGGGTCACACCAGAAGATACGGTAAACCATGGACAGCAGGGTGGCAGGATGACTATCATGTCATTTCATCAGGTAATTTCATCATTTTCATTTCGTTTACAGCTGCTCTAAGAAACTGGGTCGATGTACCAATCATGTACACGATCATTCTCTCAAATTATGCAGCCATGACATTCTTGGTCTTCTTCATTCTATTTTTCGCTGCATAATCATTCTTAACAGTTCATAACTGTTGAGAGTCATTATTCAGCGAAATATAGATGGATTCATAGTTATGAATATGAGAGTACATATATATGAGTTATATTATGATACATATAAGAGTGATTAAGTAGCGAAATATAAGGGGTGTGAAGAAGGGTGGGTAGGGAAGAAGTGGGAGCAGTGGCGAGCATATAGGGGGTGATAGAGGGGATAATATAAAGAGCGTTTCCGGAGGGGAGAAGATAGAAAAGAGAAGATAAAGGGTAGAACAGGGGTGAAGGTAGAGGTAAGAAGTAAGGGGGGAGAATATAGAGGGTGAAGATAGAGGGAGAACAGAGAATTTTTATAACGTGACCAAAATATTCCATTTTGTGGGTCGTTATGGTTGTTATAGATATTCCTTCGCTAGATATTCTACGCAGGATCTCTTAATTTGCGACTTTCTCTACTCAGGGTATTCGTAGTACTCTTCTGGATATACACACACCACATTTCAAAACCTTTGAGACTGTTGATCATATATTTATTAAGGGTAGAAGCTTTCATACTCTAAAGGAGAGAACGAATCATTCGGATTTTCAATTCATTTTCTATTTTTTTACAACAGAAGAAAGATTTCATCTTCTAGAATGTGTAGCGAGCTATTTCAATCCTTGAATTTTGAATTGAATCCTTGAATTTTTTGAATTAACCCAAGTTCCTAAATAATTGTATCTATCCATTCGCTCACTATTATTTATGCTTAATTGTGTGTTGTTATTGGGTGATGTGAAACTTTCTTTTCTTTAGGTCATATTTATTCCGTACAGTTTGCTAATTTCCGTTATTCTTTCCGTCATTCTTTGTCCTCGGTCCTCGATATTTTCCGACAATACGATTGTGTCATCAGCATTTCTTATATTATAAATATGAACTTTATTTATTACAACACCAGATGTTTCCTGAATGATGATTCCGAATACATATTGAAAAGTCGGTAAGAGAATACATACCTGCCTTATTCCTCCTTTTTTGTGTGTTTTTGTATATTTTTCTCTTACTGCAAAGCCTACAAATTGTAAATGGGATAGGTATATTCAGGCTACTACGTATTTCAAAAGAACAGGTTCTTAAAAATCAAGCTATAATCAGTGTTCAGATATTCGAACAACTGTTCAAAAATTAGATCGTAATAAAACAAACATCTTAAACATCATTGGGAACAAAGTGGTTTTTGCTTAATGCCAACGAACGATGGATCCAGTCTGTTGACACAGTCTCGAGTTCATGTTCGGCAAATATAAACGCAGAAACAGAATACACCCCTGAGATATTTGCATTCAACTTTACTCATTAATCAAGATAGTTGCCTAGTCGGTCTACGTCATTGAGGTCTTAAAGCTTCCATTTTCGTAGCTGGCTCCTTTATGCGGCAGCCGTTAGCTACTATTACCACTCACGTTTTCAATTTCGGATAGAAAATAAACCGGAGAATGGATTACAGGGTGTACGAGAGAATGAAATTCCTTGTAACGGGGAAAAATATAAACTAAACGTACAAAGCTTCATGAGTATTCAAAGCAAGCCCCACCAGGGTGGAAGCATTTGCCTTTTGTCATCAATAATGGAAAGACGTCACGTCAGTTGCTTTCTTAACTACAGAAAAAATCTGTTACTGCGGTATTGATCTCTTGTTTTATTATAAACAGAAATATTAGACTGGGCCAAAAAAATCGCCTATTTTTTTTTTTAAAGAAATACCGAAAATATTATTTGTGATAACAAAAAAAATTGTGAAAGTTAGACCCTTAATAGTTTTATTAAGAACTGTATCATCGCGACCTAAGGTTTTTAAATAGCAATGGCATTTTTCGTCCAAAACTCCTAAACCATCAATTTGAAAAATTTGAGCAATGCACATTCCTGAAGGGGATTGAATTCTCTACAAAAAATGTCTCATTATAAATTTACGTCAAACAAGCCCTTTCCTTGTAATCGTGCCTTGAACATTGATCTGTTTTTACATTTTTACTTTTTAAATTTTAAATTTTGTAACTAATGAACGAATCAACATTTGAAAAAATACAATACACATTCTTAAAGGAACGCGCTACAAAAAAGGTAAGTTAACATTTTTCGTTAAATTTACTCCTCCCAAAGTTATTTAAGGTCAAAATTATTTTATCGATGAAGATAAACACTTGAATAACTTTAGGAGGAGTGAATTTAACGAAAAATGTTGAGATACCTTTTTTGTAGCGCATTCAGTTTCCTTTAGGAATATGTACTGTATTTTTTCAAATATTGATTCGTTCATTAGTTAGAAAATTTATAATTTGAAATATAAAATTGTAAGAACAGATCAATGTTCAAGGCACGATTACATGGAAACGGCTTGTTTGACGTAATTTTATAATGGAACCTTTTTTTGTAGAGAATTCAATTCCCTTTAAGAATATATGAATATTTATGAATATATGAGTATGAATGAATTTATGAGTATAATATATGAATATAATATATATCATATTTAAGAATATGTATTGCTTAAATATTTCAAATTGATGATTTAAGAGTTTAAGAGATTGCTATTAAAAAAGCGAAAGTCGCGATGATACACTTCTTAATTTAAATATTAAGGGCTGTAACTTTTACAATATTTTTTAGAAATATGTTATTTTAAAGATATCATACAATTTAAAAACTGTCATGGTTCATACTTTTGATTCTTTGGCACACTAATAATCTTTTACAATGGTTTAAAGGAACGGTTTTAAAATGTTCAATTTTTTTCAAAAAGCGTCAATTTTTTAATGCATGTTTTCTAGATAGAAAAAAACAAACATTTTTTTCGAGGTAATATCTTCCTTCATCATGCAAATTGGCTGGATACGAGAGCCGCTTTGTTCTTTCGGCTGCGGTATCGTTTGATGTCGATTTCGGCGCACGAATACAAAGTAGGCCTTAATGGTACATTCGTTAGAAAAATTATTCGTGAATATATTTGGTAGAAAAAAGAATATATGTTCCAGATTTGTTTTCGGATCGAAATCGTTTTCGGAATCTGTCGCCTTGATAATTATTTCCCTTTTTGTATAATTAAGAATAAACATTAATGGGAAATGTCTATTTTTTATTGATGTTATTTTAGTTAGATTATCGGTCTTTTTAAACTATCTTTTAGATTCATTTAAGAAACATCATGATATCACAACATGATAAAGACAAAATATTTTAAAACGTTTGGGCGTCTTTCACATTGCCGGCCTAGCCAGGTCGAGTTGAGAGTCTAATTCAACTTTAAAAACAAACGCATGAATCAACATGTACAGCTCATTCATGGAAACAATAGTTGCAGGTCATCAAAATCTATGACGCACTCACGTTACAATGTTGCCACATCAATACCAAAATACCCAGACCTTGGCATTTGTATGATCGATAAAACTGTAAATGAAAAAGTAACACGAAAAGTTTTTTTCTTTAATAGTTTTAATCAAAAATCTGTTTCGAAACTTCTGCTTGTCAACATAGGGGCTTTTCATTTAGTTCACACAAAGTTGAATTATTCAGTGTCACTAAAAAAACTTTCAGCATCTGAATCGCTGTTCAAGTAAATTATTAAAGGATTAACTTCTAGTCTATCAAATACTCTTTCGCGATTCGACCAACTTTAAATCTCTTCTTCTATATGTCTGATGCTGTTCATCCAGATCTGTGGTGTAACTGTTGACAAAGTTTTTTTCTACATATCCAAACAGTTATTAATCGTTCTTCCATCTTGACCTATGTGACGATTTTAATAATTTTAGGCCACACCCATATCAATTCTATAGCATATAGAATATACCTGCCATATCAACTCATAAGGAGGAAGACGTAATACTTTGTGCCCATACTCTTCAGCCATATGATCTGCCCCATATTCTTTTTTAGGCTTGTTCCTGAAAAGAACATTGTGAAACACAGACCTGTTCCTTTAATAACTGTTTACCGAATAACGATTTGCAGCAGTTCACTTTTCAACATAGTGTTTTCAAAAGGAATATTATGTTCGATCAGCCATTCTGCAACTTTTGGTTTTGTCCATGCACTAGGTTTATCCAACAGTACACTGTGATATGGCGCATTTATTCATGACTAACTGATGGCTCCTCTAAGATTTTCAACAGCTGGTTTTGAAACTAAAACAGACAGTTATCTTTATTCATTCAAGAGAAGATTAATTCGACCTCTGGAATAAAACCATTCTTGTTCCCAGTATGAAGAACAATATATCTGTAATAACATGATATTATTGACAGGCTTTAAAACAATTATATATATCATCAACTATTGTAGTCTTTACACTCCTCTTGTTTTCATCTTGCCATGAGTGACTCAAGGTACCATTTTGCAATATCCATGTTTCATCCAAATAAACAAAATCAAACATAGATTCGTCTTTGATA
Organism: Cosmopolites sordidus; assembly: GCA_031761425.1. Taxonomy (NCBI): domain Eukaryota; kingdom Metazoa; phylum Arthropoda; class Insecta; order Coleoptera; family Curculionidae; genus Cosmopolites; species Cosmopolites sordidus. The sequence goes on along the minus strand of JARFXV010001030.1, from coordinate 743,601 downwards.
TTTTGATACATCTTCAAAAATTGGATTGGTTTAAAGGCAATATTTGGAAGTTCCCATTTCCATTTGAAACCAATTTCTTTTAGAAGTATATGAAGCGAAGTTTTACATCCATCAAAGAGCTGCATATTCTTTAGTTTTTCATGAATACTTTCAAGATTAACCATTTGTTCTGAAATAGTTCAATAAAATTTGATAAAAATTCAATATTACCATGTAAATCTATTCACTTTTTTCATACAGTTTATAGATTTGATTGCGAATTGAGCCCATCAAAATGATCTAGATTAGTTTTACGTTTACTAGATTAATTACTCGTTTTGGATGTTGACGCTTTTTCTTCGGTGATTTTAACATTTCATTATTCTTCAACTTTTTCGAAATTGCAATAACTGTACCAATACTAATATTTAGTGCAGCTGAAACTCGCTAATAAAAATCCGGTTAACAATGAGACCTACTAAGTTATTAATACATACCTCTCTCACAGCGTTTAATGGCAAAAGAGGAGCCCCATTATCTCGTTCCTGTTCAAAATAACTGATAAGTGACGAGACAAGCTGCTTACACTGATCGCATAACGGTTTTTGGCATTTTTTAAAAATTATAATCGCAGATTTTTTATTACAGAACTCACACTTCAGAAAGGTTTGAAGGCACAACTCAAAAACGATCAGAACATGAAAATGACAGATTTGACGAATAAAGTTGTGTTAGGCCGGCAACACTGTCCAGAACCACAAACCTAAATGTTATCTTGACAGCGAATTCACAGAATGTAATCCGTCGGTTGATCGTACTTTTATCCTATTCTAATAGGATTAGAGGAAGAAGGAAAGAGAGTGCTTTGAACTTTAAATGATTTTTTCTTTCTTATGAATTTAAATTGGCAATAGATGTCTCTAGATTGATGACGTGCAACCATTGTTTCCCTGAATGAGCTATATCTATTAACACTGAACGTCCAGTGAGACCTAGTCCAGCGACGGAAGCATTTTTCGGCGGTCGATGGAGAAGAAATGAATACATCTTCGGGGCATTTTTCGAGCTGAATTGAGGAAGAATTGACCTGGGCATGCTAAATGTCTAACATAACCAGTTTGAATGTGGTTTAACTCACTGTTATTTAATTCTTCTATTGGAACCTTTAGTGCTTTAGTGTGAAACACTAAACTAAGAGATTTACTACTAAACACTAAATCACTTGATGAAGTAAGAAGAAAGTCAAGATTGTAATCGAAAGTATATTGGCAAAACTAAAAGATCCATATTAACTAGATATAAAGAACTCATTTTCTATATTAGGCATAGGGGAAATAAAAAATCTTGTACTGCCCAACATGTACTCGAGCATGACCATAATATATATCTAAGCAATTTAAAACTTGTTACAAGTATATATATCATAATAATAATTATAATATAATAAATTATAATAATTATATTTTTATATAATACGCCATATCATCAATACGCTCCCAAACCTGTTCTAGAAAATCAACACATTAAATTATATTGGGACTTGCAGATTCTAACTGACAGAACGGTGCAAGCAAATAGATTAGATTTAGTGCTCTACCAGAAAGAAGCTAATCACGCCACAATAGTTGACTTCTCTGTACCTTTAGATGAAAATATACACCGAGCATACAGGGAAAAAATTGACAAATATAGATAGAGATCTGGCTTTTGAAATCAACGATATATGGCACCTAGATAGAGTTAATATCCTTCCATTTGTGGTGAGTGTTAATGGTCTAGTCCACAAATCGCTAATACAGAACCTCGAACAACTAGGTATCACAAAAAGGGCAGTAGTATGGATCCAAACAGCAGTAATATTGGGAACAGTCGGAATAGTCAGACGCGCCCTTGACCGTCAGTAGACACCCAAGTATTCTTGGTTACACCCGGGTACTTGGAGTTCTTGCGACAACTGTGTGAAAAAAAAAATCATAATATAATATTATAATGCGTAGGAAAGCATTGAAATAGAAAAATGCAAAAACCCATGAATATAGATATAAGACCTATTTCATTCAGTCAACATTTTCAATTATCACTGTAACGCTTAGTTAGCTTTACGGTTTATGATTTTTATATGCTTCATTAGGTAGAGTTGTCATATAAATCGAACATACTTTAGTTTTATAAATAAATTCAATCATCTTCTGATGATGCTAAGATGGTTAGCGCAACGTTCGTTTAACTACAACCGATTCTATAAAGTGTGGAACCTTTTGTTCCCTAAAAATTACCAATTAGTTGATACTACAACGCATACTGCAATAAGAACAATGACTCAGCAGCTAATAATTGTTTGTAAATTTATGTACCGGAAGATAAAATGTTTTATTGTTCCATGCTTTAGGAAGCCTTATAAGCCTTACATATGTGCATATATATATATGTATATATATATATATATATATATATATATATATATATATATATATATATATATATATATATATATATATATATATATATACTAGTTCAAGAAGCTACAAACGGTTTAATTTCTTAGGCTTTAACCTTTTTAATTGTAATCATTTTTTGGTCAGTTGATTCTTTGGTTTACAGTTATAACAAGAGTTTAACAGTCACTACAAATATAGGTGTACTACTACAAACATTTATATAATTTATTGATTCTGAGTTAGGGTCGTTTTTCCGATAACTTCGTTATTTTCGATTTTATCCGATATTTATTTACGTAAATAGAGATTAAAAAAATCTTGTGACTACAATAAACTACAAACAATTTAGTACTAATTTTATTCATATTTTTCGTATTATTACAAATATTACTACCTTGAACAATATCTACTGTTTTTTCTGCATAATTACTGACTCTACAAAAACTTTACTATACTACATTTATTAGCATTGTTTGTAAGCAAAAATAGGCAAAAAAATCAAATTATTATTAATACGGTTTCCAGCGTGATGGAGCGGACGAACTCCCTGTGCACAATTTCCTCCGAATTGTAGGAGTTCATTGTCCTCCAAATTGTAGGACAAATCAACATTGTTTTGATTTTTGACTTCTTAGGACAGCTTTTCTTTGTATTTGGCTCGCTTGGGTGCTTCCATTCGGCACTTTGACGCTTGGTTTCTGGATAATTTGAAAATACCACGTCTCATCACTAGTTATAATACTGTACTTGAAATTTTCGTCCTTTTTCGACTCTTTAATGAAGTCCTTCCAATGTTGGATTCGGACCAATTTCTAGTCGTCAGTTAATTTGTGTGAAACAAAGCATGCACAAATCTTCCGAAGTCCAAAATGATCGGCCAAAAAGCGATGAATTGAATCTTTGGACATGTTCAATTCTATCTCCATGTAGCGCAAATAAGATTTTGGGTGATTTTTTTATAAATTTACTCACAATTTCAAAGTTACTTTGTGTAATCACGGAAATTTTCGGACCAGGATGTCCGAAAAAGGTCGTGAGGACATCAAGAACGACGACTTGATGTCCTCACGACCTTCTTTGAATCGTTTAAACCACTCGTGGACTCTGCCGCGGGATAAACAATAGTCACAATATACTCATTTCATTAATTGAAACATTTCGGTGAATGTTTTACCAAGTTTAAAACTTTCTTCGATGACCAATGGTATAAACACACTGACACTTTAAGTAAGCGCGATAACTTGGCTTCTAATAATCCGAATGTTCTAAAATTTTGTCAGAACGTCAGTGAAGGATGCACCTTTACAACGCTCATCCATGTCAAAAGATGCCGCCACTACAAAAAGCTATGTTTAAAAAGTCCTGTTTTCCGTGAGACGCACCTTGTCTAAAGTATGAAAATCTTCATACTTCGTACGTTCAAAATTTAAATCGCGAGCCCAGTAACGTCTCTTTTTTCAATTGATTTTCATCTATAAATTTTCCAGAACCAACAAAAGCGCTACCGTTGATACGAACATTGCGACTCACATTGTTGAAACTTTGGAAATGGACTGGTTTGGTATCGACCAGTAATGTAAATACGCACTCGCTTACAAGACTTGTTGAAGAAGATACATTAATAAATCGTTTCATGCAATGGCGTGCGCCATCACTTCAATTTATGAAAATATCTACATCTCCAAAATGTTTATAAATTTATTTCATTTATGTCTTGTGAGTACATTGGATTATCTCGTTTTTTATGTTGTACCAAACAACTTATTTACCAATAAGTAACAGTACGATCTAAACACACACATTAATTAATGTTTCTATAAAATGAGTCACCAATGTACGACTATGACTAAACTCACTGATAAGCAATGCCTTGCTGGAGCTCGAGCAAAATCCCTCTTTCTCTACGGTCGGTTTCATGTAGCTCGGACTCGCTCGTATTGGCTAGTCCGGCAATGTGAATGACGCCCTAGTTTATCAACTTTTGAGTAATCGTATATAGAATCATAAAGATAATCAACTAAAAAGTGTACGGTGTGTAGATTTTTCTTTTGTTTCAAATCCGTGTAGTGGTTGTTACACTTCTGTTGTTCTCCAGTATATAATATTCAATCAGTCTAGAAGTTAAAATATGAGATTCGACATGATACTCCCGAATTGTCTGAATGATTGTGGCGTGTTCACATTTTTTTTTTCTTTTTTTGGGTTTTTCGTCACTATATAAAACTCAAAAAATATCAAAAATATCTGTTCTTATGTAAATAAAGAATCACTGGGTAAAGAACAAAAATAAAACGGAGACAGTAATAAATTTGCTTAACAACTTTTTTTTTAAATACAAAAATTATCTAAAATAAATACAAGCTTTTGAACGAAACTGGGGCTAAGGTTTCAATGTCAGTATCAAAAGGATTTTGAAAAATCTTAATTTCATTCGCAATGACTTCAAAGTTTGAGAAACGAATATCAAAATTTATCTTCAAAGCACTCAAAGCTTCAATTGCAAAATCGACGGGAAACTCAGTGTCAGTAGTGTGGCTGAATATTTCACATGATTTAGAATTGTGAAACATTTTTTACGTAATTGTAATTGAAACAGTATTATTTTCTGCCGGAACAATTTGATCACTGTATAAATCTGGGAGAAGCTGGTTTCTAACTTGCAATCTCAAATTCAGTCCGTTCATATATTTTATCAAATCGACATAGAATGCTAACTTCCACAACCATTCGCTATTTTGCAATTAGGTAAGAGGGCGATGCTTTTCATTCAAAAACATTTCGATCTCTGTTCGAAGTTCAAAAAAGCGCTGAAGGACTTTTCCTCAACTAAGCCAGCGTACGGCAGCATGATATGGTTAGTCATTTTCTCCAATCTCTTCAATAAACTCGTGAAATTGTCGATGATTCAGCCCAGTGGATTTGATGAAATTAACAACCGATATGACTGGTTTTAGAACTTCAGACATATCCAAACCTTTTCCAGACAGTTGAGATAATATATTTTCGGCGATGTGTTGAAACCCTCCGAGCCATGGTGTTTGCTAACAAACTGACAGGTTTAAATACATTTACCTTTTCGGGGCACATTTCTTCGGCTACTGCAATTCCGCATTCTTTGATCAAAAGCCACACGAAAGATGGAACGAGTTGCAGCCTCTTGTTCAATATCGACTTTCGTAAACAAAGATTGCTGCGATTTCAATCCGCACTTCAAAGCTTCCAATTTTTCTGTCCGCAAACTTCCTCTATATTTTGAGTAATTGTGAAAATGTTTCGTTTCATAATGACGTTTAATGTTATATGATTTGAGAACGGCTATGGTTTCATTGCATATCAAACATAGCGCCTTATTACTGGACTCAATTACGAAATATTGAAAATACCATTGATCTTTGAATGTTCTGCATTCACTGTCTATTTTTCGCTTCTTCGGTTCGAAGATGTCTTTTAAACGAGGTTACGCACTGCATTATTCCACAACAGACAGTTTCGCTTCCTTAACCTTACAGGCAGACTGACTCGCGGTCGCGCCACTAGCCTTTTTATACTCTTATTACTGCCATCTCGAAGTGAGTCGAATACACCAGAACTTTCTCGAACCAACGAGGTTATTCACGAATATTTAATTACTACTGCGCTTTCGAAAGTACTACTAGCGCCATCTGTTAGCGATATAGGGTACTACCAATACCTATTTCCACTTTTGACTACCAGATTTCGTAAGCGTATGCTCATTTAGGGCGCGTACTCGGCGACTACTTTAGAAATTATAGATAATGACAGGAAAATTAAAACGGTTTTGGCTCTTGGAACTTACTGGAGTAATCAGTATGGCCCTAAAGCTGCAAACTTTGCAGATCCCTGCTGTACAGTCTTAAAAAAAATTCTCCCCCCACGGTCGCATCGATTTTTTGAAAACGGGTTATCTGAAAAAAAATCAAATTGCATTAGAATCTGTATGAATGTGGCTTTCGTTGTACATAGCCAATTTTTTGTTTTTGATTTTTCACAAAATGGCGACCGATTGAAATTTTTTTCACTTTTTTGACCTTTTTTTTGCATTCAAGCAGTCTTAAAAAATAGTAAAAATAGAAATATTCAAAATCGCCCAACCTTAGCTATTGCAAAGGCGAATAAAACAAAAAAAAAGTTGAAAATCGGTTGATAATTGCTCGAGTTATCAATGCGACAAGTTTGAAAGAAGTCGTTTTGAGAAAAACGCGTTTAAAGTTTTCAGTCCATTTTTCTTACTATAAAATCATGTATCTTCTAAAATATTTATACTTACATCAAATTATAGAGTGCTGGGCCATATGATGGTTCTTCTATATCTCCTGGGTGGTGTCCTTGACATTTTTTTTTATTGACCTTTTGCGTGCGATCCTCTGTAAAACTTTTACAGAAACATTTCAATTAATACGAGGGTTGTTTTTTAAATAAGGTTCGTTTGTGAATCAGATTGAGAATGACGCGCAATCGCCGCAGTGATAATGGTGATAATGCTATGAATGACAGTAAAGTTCGAAAGTGAGAGGAAATGTTCAAGGACGGGCGGGTTAATGTACATGATGAACCACGCTCTGGCCGACCTTCTTTGATTTCTGAAGATTTTGTTCGTGATGTGGACAACAAAATTCGAGAGTACTGACGATTCAAGGTTCAAGGTCAGTTTTGTACACCTTTGTTTGTACACCTTGGAACTGAATTATCGAAAATTGTGTTCTCGGTGGATTCCAAGACTGCTTTCTGACGATCACAAAACAAAGAGATTGGGCTGTGCTTTATCGATACAATCCGTTGCAGTCAGGAAGGAGTTAAATTGTTAGACCACATCGACTCCTGAGTCCAAGCAACAGTCAATAGAATGGCGACACACATCATCGCCAACCAGAGATAAAGCCAAACAGACAATTTCAGGACGAAAGATCAACAACTGTCTTTTGAGACAGGAAAGGGATTTTGTGAGTAGATTTTATGCCGAAAGGCACAAAAATCAATTCTGATGCGTATTGTGTCATCTTGAGAAAAGTCCGTGCCATTCAAAACAAGCGGCGTGACTTACTGTCTTCCGGTATGATGTTGCTCTATGACAATACAAAACATAAGGTCTAATCAGGTCTTTTGGATGAGAACAATGGGATTGTCCACCTTACAGTCCAGATCTTGCACCCAGTGATTTTCACTTATTTCGGTACTTAAAGGAGTTCCTTGGTGGTCAACGGTTCAGCGACGACGAAGAAGTTAAAACTACAGTTATGGATTGGGTTTCTTCACAGGCGGCAGATTTTTTTGACGTCGGAATTCAAAAACTTGTTAGGCGGTTTGACAAATGTTTGAACAAAAATGGAAATTATATGGAAAAGTAGATAAAACTTTGTAGGATATGGAAAAAAAATTAAAGATATTTATAATATTTTTCTTCGTACTAAAAAACAGACCTTATTTCAAAATATACCTAGAAAAAAAGTGTATGGTAATAATTGATTATCCCGTATACGTGTAGTCGAGTAGTATAAGCGATTCTAAAAGGGTCGTGATGCTTTTTAGAAGACGACCCAAAGCCAGGCCGATCAAAAAACAAAAATCGCGATCAGTTGGTTCAAAAAGTGCGTGAAATGATCGTGAATATTATCTGGCTGTTATGGAGCGTTTGTGGAAGAGAATCGTTCAAATAAGGATCGAATAGAGAACTCCGAGAAGTTGGTTTTTGTTGCAAGATAATGCTCCATCTTACAGGAGAGTCGCTGTTCGTGAATTTTTGGCGAAGAAACAAGTCTGTGTGCTTCAAGATCCTCCGTATTTGCCTGATTTATCTTGGTGTGACTATTTTAGAAACTTTCCGAAACTCAAACTGGCCTTGAAAGGATCGTTTTATGATAGTGTTACACAAGTCCAAGAAACCGTGACGAGGATCACTGAGACGATTCCGAAAAACGACATGAGAAACCTACGCTAGCATTGATTGAACGTGCCCAGAGGTTCATTGATGCGGAGGGGATGTATTTTGAATAAAAAGAAATAATTTTAATTTCTGAAAAATCATCTCAAAATGAATATGTTCTTGACGAACAAAGGATAACCAATATATTACCGATCAAAATTATTTGTAGTTTCGTATAACTTCAAAATATTTGCAAAGCAAACAAAGCATTTTCAGTGGCAATTAATTGAGTACAAATTTTTATATTTTGAATTTTCCCGCTATTGTTTCAGGATCAGTGTGAGCAATAACACTATTGTGAAATAACCATAATATCGTCATCAGTATTTAAAACTAATGTTTTGCAGTGCCTAAACTGTTAAAGGCAATAAAGACAAATTGGTGGTGTTGTTTTGGAATTTTCCTCACTGTAGTAAAACGTGTTGGCTGCGCTTCGTTTTTTATTTTTGTTTCGGAGGGCGATTTCGCGAACAAAGCACCAATTATACACCGTCGGGAACAATATCACAACATCAAATAGAGCGGCTGCATTATGATGCATAACGTGCGATGCAAATGTGGCTTGTTTCCGCACTTATTAATAGCTCAGAATATTTTACAATGAAATTTTGATTGCAGTCGTTACCAAGACTTGTAGAAAAGTAGGTTGGTATATTGGGTTAATTCAAAAGATCCTCAAAATTGGTTCTTCAGAATACATTTCACCAAACGAAGTCGAATGGGACATATGAACGACATTTGACTATATTAAAAAACCATAATAACGACATATTAATAATTACCGGATTATCACTTAGTAGTGGTCATTATTGGGCCTCATTCTAAATTCTCACTCACACAAGCGGGTTTAAATTTACTTAAAATAAGATGAGAGGGATTGCATATTACTGCTTCCACCGTTATGGGGACATGAATAAAATAAGTTGAGGACCAGAGTGATGCTTTTCTTAAGTTATAGTTTCAATCATTAAACCATTGATAAACTGAACTTAGGACACTTCCCCTGTCCTCTAATTCACAATCACAAATGTTTTAGGACGTGTTTTATACACTAAATATAGAACCTAAGATTTATCTTAAGAGGTGTTTTGGTTAATAATATCTATTTTGCTAAAATATGGCGTTAGTTATACATTTGTTGGTATAGACTAACGACATATATAGCCTTTTGGTGAGTAAACATAGGCCATCAAAAGTTCGTTATTAAATATCAGTGTGCAAAAACATAGTTTTTCATAGCTTTGGATATGTCGAATTATGTACCAAAAAAGACGTTTTGCAAGGAAGTTTTAAACCTTATTTCATTTGAAGAAAAAAGCTGCTGAAAGTTATCGATTATTGGTTGAAGCTTAAAAAACATGCTCGAACTTAAAAAGAAACTTGCGAACGATGGATTAAACGCTTTAAAAGTGCTGAATTTTATGTAAAAGACAAGGAGCGTCCAGGACTGCTAAAAAAGTTTGAAGATGCAGATTTGCAAGCATTATTGGATAAAGACTCAATTCATACTTTGAAATAATTGGCAGAAGCCATGAATGTTGCCCAATCCGTCATTGAAGAAAAGGGACATTAAAAGGCGAAAAACCACTTGTGAAATTTGACTTTATTTATTTAAAAGCTCTACAGGCTCTGAAGGCATAGGGCATTATGTTCACAATATCGTATTTTACATATCTGTAGGTATAACATTGCATATGTGGTTCCCCCATTTACATCCATCTTTACAGGTTCCTCTGCATCACAGTCTGGACTATCCCTCTCCATTTCTGTCTATTGTTTGCTCTTTCCTTCCATTCCTTCATCCCTATCGTATCCAAATCTTCCTGCACTTGACCCATCCATCTTTTTCTTGGCCTGCCCTTCCTCTTCATCCTTATTGGCCTTCTGCGTAGCACTAGATTTATCATTCTTCCTCCGTCCAGTCTCTCCACGTGTTCAGGCCATCTCACTTTCTGCGCTTTCACAAATGTTATTATATTTGGATTTTTGTACAGTTTCTCCAACTCATTGTTTGTTTTTCTCCTCCGTCCCTCCTCAGTTCTCTTTCCTCCATTTATAGCTCGTAACATTTTCCTGTCCCACCTTTTCAGTTTCTCTTCCTCCGTTCGGTTTAGAGTCCAAATTTTTTAAGCGTAAGTTGTTGAAGCTGTTGTTCTTTGTTTTGTGCTCTTGGACACATAGTTGGAGTTGCCTCTCCTGGCCTGTGTTTCGTGCTCTTCATGCTCACCCTTTTCAATTATAACTCATAGGTAACATAATTTTTAAACTTTTTCGAAAATATATTCTCTTCACTCTATCACTGGCTGCCATGGTCATGTTTCCCTCTTTTGCCGATAGCGCTCTCTTTGCGATTTGTCACATTACCATATATTTTGACTCATTTTGATTAATTTCCAAGCCGAACTTCTTCCCTTCTTTTTCTATTGATTGAAATTTTACTTGCCAAACAGAAAAGAAAAGGTTTTTTATCTCGACTTGTAACATGTGCTGAAAATGTCATCTAATTTCACAACCCAAAGCGCAAAAAATCATGAATAGACTCAGGTAAGCCTTCAACATCACAACCTGTGCGCAATATACATGGAAATAAGGCTTTGCTGTGTATTTGGTGGGATAGTACTTAAAACTTGGTGAAACGATTACTGACGATCGATACCGACCACAATTGATAACATTGAAATAAAAAACAAATATTAATATCTAAATTTTCCCTATATTTAAAACTTGTACGTATGATAATTGTTTCGACACACAGTGTCTTTTTCAAATACACACTAAAAAAAATAAATGGTCAAAAATACACACTAAATTTTTTTTAGTGTGTATTTGAAAAAGACACTGTGTGTCGAAACAATTTTTATACGTACAAATTTTAAATATAGTGGAAATTTAGATATTAATCTTTGTTTTTGATTTAAAATGAATTTCCATCAAGTATCGGCTACCTCAGTTAAATATGATAACATTGAATTGAATTGAACGAAAAATGACCAGAATACACCCAAAGACACGATAAAGCAATTTTTCCACATGACCATGTTCGGCCTCATGTTGCAAAATGTGTAAAAAGTTATTTGGAAAACGTTAAATGGGACGTCCTACCCCACTCGCTGTATTCACCGGACTTAGCCCCTTTGGACAATCACTTATTTCGATCGATTCGGCACGGACTTTCAGAACAACACTTACATTCTTACGAAGAAGTGAAAATTTGGCTTGAGAAATGGTTGGCTTCAAAAACAAAAAGTTCTTTTGGCCCGGAGTCCATTCTTTGGCAGAAAGATGGGAAAGAGTAATAGCTAACGATGACCAATATTGTGATTATTAAGGTAATTTATTTTATTTTGGAAATAAACCCTCAAATTTCTCGAAAAAATCGACATTATTAGGCCAAACACCTACTAAATCAGTCACAAACATGTTCTTTCAAACTGTACTCGACACATACACAACCAAAAAGCATCTGGATGCACTACATCTACTTAAAGAAACCATGATTGTAAATTAGTGTTTTTGTTATTGGATTACATTGAATGACCAATTAGATAACAAATTTTTTATTTGGTTTTCTTACATTTTTGATATCTTAAATGGAACGCCTACTTTTGCGCCGCCCTGTACAAGATTATCTCCAAAATCCTCGTTGAAAGACCCTTTATTTTATTATTACACTGATTATTTAATTCATAATGAATGAACTAATCAATATTTTGTAGTGGTCGTACAGGAAATATCCTCGTAAAACATTCTTTACGGCATCTTTTGATGATATGGAGAAGTGATCTCACGTTATGGTTCGTTATAAAACCGGAGTGGAAACGAAAAAAGTGGAGAGTGTTCTTGCCTCAAGAACTTATGAATCTTAATTAAATTAATAAGCTTGGCTTTTTCGCCGTCTTTATGGAGCTATATCTCTTCGGCATCTACTTTGCCTATATAATGCGGATCGTATGGGAACAATGCTCTTTTTCTTGAAGTATAAATATAGAATATGAGTACGATAATTCTAATATATTCGTATAGTCATTTACTACATGAATTAATGTTTTCCTTAATCTGCTTAAGTATTTCCCATCTACTATAAGTAGACAAGAGGCTATATCCACTCTTTCTGCGGCACTCTTTCTCTGTCCATAACGTACAGATAGCATTTGTTTTAGCCGTAGGGTCGAAACATTACGTGCGACGCTCTTCGTGATAGTATTTTTTTGGCAATAAATACAATACTAGGCTAATTGAAAAGTTCGTGGAACGGAAATCATAAAACAAATTTATAGTTAAAAAAATGACTTTGTTCTTTTGTATATTCTTCCTTAAGTTCAATACATTTTTTCCAGCGGTTCTCCTATTCATTTATTCCATATCTGAAGTGATTTTCACGAATGTTTGCATCCAATTGATCCAAAAGGTTTGAGTAATACTATCCTGCTATTGTTTTACTGGTGTGAAGGTAATCAATTAACAAAATGTCTTTTGCATTTCAAAAAATTAATGCCATAACCTTTTTGGTCGACTCTGAGCTGCGTCGGAACTGAACAACCGGGCTCAGTCCTCTCTGCGGTTTGTTGTTGCAGTTCAGTTGATTAGGTTATTTTCTAATAATTGGCTATTAAAGTAGTTATAGAAAAAAAGCAAAATTATTTACGTGATTGACGAATGCAGCTGATAAAACAGTATGTAGAGAAAAGAGCTACGATGAGAGAAAACCCAAAAGAAAAATTAGCATCCGTACTCGTAGAAAATTCAATTAACCCAGACACTGAGGGTAAACGACTATAGGCAGCGTCGAACATTCGCTAACTGGACTCTCGAGCAGTTGGATATGGACCCTGATTTCGGACGGAAAGTTATCTTCAGCGACGAGGCCTATTTTTGGATAAATGGCTATGTGAACAAGCAAAATTGTCGCATTTGGGGAAATAACAATTCACATGAGACATATCAGTTGCAAATGCATCCAGAAAAAGTGCACTGTTTGGTGTGGGTTTTGGTCCGGCAGGGTCATTGGCCCATTCTTCTTCCAAAATGAAGCTGGCGCCGCCATAACTATCACCGGCGAAAGGTACAGGTCGATGATAATCAATTTTTTGTGGTTGTGAATCTCAAGGACATGCACTTTCAACAAGACAGTGCTACGTACCACACAGCGAATGTAACAATGCCTTCTGCAAATCTTCTGCACAACAAATTCGCCGGCATGATTATCTCGCGTTTCGGCGGCGTCAACTGGCCACCGAGGTCGTATGATTTAACGACATTAGACTTGTTCTTGAGGGGCTACGTTAAATAACGTGTCAACATATCTGGTATACAAAACTAGAAAAATAACCCACAATTTTTTCAGCGATCCTCGTAAAACGCCCGCTTCACGATATTTTACAATAAACGTACTTTAGCGAATGCGTGGCCTTATTTTACGAATAACGCCACATAAAATGAGAGTCTATATATCATGCGAATGTATAGTTGAGCCATAAAAATTGGAATATATTTGTCAAACGCGGCGAAATTCGAACGTGAAAACGCTGAATTTTTTCGGGAATATATTTTTAAGGGCCGGGGGAAAGAGAAAAAAATATGTATGAGTAACAGTTGTACCAGAAGGGCGGAATGGACGCTTAGAGCGAAGACATATTTTGTTTGCCTTCTTGGAACAATTTTTCTATTAATCATATTTTTTTTTACAGGTGTGCAGATCTGTTGTTTTAGTTTGATTGTTACATTTATTAATTGTAAAATTGATATTTCACACAACAAAAAAACAATAATAATAAAATATTCATTATTACATAACTTGTAATCACGTTGAAATTCTAAATCAACCATTTTAGATATAAAGTTAGGGTAAAGTAGGGGGTGTTTTTTTAGTGCGTCCATTTAATGGAATTAGCGTTTGAAAACAATTTCCGACAAATGTCCGCCACGGCTAGTGCTGACAAAGCGCATTCTGTCAATCCAATTTCCAACCACTTTTTCAAACAACTGGGGTCTTATGTCCGTAATTGGGTTTTTGAATAAAAAACAATTATCGATTTTTTTGCTTTATTTTAAAACTTTATCATAAATAATATTTATAATCGATGCTAAAAACTTTTTAAAAATTTGTTACAATTAATTTTGAATGAATTAAAATTTAAAAAAATCATGTGACCACGAACGCGCCGCGATTGGCTGCCATGTTTGTGACGTCATAATAGTAAAGTGTTTTCACGTCAGTGCTGTTAATGGCTTCTACCTATATATATATATATATATATATATATATATATATATATATATATATATATATATATATATATATATATATATATATATATATATGGTCATTTTTATGGGATGATTTTTATTTTATGTGATATATATATATATATATATATATATATATATATATATATATATATATATATATATATATATATATATAATATATATATATATATATATTTATATATATATATATATATATATATATATATATATATATATATATATATATATATATATATATATATATATATATGTGGTCACTGTGGATATTTTTATGGTCACAGATTTTCTCAAAAATGATATTCGTTTAGATTCAGCTGAAGTTCAAGGTGCTAAAGCATCAATGTGAGTTTTTAAAAAATAATAATAATGTAAATTTAAATAAGAAACAAAATATTTCTAATAAATATAATTAAACTATTTGTAGGGTGTCACGAGAAAGTTAAAGCATGTGTATGTCCAGAACATAAAGTTGGGAGTAAAGCTTATAATATTCATATAATGCTTATAAAAAACAATATAAATCATAATTAGAAAAACAAAACACATACATTCTGTTTAAATCTTTAATTTTATTTCATTAAAAAATACACTGTTAAATATACATAACAAAACTTTCCCCAACTAGGTTAATATGGATAATATATTACAGTATATTATAATATGTAAATTACGTTAATAATCAATTCAGAATAAAAATAATCACTATCTAAAATTATATACATATTTATTTGATTGGATAATAGTTTGGTTACTTTTATTGAAATTTGCAATGTTTTTAAAACCGCAGCGATTCTTCAAACCACCACCTAAACTTTATTAACAATATTTAAAAAAAAAACCACTCATACTACATAATTGCTTTAATTAAGGTTTTCAGTATTGTTAAAACGATGGCGATTTTTCATCTTACAGTTTTACAAACCACCACATTAGACTTTTGATTTCATATTTGTAAATATAAATAAATCTGGCTACTAATTAACTTTAGATTTCCCAAATAAGAGAAGGTACCTAACCCATTTTTTTTTTGATTGGAAAACTTTTACAGTCGAAGTGTGGGACTCTCCTGTTATGGTCTAGCCATTAGAAAACTACTATGTACCCACAACATATCCTGGAAACACTGTCAGCCTACCATCAGTCGTCAATGCCTATAATAAATTTTTAACTTATGTTTAAACATACCGTATCAAATAAATATATTCAATAGATGAAATGTACCAAAATCCTGAAAAATACGAAATATTTGAACTGTTTTGTTTTATTTAGAATAGACTTTTTTCTTTTTGTTTAGATACGTTTGCTTTTCTATTTCTTTTTTTTTCATACTGCTTCAGATGTTTGTTTTGATTCCATGGAACATGGAACATTGCAGTCCTTAATTTAACTAGTTGATGTTCATCCAACTGATCACACTAATTTCTGTACTCTTCGACAATCTACAAGTTAGATTATCCTGTAAACTTTCATAAGAATAATACTTTCATATACATTGGTAGTCGAATTTTGCTCTTGTCTATTCGTGTTTTCTTAAATATCATTATTCATTGCTACTATCACTCATTGTTACTAACTTCGATTGTGTTGCTACATGTAGATTCTTTGCGGACATGCAGGAATATTCCTTCTTCTAAATTTGGCACTTTAATTTGTTTTCCCTACATGAATTAAATAATATAAATAAAAATTATAAAAACGAATGCAAAAAACAGAAGGAAACCTAATCTGATTTCATTCTGAATTCATCTTTGAGCCTCCATATCATATGTAAAGATATATGAGTATAACGTCGAAAACAGCACCGAAAGCTTAAATAACAATTAAAAGCAAGTATATTTTCAAATCGATCGCAAACCAACAAATGCAGTCAAAGATATAGGTTAAACCTATAGAACAATGACTAAGATCAATAAATTGTTTTATTTGCCCGAGACTCCGAGTTTCCGAATCGTCCCGAGCCGACCCGATATTGACCTTCGTTACTATTGTGAGGTCACATACGTTCGGATTTTTTTCCCGCAACTACCGGCGCGTCGTCGGTACTAGGTTTAAAAATTTATTTTATAATTTGATATAACTAGTTAATCATAAAGAATTAAAATATAGAGAATAAATAATATATATAATATATTACATATTATATATTATATTATATATATAATATAAATAATATAATATATCAGAAAAAATTAAAATATAAATACTTTTGTTAGAAAACTTATATATGATCTATCCATTTGACAAAAAAAAATCCTCAAAAGCCCAGTTGTCCGAGTTAAATCTGCTTTCAAGGCTTCAATATATGCTGGTTTATGGGTAAAGATCAATGATTTAACATAACCTCAAAGAAAATAATCTAAAGGCGTTAAATTACATAACCTTTGTGGCAATTAACATTTTTTTGCGGCATTTTTTCGAGAATTTGCAAACGTTGCTCTGATACTAAGCGTTCCATGATGGTTTGCCAGACAATACTGAATAATTTTGACACTAGAGGCACGCAGAATGACAGTTTGTTTGACAGAGATCTATATCAGAAGTTCGGACGCACTAAAAAAATTACTCTTTAATTAGTGAAAGACAAAAGATCACCTAACCTAACCTAAAGGCCCCTAACTTAATTTTCAGGTAAACTCATTGAGGTTACTACTAAGCCTCAAATAACTTTTATAAAACTTCTCGAGACGCATTTCGCTAACCATGTTAGCATCATCAGATTATTTAAATAATCCATGATGCTAACATGGTTAACGAAACGCGCGTCGAGAAGATTTTTAAAAGTGATTTGTTCTCGCTCTTTTTTTACTAGCTTTGACATTTATTTATAGAAAAGGAAATTCTGTACACTTCTACCATCTTTTGGGCAACTGTCGAACCACACATCGAAAAAAATTTAATTCAAAAAGTAAGCGAAGCTCTTTTCAACTTCCTCAATAAAGCTTTTTCAATGTGAAGCAGTTGATGTTGCAGAAATCGGAGGAGATGAGAACTTAAAGAGGCAAGTCTTAAGAATACGCCGGATGCGATAAAATCTCTCAATCCAATACGGTGATCACTTCTATGGTAATTTTTCTTCCAGAACTTTTTTTCACTACCATGAATGATTTACTGATGGTACTGTTTGGCCAAATTAGAACAATTCATAATTCACGACGCCTTGCTGAACCCACCGCACACACAACAACGTCGTTTGGGTGTAGATATACTAAGTAACAGAAAAAGGAACACCAAGAAATAATGATAAAATTATAAAAACTGTTTTATAGATTTGTTATTATTGTTAAACAATACAACTGATTAAAATTTGAAAATCTAATTACTACGAGTTAGGGAGCTACAATCAGTAATGGGTGGATCGACCTCTACACCATAAAATTTAAACTAGCCATTTGATTAAATTTTATGGTAAATAGATTAATCCATTTTCCTTTAAACAAAGATAATTATAACCAAGAATTAAAGTTAATTATGGAGGTATCCAAAGTAAACGGTTATAATAAGAACACTGTAGATAAATGAATTAGAAAACATAAGTTTAGAAAATTATTGAAAGATTCTTCGACTTTTCAAAAGGATCAGGGAAAAAATAAATTCATGGTACCCGTTTGATGCCCAATTAACTTGAGAGCTGGACATTTGAAAAAAGTGGACATTAAGATTGTGTACAAACCATATATTAAATTAAGAGAAGTCCTGGGTGATCCAAAGGATAAAGTAGATCAACTTGAAAAGTCAGGGATTTACGAAAATAGCTGTCAAGATTGTGATCGAAGGTATATTGGGCAAACAAAAAGATCCACATTAACGAGATATAAAGAACACATTGCCCACATTAGATATGAGAGAAATGAAAAATCTTGTGTTGCCCAGCATGTAGTCGAACATGACCACAATATAGACACTAGTAATTTAAGACTGGTTAAAAGTGTAAATAACAATAGGGCTTTGGATGCATATGAAAGCATTTAAATAGAAAAATGCAAGACAATCATGAACCGGAATAAAGGACCTATTCCGTTCGGTCAACATTTTCAATTATTAGTTGAGTTCAATTGTTAGTTATTATTTCAATTAATTATTAATTATTTATTATTTCAATATTATTATATTCATGTCAGGGTCAGTATACTTCACGGTTAATTTTTTTGTTTTTTCTTTCTTTTGTTCTTTTTTTCCCCTTTTTTCTTTTTTCACCCTTCATTAGGTAATTAGACCTCCAAACCATAAATCAAATCAAATTGTAAATTTTTGTAGATGTAAAGTTGTTTTACGAACAGCATGTGGATTTTCTTCACTCCAAAGGCGACAATGTTGTTTATTTACGAAGCCATTTTACCAAAAATGAGCTTCATTACTGAAGATGATTTTTCCATGAAATAATGGATGTGCTTCAAATTGTTCTATCATCCACTCTGCAAAATATCTACGCAATAGATGGTCATTTAGTTTGAGTTCTTGGGTTTACTAAATTTTATACGTCTTGAAGTGAAAATCTTTATGCAGAATATTCCATTTGGGGTCATAAGAAAATTCTTGAGAATGAAGTAACGGGTGTCTCAGATTGTTTTCGTTTTCGTTTTGAGTGTTACGCTCCAAACACAGATAGTGGGGGAAGGGGAATAGTGTCAAACGCTTGACGGTGATTTTTAAGTTTAGTAACGATGGATCGTTTCACGGGACCACAACGTGCATTTTGCGTGCGAGCGCTTTATAAAACAACGATTCCTGCACTATTGTTCGACGTCTGTGCAGGATACATTTTAATTTAGCGACCATGAGAAACGTGCCAAGTGGGGATTTAATCAAGCATTAGGTACGCAAATTTGAAGAGACTGGAAACTCGATGCTGGATAAATCAACTGGGCGCAAAAGGACCTCAAAAATGAGCACGAATGTTGACCGCGTTCGCTAATGTGTTAGAGACGATCGATAGACGACGAAGATTTACATTTCCACCCCTACGAAATTGTTATTGTGCCAGAAATGAAGCCGATGATCCAGCTAAACGAAACGAATTCTGCAGGACAATGAAACATCGTTTTAGGAACTTCAATAACATACGGTTTTCCGATGAATCGAATTTCCACATCAAAGGCCACATGAATAAACAAAATTGGAGATGTTGGGCCCCCGACAATCCACTGGAACACTTTTACAAAAATATATAGTACTAGTTTGATAATCCTTTAGTTACCATAGTGCCTCATTTTAAAGTACTCACACTCTTATCGGACAACCCTTTATTGTATGTAACACAATGATGTAACACAAAGAGAGTTATCACTAAACACCAAATCACTTGATTTTAATTTCTCGTCGTGCGTTTCGCTAACAAGGTTGGCATCATCAGGGGATGGTTATATTGATGTTTAATGGTAAATCTCTTCGAGCATACCCTTTCACACCAAAGGTTCCAAGAAAAGAATTGACCGTCCAATAATGTAGATGAATTAAAATCGTAGGAATAGAAGTCATAAATAAAAAACGGCGTCATGTAAACGGACAAATTATTTTTTTATAAGAATTTTGAAATTCCTTCCTAATCCATAAGACTCAATTAAAAAGTCTCCTGGGTAAATGCCTCGGCGAAAGCCTTCTTCTTTCAGTTGCAACCACCTGCCTTTCCGCCGATAAAATTCAATTAAATTTTTATGTGCCAACCTGGATTTTTTTTACCGACCTCGTTGATCTACAATACCTACCTCCCCCACTACCATAAAACTAAGTAAATTCCAGGCACATAGTTATCTGAAAAAAGCGATCAATGTAGCTACGGCTGCGGATGTGCATTGATGGGGACGGCAGAGGGGGCAAACGCCCGGGCCTACTCTCGGGCCGCTCTCTCCTGGGGGATCCTGACAATTCGTTGTGTAAGTTATTTTAGCGCGAGATGGGGCTGAAGCTCGGGCTCTCCTTTTTTTGGGGGCGAAAGCCCGAACCGTCGTCGGCTGCAAATCCGGTCTACGAGATGCAAATCCGGGCTCTAAAACCAGTTAGCTGCGTCGGTTTTTTGCATAATGCTCGTGCTTCAAGTAATCATCACGATAGGTAATGGTTTTTTTTCGAGCTCCTTTAGACTAGAATCCTGCTGATGGCAAACATAACGTCCGCAAAAAGCGGAAAACAGATAATTCCGCTCTATGAAACGAAGTTTGGTTTTATAAGATTTGTTTTCAAAGGATATCCTAAAGATTTACTAATTAGTAATCGTTACTAAATTTGAATCGAGTAAAACTAAATGTAAAGGCATAACCGATATTTAATTTAGTTAATATAATTTTATTTATTATATTTATTATGCCCTGATGAGGTTAATTTAGTTGGCGAAACGTTATTTGTGCAAAGCAACTCATCATTTCTCATCTTAGCTCAACAGCTATCTGTGGGCTTGGGTGGTGCCAATTTTCTTTTTCCATCTGACCCAATCAGCTGCTACGATTTTCCAATTTGATATGCCGATGTTTGTGGCATCGCACTTGACACAACGCTTCGATCTGAACCTAGGCCTTCCCGGTATTTCGTTTCATAGATAGTATTTTGCTAGGCATTTTATTACCATCTATTCTGATGACATGATTCACCCATCTGATCTATCTCAGTTTGATGCCACGTTTCTCTCTTACAGGCGGGTATAGAGGTAATATTGGTATAAAATTGGTAATATAGAGTAATATTGTGTGTGTGTATCTATATATATATATATATATATATATATATATATATATATATATATATATATATATATATATATATATATATATATATATATATATATATATATATATATATATATATATATATATGCAGGGCGTTTGCTAATTAATGGTAAATGGATAATAAAGTGAAATGGTTGAATATAGTCCAAACTTTTGGATATATGTGTATATCTTGAGCAGGTTCAACAATTTTAACGAACAGGGATTACATTCCAATAAAGCAAAACGACTTTCGTAACTTATTAATATTTATTTCATAAAGATTACAAAAAATAAGACAATTTCTCATAAAAATATGAAGTAATTTTGTGAGTTATATTAAAGCATCTGGCTGTCTGTAAAGCTGAGCTCTTTTTCATCGAGGCATATCCGACCGCGATAATTTGTTAATAACTATTTAAATACTTTTGTAATATGCCTTGCCAGATATCTTGGTTTGTTAGCTCTGATAACTATTTTGCAAATAAAAATACTCAAAAGTGTAACAAAAACAGAAAAATTTCAATTATTTTGGAACAATTATTTCAACGAGTTACGTAGGTTTAGGATTAATAATATTAATTACCATAATAACAAGTAACGAATGTTTAAATTGGATGATAATTGATTAGAACGAAATTAAAATATGCAGATAATCATTTTATTGAAGGCTTCTAAACTGAAAATATACATATTTTTAATAATAATATATGTTTATATGTTAAAAAGCTTGAGGTTTTAAAAGAATGAACTTTTAACAGAAATACCAGAATACTGAGTAGCGTACGAAACATGCCTGACAACATTTTAGAATAGATTTTTTTTCTTTACCATATTTTTAATAATCACATACACATATTTATGTCATTAAAAATTTATAGAAACCAAATTTCTGACGTGATCTCGCTTTAATTGAAGATGAATATTGATCATCTAGGTCATTGAACTTTTATTGAGCCCAGTGGACTCCTACATGGCCATTAATAACGATATATAATGATTATATAACAATACCACTCTCCTCATTTCCCTGTAACCTGGAAACTTCTCCTAATATTGCCTTTGCATTTTAACTTTGACTTTAGTATCTGTTACTAGTTACTATTAAATATGCTCTAAGTAGATTTATTACAGTACTTTATAACTCGATCTGCATTTTGTTCACCAATTTTAATGATAGTACCTCATCAAGAATGAATCTTCTGGTAGAATTAATGCTACTTGTAACATGGAGAGAAAAAAGGGCAGCCAGAGGCTAATATGGTGTTTTTTGGGATTTGTTTTACACATGACGCCCAACTGATCTTACCATATACACAGCAATAATATCCTTTTGGTTTGAATATTTGTTTTGGAAATACTGGTTGATGACTCACCAGGACTAATCCACGATTTTCTCTTCTTTGCATTATCACAGTGGATCCACTTGTCATCATCTTATGCAGAAATTGTTTTTCATTGTTGTTAGCTTAAATCATTTCCTAATGATGCTAACATGGTCAGCGAAACGTGTGTCGAGAACTTCAAAAAAGTGTATTTGGTGTTTAGTGGTGAATCTCTTCAAGCTTAGTTGTTAGTTTATAGGGGGTTCAACAACTCTTCGTTTGAATTTTTCTTAGCTTGTATAAGCATATATAAACGACTTGCAGTGTTTCTTCGAAGCCCTGTTCCTTTTTTTTTTACACCAAAGGGACTAATATAAATTTTGAATGTTTAAAAAATGTTTAAAAAAATCAAATCAAACATCAATAAAAGGTATAAAGAAATAGACAAAGAACAAGATAATGCAAATTACACTGGGGAACAGCAATTTTGTTGACTGGGATCTGTGACTTGTTTTTGGCTAATTTTTCATCTCTGAATTCAAAAATATTCACAGTTTTTCTCTATCCCGTCAAGTTCTTAAGCTACAGCATGCCCCTCATTTTACCTTAAAAGTGTACATACGAAAGGAAATAAGGTGAGATCTGACCAAATAGATTAGAATATTTTATTCATACAGAGGTTAACATATTATTAAAAGTTAAATTGTGTTTATACAAAAAATAAATAAAAGATATTATGGTAAAAAGTTCTTCTTATGCTTTTCCTGGAGTGTTCAGTTTGTGAACATTCTCGCTTGATGCTCCAACAGTAGTCAGCCATCATACTGACATCCCATCTACCTTGATACCGCGCTTCCATAACCTTTAGATCTTGGTGGAATCGCTCGTCCTGTTCATCACTAACAGCACCAAGATTTTCTGGTAAGTTAGCAAGATGACTATGTAAGAAATGCAGTTTGATGTTCATGTTGCAACTAAGCTTTTTAAAGCTCTCCAAGACTTGTTGAACAATTTCGATGTAATTCGGGGCTCGTGTATTTCCAAGATAGTCTTTAACAATATTTTTAAAAGCCAACCAAGCATCCCTTTCAAGTTCGGTCATTGTTTCAGTGTAATTTTTCTCTTTAACGAGTTGCCGAATCTGTGGACCATCAAACAAACCAGCTTTTATCTTTTCATATGACAGGCTAGGGAATGCCCAAATGATATACTTAAAGCAGTCTCCTTCAATTGACAAAGCCTTAACAAATTGCTTCATGAGGTCTAGTTTTATATGCAAAGGCAGAAATACAATGTTTTTTCTGTCGACAAGTGGCTGATTTAAAATGTTTGGATCACCAGGTCTTAGGTTAGATCTTGGCGGCCAGTTCGATTGCACCCAATGCTTCCCATGCGCTCTTAAGGAAACAGACCATTTTAAGGTCAACACAGATGATCCATTGGTGCATGTTATATTGCAACAAGTCAATGACTTTCTTTATGTCACCATATTCTTCACGCAAAGAAACAGAATGACCTATTGGGACTGAACCCTATAAATTTCCATTATGTAGGAGAACACACTTCAAGCTACGCTTTGAACTATCTATAAACAATCGCCATTCAGTTGCATTATAGTTAGAAATGGCCAATTCTTTCATTAAGCCTTCTACGTTCTGGCAATATACAAATTCGTCATTATTTCTGAAGTACTGCCTAAATTCACTTTCTCTGGGTCGATAGTAAGTGACTTTAGCTCCTTTGTCAAGCAAATTTTTTTCATGCAGCCTTGATGCTAATAATTCCGATGCTTTTTTGGATAGTCCCAAATCTCGTGCTAAATCGTTTAATTCATATTGATTGAATCCTTTACGAACAGAATCATTGAAAACTTTGAATTCTTCGTCGGTGGAGTCACTTCGATCTTCACTTCAAGATTCACATTCTTGTATTTCTAAAGAAGGTAATTCTTGAAAAACTGGCACTGGAATTTCAGCTGAATGAGGCACAGAGCGTATAGCTGACAGTAAACTAGGGTACTCAATTTTATGTTTGTTTTTATTGTTGAATCCGGATGTTTTCATTATGCAAAAGTAGCAATCACTTAAGTGATCTTTGGGCTCGTGCCAAACCATTGGTATACCAAACGAAAGTTTATTACGTGTTCTCTTCGTCCACATGCGTAAACTCTCTACACACTGCTTGCACACTTTATGAGGGGCCCATGATTTATCTTGGTCACCTATTTTCACTTCAAAATAAGCAAAATAGTCTTGCCTGATAAATGTACTAATATTAGTCCGTTGAATGGGGATGGTAAAACTGTCACATATATAACAAAATGAATCAGGACTATTTAAGCACTTACGACGAGAACAACCAGAGGCAGACAACGAAAATCTGTAGTTGTGTATGTATACTTTGACTTCACTATATCAGAGCGACACAGACCCGCGTACTTTAGCATCTCATGCCTAACTGACCGAACTAGTTTTGGATGATGCAACGTCACTCACGTCCCCACTCCTAGGTCGAAGAATGTTCGCCGGTAGGAGAGCAGTTGTGACTTCTGTGATTCGCCAAGCTTAGTCGGATGCGCAACAACTGTAGAGAAAAAACTTGACGTGATAGAAAAAAACTAAATAAAATTTTGGAATTAGCATGTCAAGTTACGTATAAAACAGCTTAAATATCGAACTCAACAGAAATTATTTTTCAAATTGTTCCCCAGTGTTATCATTTTTTCATAATATACGAGTGATGATTTTTAAATAAGGTCCGTTTGTGTATAAGTGTGAGCGCGTAATGACGCGCAGAGGCCGCAGTGCGCTTGTGCGTCTGCTCCCAGCGTGATTTGCATGCGTTTAAGCGCCATTTGATCGTAGATCGCCATTTGATCGTAGAGAAGTTTATAAAGTTTAAGAAAATTTAGTCGCCCACCGACTGTGAGATCCGATCTGTAATTCGATTCTTGAGTGCAAGAAACTTGACAGCAGCAGAAATTCACCGTCAGATTTGTGAGGTTTATGGTGATAATGCTATGAGTGACAGAAAAGTTCGAAAGGGGGTGAGAATGTTCAAGTACGGGCAGGTTAATATGCTTGATGAGCCACGCCCTTCTCTGATTTCTGAAGATTTAGTTCATGACGTAGACAACAAAATTAGAAATAACCGACGATTCACTATTTCAAAGTTATCAAGTGAATTTCCACAGGTTTCAAGATCAGTTTTGTACACCATTGCTTCGGAGAAACTGAATTACCGAAAATTGTGTTCTCGTTGGATTCAAAGGCTGCTTTGCAATCAATTCGGAGAATCAGTAATTTCACGGAATGGTCCTTGTAATTGGCCACCAAGATCTTGTGATTTAACACCTTTAGATCGGTTTCTTTGGGATTATGTTAAATCACAGGTTTACATTAAACCCAAGACTCTTGATGAACTTTAAGCCTACATTCGAGCAATCATAGTAGCCAAATCACTCGATAGACTCCACCAAGTCATCGAAAATTGGTCCAATCGGATCAACCAGTGCAAGAAGAGTCAAGGTGATCACTTGAACGATCTTTTGTTTAAATATGTGGCATAAAATATACCATCTAAAACAAATAATACCATTTTTAGCCGAATTTTCTGTTTTATTTCAAATTCAAATCCTATCGCTCTTGTTGGGAAACCATTTAGCAGTTCTAAATTTCAAAAAAGTAATTGTTTCATATAAGTTACAATTAATTATAATTGTCATTGATTTTTGTTTCTAATTAAATCGATATTCTTTTTAAACATACAGAGTAATAAACATTATTCTTTTCTCAGGTATTTTTTTTTTAATTTTAAGGTACTAGTTTTTATTTGGCACACAACTTTGTTTAATTGGTTTAGTGGAAGCCTTTGTTCACGAAATAAAAATGAAAATGTAGCGAACAAATTGATAAATATTTATCATACAACCAGACCAAATGAAAAGCCTCCAATTAATATTATAATTTATGATATAAAAGCAACTAATTGGCTCGACCGTTTCGAAAATCTATGATGTATTAATCAAAATTAAATTTTATGTATTAATACTAATTTACTGTTTTGTCAGAAAGGCCCCGTAAAATATTGTAACAATAGTTTTGGTTTATGTAGCCGTATATTTTACTAACTGCGGCCATTTTTGCATTGATAACGTTCACATTAAACTTTGTAGACTGGAAAAGTTAAAAATCTACAATAAAATATCCATCGTTACATTACATATCAAAAAGAAAAAAAAAAGGGTTTTATTATATTATAAAAATAATCCTATGACCACATTCGTGAAACTAATTCCAAATTCAATAATTCAATTTAATTCAAATAATTTCAGTGAAATTCTCAGGAGGTCTTTTTAAAGATTAAACTTGCCATTTAATAATGTTCTATTAGGACCTCAACTTTATTCTCAATCCATACTGCGGCAGCTCAAGACATATTTTGTGCGGCTGTAAGAGATAATTCAGTTTCGCATAGTACTTGTAAGAAGTGGTTCCAGCAATTCCGAACTGGAAATTTTACTTAAATAAAACAGGATGTCCTGGACAGCCAAAAAAAAGTGAAAGATGAAGAATTGAAAGCACTGCTGGAGGAAAATTCTTGTCATATAATGCTAAAGCACGAACGGAAACTCGGTGTAATACCTCAAGCATTTTTTTTCCAAAATTCAAAAAGGAAAGTCGTTGGGTCCCTATCAACTCACAGCTGAGAATAATAGTTGACGCTTTGAATTTATTGTGTCATTACTCTAGATTCTAGAACTTCTTGCATAAGATTGTGATCATTGACGAAAAGTGGACCCCTTATGATAATCTAGAGGTGAAAACCATAAAATCAAAAATACATACCAAAAAGTTATTGCAGTCTATATGGCGGGGGTATTGCACAACATGAGTTCCTGCATTCTTATCAAATGGTCATTACTGATCATTTTGAGCAGTAACTGACTCATGTAAGTGACACTTTCGGGGGCCGAATAAAAGCCATATTTCATGAAAACACACGGCCACATACAGCATAAAGGGGTCTGGAAATGATTACCGAGTTGGATGGGAAAATTTATCGTTACTAACATATTCTTCAGACTTGGCTCCTCCGATCCCTGCAACATGGCCTGGTTGATGAGAGCTGCTTCAAATCTCTTGAGAAAGTCGAAAAAGCCTTAATGACTCAAAGCCGCAAAGCCTCAAAACCTCCAATTTTATGGTCGATCTGCGACTCGAGAATTACCTGAAATGCGGCGAATGTTTTGGAATATTGCTTCGAAAATTATGTTTGTATTACCTTTTTCATAAATTAATGTCAAAAGTCGAAAAAGAATTAAACTTAATATAATTTCCATCTCGGGGTACAATATTTCTCTTAATATATCTCTATAGCTCACAACATGAACTGGCACTGACTTTCGAGCTTCATTTATAAAAGAGGATGCACCAGCTTTCTTCTCAAAATTTGCACCAAGCAGGGACTGGTATCAAATATCTTAACTTCTCTTGGATATGTCATCGATTTTTTGAGCCTCAAATATACAAATTTTACTTACTTAGGAACGACATGGAGTGAGTGGCTCTTTATTTACTACGCTCACCCATAGAACTGGTGTTTAACCATCTTATCTCAGACACCTCTGAGCAATAGGCATTAGCACTAGAAACTAGTAAAGTACAGGATTACATTGGTAGCCTGGACGGTTACCCATCAAACGTTGATGATAGGAACTCATCTAACATGGATACCATGCGGTTGGGGAACCCTCCCTGGCCTTAAGACTAGGTTAGATCTTAGGCAGTCTGGAAGCCGAAAGGCAAATGAGACACGCAGAAGACCAACCTTCATAGGAACCACAATGAAAATTCACCCCGTCACTACCATAATTTTCCATAAAAATTCAGTGATCACCATCGAGGTTATCTAAGACTCTATCTATAAGCGTGCTTTTTGAAGATGAGTTTAGGCATTACCTGTTGGTGCTTTACATATATTTCCAGCTGAATAATCCTTCGGACTCATGCTGTTCTTGTGTCTCCCTAACTCTTCTAGATTATTCTATAGATTATCTTCTTTTGTTTTTTTTCGTAGTCTAATTATTTCTTTGATTAGAAGCGCATTAGCAATTGAGATTATCAGTGACATGATTTACAACTTAATGTAGACTCCAAACCAGTTAACCACGATCAGCACCCCCTCGGGTTATCAACTCTTGGGTGGGATTCCTTGTGCGATTTTACGCTTTTGTATGTTAATATGCAGCACGTAAGCCTGCTTTTTCCTCATAGGGTTAATCTCCAAGTACTAGTCGCAATAAGAGATGCTGTATTGCTACCGCCGAATCTTCGAAATTTATGAGATGCCAACCTCATTATCTAATACTTGAATAATAATATTAATAACAAAAAGGCTAAGAAAATGCATTAATTATAACATGTTTAGTTACTAAGTTAAAGCTTCAATCAAACTCAGAAATTCCAGAACAAATTTAGAAAGGATCATTTTTATATATTTCCTGTTAAAACTCCTATTTTCCATAGATAAATCCTACTTTTCAAGAGCCTTCTATATATACCTATATATACCTATAGTAAACATATAGTAAATGTAAGTAATATAGTAAACGAAGGTTATGTAACTATACCAAAATAACTTTTTGATACTACATAGAGTCTGTACGTACCGAAAATATGAAATTTTTGCATAATATGAAGAAGTATAATTTCTTCTTTCTAAGTAATAAGATCTACTGTATCAGAGTTTTCTTTTTGAACTGTCATGTTTATAAACTCAATAAAGAATTTTTTTAAAGTATCTACGTTATGCGAACACTCCTCCCACACAAAATTTATTTAAATGATTCTGTTTACTATTTATCAGCGTAAATTAAATTGGTACATGTCCCACAAAACATTTCTGGATTTCTATTAAAATTATTAATGTTCTGCTGATATTGGACTATTTTTATCACACATACATTAATTTCACTCATACGCACCTTCAATATCAATTCCAATATCAGCTTCATTGCCAATATCAATATCAAAAGTTCTGCACTATTCGACGATTCCAATTTCATTGACAGGCGCATTTACAATATTTAAAAAGTACTAGCAATATTATATTATTGTTAGGTTATATGAGTTCATTACTTCATTTTAAATATTCTTATACGAGGGTTGCTATTTATGTATCCGGAATTGGCAACAATGATGTTGCTAGGTGCCATCTGATACATCGTAAAGTTTAACATTGTTGTCTGTATACCTACTCAGAACGATTTGTCATACGGACGCTATTTGTTTTGTTTAATGACTTGATAATTTCATGTCAGTCAAAAAATATATCACTGGTTTAGTGAATTCAATCGTGCAAATCGTTCGCTCACGGATGAATTTAAAGAATATCTGTTGTTGCGTATACGAACTGATAAAGCAAGATCGTCATGTGACATGTCATGAGATGGAGGCCTCCTTGGGCATTAGTATGACAAGGATGTATAAGTTTTTACATGAACTTTTAGCCGTGAAAAAGATGTATGCACATTGGATTCCTCATAATTTCACAATCGTTCAAAAAGGGCTTGTGTCGATTGGTGCAAAGAAATGCTCAAAAAATACAATCGTGGTGCATCAAAAGCCGAAAACATCTACACACGTGATGAATTTTATATCTATGCGTATGAACCTGCAAATAAACAGCAGTCGACTGTAAGGGTCTTTCAAAATAAGTCAAACCCAACAAGAGTTGTTCGGGCAAGATCAACACTTCAAAGCAAATGATCGCCTGTTTTTTTTTTTAATAAATAGGCATGTGGCTACAGTGCGACTACAGAATCGTCGAACGGTCAATTCGGAATTGTATACAACTATTTGTTTGCCAGAAGTCTTTGGAGAAATAAGAAGAAACAACCAGCGACGCAGGATCTTTCTTCACCATGACAAGACGAGCTCTCCCACATCGAACCGAACAACTCAATATTTGACCATTGACCAACATCGAATTGATGGGTCATCCGCCTTACAGTCCTGATTTGGTACCCAGTGATTTCATTTTGTTCCCGTCCGTGAAGAATAAACTACGTGGTGAACGATTTTCGACGCCCCGGAGATACGCCGACTTAAAGATACCTCAATCGGAATGGAAAAAGTGCTATGAAAATTGGTTCAAACGTATGCAAAAGTCTGTCGATCTATGATATATATAATGACGTGATTAAATAATAATTTAACGTTTTATTTTTTACACCTAATATTATTTAAAGGGAAAACCCCAAAACTGTTAGCTTAAAAAAAAATTATATAATATGTCAAAGTCAAAAATATGTCATTTAAAAACAACAAAAAATAACATATTTTTATAAAAAATATAATTAATGCTATAACGTTAATATACTATATTAAGATATAAAAAGTTATGTGTTAAAATAAAAATTTATACTATGATAGGTCAATACTTCTATTGGAATCTTTGGTGTGAAACACTAAACTTGAAAAGATTTACCACTAAACACCACCACCACTTACCACTTAGAATAAAGTTTACTATGTGTAGGAATAATATATATTATAAAATTGTAGCTGTTATAATGATGGTTTAATAAAAAAAACGAAACGTTAACAAAACAAAAAAAAAATATTATTATTATTACAATTGACCGAAACCCGAAAGAAAAACAAAAAAAACTAATCAAATTAATCAATAAATCATTAAATAAATTAATCAAAAAAATATTAAAAATTTATATATATATATATATATATATATATATATATATATATATATATATATATATATATATATATATATATATATATATATATATATATATATATATATATATAGATACTAGCTAGCCCGGCAGATGTTGTCCTGCCCTTTTCGGTATATAAATAATGAAAATGTTGAGTTGATTAACGATGTTCATATGTAATTGTGCAAATATCAATCATTTAATTTTATAAATATAGAATTTGTTAATAACTTGACTACAGCGCGACCTATCAGATCCAGCATCATTATCACGACAAAACAAATATATTGTGGGCCTCAATCGGTCAAGGCGTTCAGAAGTTACACGATCACTACCAAACGCATCAACGATTATATATGTAAAGATAGTACTACTCACTTTTTGTAAATTTTCCTAAACTATAATTATAACAAAATTTGACAAGAATGTTCCTCATGGGTCGCAAATGTTCTCTAAGCAAGAGGGTTCATAATAATCAACTTTTAAGGGGGGTTGCGGGGGCGCAAAAGATAAATATATTCCGAAACTAAAAATTTGGGATTGTATCGTTGTGAATCCCTCGCAGTTTTGTCTACGTGAAATTTATAGAAAAATTATCAAATAGTTTAATCCATAGAAAATTTAATCATAAAAATCAATTATTACTAAAGTTTCATTCACGCCCAGTGAAACGGGCGGGTAACAACTAGTATCATTATAAGTGGTAAATTGAACAATCAGATATATTCATGACAATTTTTTTCATCGAAAATTGATTTATATAACAACATAGTTTCCTTTTGACTTAGTATTTTTTACCCAATGATTTTATAACTTTTGTATGCTTTCCGAAAAGTATTTAACAACATAGTAGATGGTTCGGCGATGATCTCTTAATTTGACGGAAATTTCTTGCCAGGCAACAATTTCTTCTTACTTGGAAAGAGAAAAAATCGGAGGGAAATCGGAAGTCCGAAGAATATTGTGAATGTGGCATCAATTTGTATTGCAAATTGATTAGTTTCGCTGTTTTAATGATAGTCGGATGGTCATGTGCTTTGTAGTAAAACAGTTCTTTCATTTGCAAACAAGTGTGTTTTTTTGTCCACTTTTCTTGAAACTTGATCAATAATGCATAATACCTGGCTTGACGAAAGACTAAATATAATATGGCTTGAAATTCATATAGTGTTACTAGAAAAGAAGCTACTTTTTTACTACTTTTGCGTTTGTTCAGTGCTATTAAGATCATTTACTTGTATATCAAAAATAAATTTAATCGATTCCGTATGGATCATTGATTCATGACTTTATTTTGGTATCAGAATTCCTCTTTTGTAGTATTCGGTAGTTCCAAGCGAAACGTTCAAACCTAACAAAATGTTAATTCAAGGGGATTTGTGCAGTAGTTTAACCAGATTATGGTCTGAATGCGCAAGATTTGAGTTGTATGGTACATGCATTGAAACATATCTGGTATGGTACAAAATTAGTAAAAAAAAGAGATTTATCACAAAATGCCAAGTTTTTATTTTACGGTGCGCGTTTCGCTAACCATGTTAGCATTATCAGGGAATGATTAATCTAAATCTAAAACTAAGCTGTATTACCTGTATTACCTAATGAAGCGAATAAAAAACATGAACACTAAGATCAACTTCGAGATAAGTTTCTAACGATTCCAGTCATACTTTCCACAATGAGATAGCTAGCTTAAATTTTATGGTAGATAAATTCATTAGTTGGGCTCTAAACATAGAAAATTATGGCCTTGAAATTTAATTGATTAGGGAGGTAGCCGAAGTGCATGATTGTAATAAAAATATAAATAGATTAATTAGCAAACATGCGTTTAGTAGAATCTTGAAACTACTGCTTTTCAAAGGGAACAAAGAAAAAACAAATTAATGGTAATACCGTTTGATGCTCAATTAAGACGATGCCTTGTCGACATTTTGCAAAAATGGACATTAAAGCAGTCTACATGTATTAAATTAATTCCTGAGTTATCCAAATGATAAAGTACACCAACATGAAAAATCGGAGATTTTTGAAATTCGTTGACAAGATTGTGATCAATATGTGTGTGAAGGTATGTTCGGCAAACTAAAAGCTCCACTAAATATAAAGAACATATTGTCCATATTAGATATGGGAGAAATGAGACATGTTATGTTATCTAACATACACTCGAGCATTGCCATAATATAAATATTAATTACTTAAGGTTTGTTGGAAGCGTGAACAACAATATATATTATTGTATATTATATATATATATATATATATATATATATATATATATATATATATATATATATATATATATATCTTATATATATATATATATATATATATATATATATATATATATATATATATATATATATATATATATATATATATATATATAGTATATCTTGTTCCGACTGCAACAAAGCATACATAGGACAAACAAACAGACGAATATCGGCCAGAATACAAGAACATAAAAACGCCTTAAAAAACAAACAAACCACTTCCGCTCTGTTCCAGCACCATCTACAAACAGGACATAAAATCAATTTTAAAGCAGCCAGAAAAATAGCGAATATTGAAAACTACAAGGTCCGGCCAATCAGAGAAGCTCTTGAAATAGAAGAAAGAGGTTGGACTCTTCAGTCGAAGCGGACAACACTTGAAAATGCCAAATGCGATTTTTGCAAAACGTCGTGACTTCACAAAATCAACGGATCGACACCCGGAATGATTTAGAAATATTATCTACCATCAGTGAAAATATTATATATATATATATATATATATATATATATATATATATATATATATATATATATATATATATATATATATATATATATATATATATATATATATATATATATATTGCCTGTCGCGTTGGCGCGGACGGTAGAGCGGCAGCCTGCCGGTGCTGTGCCGAAACCGCATTGGTGCCGTAGGTGGTTTGATTCCAACGCTCGGATGGTTGTTTTTCTTTATTTATTCTGTCTGTATTTACTTCCTTAAATGTTTGTGATTGTTCATCGGCAAGAGTGTAAAATCCGACAACGAATTACCCGTCAGTCACACCAGTTAAAGGCTGGGTAAGGCTCGGTAGGTCTTCCTACCCAGTCGCCAGTCGGTAGGCTTCCTAATAGATTTATGAGTAAGCATAAAACCAAGAGTTGAGAGCCTGAGGGAGGTGCTGGGTTGGGTTGTTGGTGGCTGATGACCGTAGTTCGGAACCCACGTTAAGCTGTAGATCTAGTCGCTAAATGGCCTTAGTTGCTGGTGCGCCTCTAATCGTAAATCCTTTTCTTTTTCCTTTATTTATTATAATATATATATTTTAATATTTAATATTTAATATATATATATATATATATATATATATATATATATATATATATATATATATATATATATATATATATATATATATCTATATCAATGTAACCTTTGGTTATCTTAACGGTTTATGACGTTTGTATGCTTCCTTAGGTAGAATTAGATTGAATAATCTCCCGATGATGATAACATGGTTAGTGAAACGCAGATTGTTTTGTTTCACACCAAATTTATCAAATCTATTCTAGTAAAAAAATTGTTGCTTTTTCAATTTTTGAAACATGACCATCTTTTTTCTCTACTTGCGTTGTTGAATAAATTGAAACTCTATTTGTTCTTATATATATATATATATATATATATATATATATATATATATATATATATATATATATATATATATATATATATATATCTGTGTGTTAATCTATAACGCCCGAAGAAAATGAACCAAGAGTAAACACAAATGTATTTGTTCGAGTTACAAATACATCTCCTGAAGAAAATGTTTAAATTCAACTCCGGTATATTTATACTTGCTCTGTCAGGACCCAATTTTCTCGGTTTTCGCCTGGTATTTTTCCTGATCGTGTATTTCAATATTTATTGGGCACCACAACATATATTCTCACTCAAAACGTTGCCTTCGAGCTTTTTCAAAAGTTTTTCCCCGATATTTGCATTTAAATAAATATATTTTCGATTGGACGAAAGAAAAGGGCGCAAAAGAAATGGGATAGCTTATTTCGTGGACGTGATTAAACCTGATACGAATCGTATTTTTATACATTTTTTTTTATTCTCGAAAAATCAAGGCTTAATTTATATTGGAACGAGAATTTACGTGAGATAGTTTGGAAATTAAGTCAAAAAATAATTATATAGAATAGTTCGAGAGCTTCTCAAGTCTCAATTCACCCCTCAACAGAATCTTAATCCTCAGCTTTTTTGAGTATTTTCGATATTTATTTATAGAAAAGTAGTACAAACTTAATCTTCAAAGTAATTTGTTTCACTTTCGTTACCTTTCAGGCAACTGTTAAATTTCAGGTCGACAAAAATGTGGTAGTTTTGATGTCATAAAGTTATTACGGCTTTTTTCCACTTCCTCGAGAGGTATGGAGTGGCATCAAAAAAGTGATGTTGCAGGGATTAAAAATGATGATAATCTGAGAGGCCCAAGTCTGGAAAATACGCGTGTAATAAAATCTCCTAAGACCCAACGAGAAAGTTACGGTGACAAGGCTATAGGCTTTGTTTAGCTTAACCGCAAAAAAAGTATTTGCACGGTAAAAGGACGTGTATGTCCATAACATAAAGTTCAGAGTAAAGCTTATAATATACACATAATGCTTAAAAAAAAACAATGTAAATCATAATTAGAAAAACAAAACACTTTTTAAATACTGTTTAAATCACTAATTTTATTTCAATAAAAAATGCACTGTTAAATATACAAGATAAAACTTTCCCAACTAGGATAATATGGATAATATACTACAGTAGATTATAAGATATACACAGTACATTAATAATCAGTTCAGAATAAAAACATTCACTACCCAAAATTATATACATATGTGTTTAATTGCACAATAGTTTGATTGCTTTCATTGAAGTTTGCAATATTTTTAAAACCACACCGATTCTTCAAACGATTACACTAAATTCTATTAACAATATTTTCAATTTTTATTACTACATTATTGCTTTAATTAAGGTTTTCAGTATTTATAAAACGATAACAATTTTTCGTCCTACATGTTTTACAAACATTAGACTCTTGATTTAATAATATTTGCAAATTTGAATAAATCTGGGTGCTAACTAATTCTAATGCATGACCAACTAGAGATTTCCCAAATAAGAGAAGGAACCTTTTTGAGTGGAAAACTTTTATAGTCGAAGTGTGGGACTCTCCTCTTAAAGTCTACCCACTAGAAAACCACTATGTACCACAACATATCCTGGAACCACTGTTAGCCTACTATCAGTCTTCAATACCTATAATACATTTCTAACCCATGTTTAAACATACCTTATCAAATGAATATGTTCAATCAATAGATGAAATGTACCAAAAGCCTGAAAAACACTAAATAGTTTAACTGTTTTGTTTTATTTAGAATAGAAATATACCATTTTCTTTACATTTTGTGTGGATAGTAGGTTTGCTTTTTTATTTCTTTTTTTTTGCATACTCCTTCAGATGTTTGTTTTGATTCCATGGAAAAGTGCTTTGGCAGTCCTTAATTTAACTAGTTGATGTTCATCCAACTAATCACATAAATTTCTGTACTCTTCGACCACCTACAAATTAGATTATCCTGTAAAAGTTTCATAAGTAGTAGACTTTTCATATACGATTACCTTCCAAATTGGTAGTCGAATTTTGTTCTTGTCTATTCGCGCTTTCTTGAATGTTATTATTCGTATCCTATAAAATAGACGATCCTGTAGAGCTTTCTCATTGTTACTATCCTCGGTTGTGTTGGTACATGTAGATAGGATGCAGGAATATTCAGACAGACACTCAGGAATATTCCTTCTTATAAATTTAACACGTAAATTTGTTTTCCCTGCCCGAGTTAAATAATATAAATAAAAGTTGTGTAAAACGAATGCAAAAAACAAAAGGAACTCTAATCTAATTTCAATATTTTATTTTGAACTTACTTTTGAATTTCCATATCTTATGTAAACATATAAAGAGTATAACGTCGAAAACAGCTCCGAAAGCCTAAATAACAATTAAAAGCAAGTATATTTTCAAATCGCTAGTAAATGAACAAATGCAAGCAAAGATATAGGTTAAACCTATAAAACAATGAGTAAAATCGATAAATTGTTTTATTTGCCTGAGACTCCGATTCTCGAAAAGAGCGCGAAAGAAAATTTCAGTGTAACTTCCGAATTGTTCCGAGCCGACCCGATATTGGCAATATTGGCCTTAGTTACTATTGTGAGGTCACATACGTTCGGGTTTTTTTCGCGAACTGTCGGTGCGTCATCGGTACTAGGTTTAAAAATTTATTTTCAATTTGATATAACTTTTTAATTTAAGAAAAATAAAAATAAATATAGTTTTGTTATAAAACTTATGTGTGATCTTTCTATTTCTGAAAAAAAAAATGTTCAAAAGCCCAATTATGATATGTAAATTGCATAATATTTTGAACGTTTGCATCCTAATCATGTCTTTTGTACTTATGTTTTAT
The DNA here is from genome assembly GCA_031761425.1 of Cosmopolites sordidus. Lineage (NCBI taxonomy): Eukaryota > Metazoa > Arthropoda > Insecta > Coleoptera > Curculionidae > Cosmopolites > Cosmopolites sordidus. Next base: position 705,668 of record JARFXV010001030.1, on the reverse strand, counting down.
TTACCTAACCACCGTTTTATAGCAGTTTATTTGTAGTTGAATACAGTTAAACTTTATTTATTTTTAATCTATACTGCACAAAGAAAAAGCACCAAGAATAAACACATTTAAAGAAAATGTATAAATTCAACTCCAATATATTTATACTTGCTCTGTCAGGACCCAATCTTCTCTGTTTTCGCCCGATATTTTTCCTGATCGTGTATTTCAATATTTATTGGACAGCGAAACATATATTCTCACTAAAAACGTTATTTGGAGCTTTTCCAAAGTTTTTTCTCTGATATTTGCATTTAAATAAAAACATTTTCTATTGGATGAGTAAAAAGGGCACAGAAGAAATGGGGCAGCTTGTTCTGTGGACGTGATTAAACTTGATACGAATCGTATCTTTGTCCATTTTTTTATTCTACTTCTCGAAATCTCGCGACGTAACGGACTTGAATACAATTTAAAATATATTAAGAACTATGTAGGATTGTTCGGAAACTTTTACATAATGTGTCTACTTTTTAGGGCTTTATTATAAAAAGTATTTTCATGATATAAATGACATTTTAATTGCTTATATTCTTTTGTAGAGAGATAAAGAAAGTAATGTTTATAAAGTTTATAAGTATAAGTTTATTTTTTAATTTGATAATTAGTGTGCCATGGAAAGTAATAATTTAACATTAGTGTTAAATCAATTCTTCTATTGAAACCTTTGATGTGAAACACTAAACTTGAAGAGATTTACCACTTTACCACACGTCATCAGGAGATGATTTAATAATCAATCAATTAAATCATCTCCTGATGATGCTAACATGGTTAGCGAAACGTACGTCGAGCAGTTCAAAAAAGTGATTTGGTGTTTAATGGTAAATCTCTTCAAGACTAGTTTTAAATTTCAGTCAGATTAAGCTTTGAGTTATTGCGGTAAGTTTTAGTGAGTGATCACAGAATTAAAATGCCATTGACTTTAGGAGAAAAAAATCTAAATAATGCGGTTGTTTGGTGATTTTGCTCGTAGTAGCAGAGATGTTGCTGCAGAGTTTAACATAAGACATCCACAATGTGCTCCCATTACTCATGGAAAAGCAGCCGCTCTAAATGATATTTTCAGTGAAACTGACATTGTTATTAAAATCCATCAAAAGGTCAACCTCGTCGAATACACCCGCAGCCTGAGGGCGGCGATATTTTAGCGGCGAATCGAGCAAATCTATGCACGAGCCTTCGAGATTTATCGCCTCAACTAATGTTTTGTTTGTCACAAAATCAAACCCTATAAATCGAAGTTCTTACATAAATTGAAAGAAGGTAATGATAATAAAAGATTAGACTATAGTTATTGGACCCAAGGTAATTTTTTAAATGGCAGACATGTCCTGAAGAAGATTATGTTTACTGATAAAGCTACATTCACCACTAAAGGGGCTGTATCGTTTCAAAATTATAGATACTATGCCTGAGGTAATTCTCACTTAGTTATAAATTGTAAAGGCCAATATTCCCTGAAAGTCAATCTCTGGGGTGAGATTTTAGGAAACCGAATAATTGATCCTTTTTTCGTTAATGAATCATTGTATGCTGGTCGTTTAGTTAACTTCTTCGATGGGGAATTTTGGGATGCAATTGAAAATCTTGCTCTTATTGTGCGGCAAGGTATGTATTTGTAGCTAGATGGTGCATCCACAATTCAAGGATTGTTCGTCAATCTCCCGATCTTCGAGGTTCGTCAATCTTCGAGGTCTCCCGATATTACACCCCTCGATTTTTAGTTTTGGGGAATGGTCAAAAATAAAGTTTATTAAATAAGGCCCAGAAATCGCGTGGCAGAATAAGGAAGGCCTGTCAATAAACCAGCATCCCTGAACTTAGACGAGTAGCTAAACAGAACCGTAAAAAAATCGAAAAATATGTTCGAATAGACAGAGGACTACTTAAGAGAGATCACATTTGATAGTTAATTATTTGTATTATGAAAATTATTGTTCTATAGTTTTTTTTACATTTAATCAATTACTAAGAATAAAATAATTATTTTTCTTTGTAAATGATATTTATTTTACTGAAATATTTGTATACATAACACTATTAAATTGACAATGTGTCAAGTTTTTATTTTCCATGGCACACTAATTATTAAAATACAAAATAAACTTGTAATAATTTTGTGTATAGATCAAAATAATGAAAAAAATTAAAATGCGAATTTTGTCATGGAACTCGGTATATGGGGTAAAAATAATATTTTGAATAACTTTTTCTAATAACCTTTTGCGATATCTCTAACGCGAAGCAAAATAACGCGAAGCAAAATAACGTGAATTGACACTGTCTGTGAATTCGTAGTATGGTAAGCTGAGTTTAATGTTCAGATTTCAGTTGAGTATCTTAAAAAATGTGACCCATCAATCTACATGACTGTGCAAAAAATTCAAATATGTATTCCTTCAAATAGCGAAAATATGGGGATTGCAAGATCAAATTTTTGTCAGAAACTTGTAAAATCAAGTTTTTCATCCAGATAACATATCTTACCGCAAATTTTAATCATAAGCAAATATCGAGCAACTATCGTATTCTCCAGATGCGATTCCCTGTGCGCTTCTCTTCTTTTCCTAACTCACGTTACCACTTCGAGAAGACAAACTAGGCTTATTTTATAAATGATTTCTATTCTTTCGGACTATTCCGAGCATTATGTCGTCGCGTATTTAGCTCGCCCCTTTCTTCGTTGATTGAGGGACCTTATAATTCTTGTAATTCTCTATGTTTACAATTTTTTTGGCTCCTTTAAAGTAAGTTTTATGTCCTGTTTGAAGGCGGTGTTTATTTTTTTACATTGTTTTGATATTCTTGTATTCTGGCTGAGAGCCGTCTGTTTGTTTGTTGTTTATATGTGATCGGTTGCAGTCGAAATAAGATATATATCCCATGATGTTCTGATTCAATTTCGTACTTGGAATGAGTTTCTGAATTTTCAGAATATTTGCTTTAATTTTGTGTAACTTGCAAACTGTTGTGATCTTGTGTTTTTTTAACTAATCTGCCTATCCTGTTCGTGATTCCTTTTACATTCTTGATCTTGTGCTGTTCTCCGTGGTTTTCTAACTGTTGATGACATTTCAAAATGTTGTTGATGCAATTTTCTGAATATGAATTTTGTCTGAGGGCTGTGGAAATATTTAATACTTCATCCTTCTTGTATCTGAGTGTCAGTAAGAAGGATCTGGAAATTAAGATGTTAGCTACTGCCTGGATTTGTGAAGGGAGATGGTGGGACTGGACATTGATGTATCGGTCCGGGTTGGTAGGCTTTCTCTAGACTATGTATTCCAGTGTTCAGAAAGGTTTTCGTGTGATGAGGAGATTCAAAAATGGTAGTTTCCTATTTTGTTTGACGTCGTGATGTTGCACAAAACGAACGGATTAATTGAATCCCTATTTTCAATGGAAACCCCTATTTTTTAATATTTCTGGATTACTTTAAATAATAAACACTTTTTCTCTTACATTTTTTAAAATTTTTTCTCAAATAAGGTTTCCCTTCTTAACTTAGGGTTCTCCCCTAAGGTTTAGGGAACTTAGGGTTCTCCCCTAAGGTTTCTCAAATATCGACATATTTTAACATTTTACTAGGTAAATACAACTTCATATACAACATTCACTTTATTAAATGTTCAAAACATGCTCTGTTATTGGCTAGACAATAATAGAGCCTATTTTCGAACTCTTCGCGAACATTTCAAACAAAAAAATCAAGAAGTGTGTGGTCTGGGGACCTCGCAGGCCATTCCACAGAATCTCTCTTACCTATCCATTTTCCGGGAAATATTTCATTTAACAATGTCCTAACAGTTAGCGCATAATGAGGCGGGGCTCCATCGTGCTGGATATACAAATTTTGTGTATCGAGTTTCATATCCCCTTGCTGATTAACTTGATTTTCCAAAGATTGAGTAATAAGGAGATCTATGAGATTTTCCAATATATTCAAGTATATTTCACTTGTCAAGTTTTCTTCAATGAAAATTGGCCCAGTGATCTCATCTCCAAGAATACCAGTCCACACATTGATCTTCTGATGATATTGGGTATTATCTTCCCTCAACACAGGTGGATTTTTATTGTCCCAATATCTGTTATTATGTTTATTCACAAATTTACTTACGAAGAAAGTTGATTCGTCACTGAAACATACATTTTTAACAAAATTTCGGTCTGCTTGAATCATTGTTTACAAAATTGACATTGACATTGTTTACAAAATTTAATTCTTCTATCATAATCGTCTTTACCAAGGTGTTGAAGGGTTTGTATTTTATAAGGAAAAATTTTATTCAGTTTCAAAGTTTTTTGAATGAAACCTACTGAAACGTTTGTCAATTGAGATACTTTTGGAATTGACTTAGAGGGATCCATAGCGAAATGACCTAATATTTCAATTTGCGTAACTTCATCTAGAACCCTTGCTTGCTTATTTACTCTGTTGCATACGGAGCCGGCTTCTTCAAACTTTTTTACCAGCTCTATCACATACCTGTGGCTTACGTTTCTGTTAGGGTACATGTCGTTAAATCTTTGAGCTGTTCTGCGTGCACAACGATTTTCAGCATCATACATGAAAATTATTTATGTCTTTTCTTGGAGAACTTTTCTTGGAGAAAAAAATAGGGGTCTCCATTGAAAAAATGTAAGATCACATATGTCCAACTTTTCTGAGGCATCCTGTATACTTAAAAATATAATTAAAACTTTTCCCCCTTAAAACAAAAGTTCAAAGATTCATTAGATATTAATGGACAGCTGCGAATATCTCAAAATAAACAGTCCCGAACCAAGACAAAAAACTAAATCCACTTAGCGTCTGACTTGTATCAAGCGGTTGAGTGGTCGTCTGTTCACCAGTGGTGCGGCTGAGATTTTAATTCTGGAACTTACCCCTCCAGTCTTAACCTCTGAACCGTCATGGTTCAAACCTTTAATTCAAAGTACAAGATGAAGCGTTCTAGTAATAACAAAATTGCCCCAGGAGGTAAACAATCCTCTATCAGCTTTTCTGGTACAACCGGACTTTCGGATTCTGGGGCGTCCGGGCTTAAACGCAAAATCTTTCAAAAGGGGTCGGAGACCCCTGGCCAACGTCTGAAACCGAAAACAAAAATTTTCTTTGAAACGGTAAATATCAACTCTCTTCTGCGCCCAGGAAAGCTACACGAATTAGGGCGAACATTAAATCAGCAAAAAATCCGAATTTTAGCTCTGCAAGAAACCAGGTTTATAGATAATAACACCTTGGACTTCGACAACTACAGACTTTTTAAAAGTAAAACGGACAAAAGAATATTCAAAAATACACCACATCTCGGTGTTGTTTTCACTATCTCAAAAACAATTCTTGGTTCTATAACTAATGTCCAGCCATAATTAATCGACTTATGATACTATTCCTCAAGTGTGCTAATAAAAACTATACATTAGCCAATATACACCTCCCAGTTAACGAAGAAAATAAATCTAATCCTGAAAAAGTAAATTAGTCCTGGGAAATTCTGGAAAAGACTATTATTAAAATTCCCTCTAACCATGTAAAAATCCTATTGAGTAATTTCAACGCCCAACTAGGGAAAGAAAGAAAGTACAGAAAAACAGTCGGCAGTTTCCCCGCTCATAAATGGGCTAACCATAATGGTAGCAATTATAAAGAGATTTTGAATGTTCAAGTCAGGAAAGGAGTTAACATAGACACGGATCACTAGAATCTTGACTAGAATCAAACTTAGGTTAAAACCCGTAAACTTATTGAAAAGAGACTGCTAATACCAAAGTTTGACCCTACGAAAATAAAACCAACCCTAACAGAAGAGCTTGATAAACAATCAGCACAGAACTCGCGAGAATTGAAAAAAAAAATAAAAGAGCCTTAAAGTTGGTCTTAAAACAGACAATTAGCTCTAAATAACCAAGACAATTGCAAAGAACTTGCGAAATATTTCTAACAACTACTAAACTGTCCTGAGCCCTGAAACAGATTACCAACACTAAACCCTGGACAAACAAACCCAGATTCATTACAACCGAATGAAAATGAAATGATTTGTCAAATCAAGCGACATAAAAATAACAAAGCTTCTGGTGAAGATGGAATAACTGCCGAACTTTTGAAATCCGCTGGTCCAGGTGCAATCAAGGAAATAACCAAAATTCTACAAGAAGTTTTGCGAACCGAATGGATTCCGGAAGATTGGAAAGATGCTCTAATCCATCCACTACATAAGAAAGGAGATAGAACGAATTTAAACAACTACAGAAGGATATCTCTTCTCCCAGTTTCTCTATATCTCTTCTCCATATCTCTTCTCCCCTAGACAGAGCACAGGGACAGTTAGAACCTAAAATTAGTGAATATCAAGCAGGTTTTCGATCGGGCAGATCCTGTCCTGAACAGATCCTGAATCTAAAGTTGATCCTAAGACATCAAAAATTGAATAATAAAGTTCTCGTCTGTACAATTGTGGATTTCAAAAAGTCACAAAAAATGCTTATTTAAAAATACAAAACCGAGACATTACAACACACAGTTATTAAGCCAGAATATTTATAAGGGGCAGATGTCTATTCATTTTGAATAAAAAGAGAGACATCGAGGAGATTGAAAAGAAGGAAAGAAAAATCTTAGGCCCCAAACAAATAAATAGCACAACATACCGACTTCGAGAAAACAAAGAAATCAAACAATACACAGATATACATAGCGATATAAGAAAAAGAAGACTTAAGTTTTATGGACACATAAAATGGATGTAACCGAGTAGGCTAACTAGTCCAATAGTCGAATTTTATGAAAATAGAAGTAGAGCTAAAGTAGAAATAATTAAATTGATTTCTGCAATTAAAGAGGACCTAAGATCAGCAAATATTACACAAAGTGAAATTCAGGATAGAGGTTGTTGCAGACACAGACAAGATTAACGTTTGGGAGGTTGGCCAGAGAGAATATTGTAGGAAGACTGGAACAACTTGGTCTGATGAAAAAAAAAAGCTCATAGCGAAAGAATGAAATCAGGGCGCAAAGGGAGGCTAACAACAACAAACGGCTCTAACTGTACTTGCGTGGCCCACAAGGGCCCATACGTGAATCATATATATATATATATATATATATATATATATATATATATATATATATATATATATATATATATATATATATATATATAAATATATATATGTATATATATATATATATATATATATATATATATATATATATATATATATATATATATATATATATATCATCATCATCATCATCATCATCATCATCATCAGCCCGCATCGATCCACTGCAGGATGAAGGCCTCTTCAGCATGCTTCCAACCTTCACGGTCCTGGGCTTTCCTCTGCCACTCGGGTCCAATATACTTAACGATGCCATCAATCCATCGTGCTTTCGGTCTTCTTCGCGGACGTTTGCGATCAAGCGGTATCCACTCCAGGATTGCCTTGGTCCATCTGTCGTCCCATCGCCTCGCTATATGGCCTGCCCATCTCCATTTCAACTGTTTTACTCTTCCAATGATGTCACAGACTTTTGTTTGTTCCCTGATCCATGCGCAGGACTTTCTTAAGTCAAGATGGACAAGACTTCTTTTCTCTCGTCTTGTAATGCCAAGCATACATCTTTCCATTCCCCTCTGTGCCACCCGAAGTTTTTGAATTGATTGCGATGTGAGTGTCCAGGTTTCACTTCCGTATGTCATAACGGGTAGAACGCACTGATCGAATACTTTTCTTTTCAGGCAAAGTGGGAGTCTGCTCTTAAACACTATGTTGAGCCTACCAAATGCCTGCCAGCCACATTTAACACGCCGTTCCACCTCCCGGGCGGTATTCCCCTCCATGGAAATCCTCTGCCCAAGATATATAAAGCTGTCCACAATCTCTAAATCCCTTCCTAGAACTGAAATTCTTCTGTCCTGAGCGAAGTTATTGAACATAACCTGACTCTTTTTCAGGTTTATTTTCAAGCCAAATGGTTCGCCAGCCCTTTGCAGTTCTTGTATGCGTCTTTGCAGCTCCTCTGGGTCTTGTGAAATGAGAATAATATCATCTGCAAATCTAAGATGGTTTAAGTTTGCACCATTGATCTTTACCCCATCCTGTTCCCAATCCAGTTTACGGAATACTTCTTCAAGGCCAGCCGAGAAAAGAATAGGCGATATTGCGTCACCCTGCCGTACACCTCGTTCTATATTAATTCCCACTTCAAGATCATCAAGGTGAATTGTGGCTGTAGCTCCATCATATATCGATTCTAATAGGTTTACATAGGCTCTCTCTACACCTTGGCTAAGCAGTGCATCCATTATCGCATGCTTTGAGATGGAATCAAATGCTTTTTCGTAGTCGATAAAAGCCAAGCACAGTGGCATGGTGTATTCGTTGTGCCTTTCTATGACCTGCTGTACAACCTGGATGTGATCCATTGTACTGAATCCACTTCTGAATCCTGCTTGTTCTCTTGGTTGTGCGTCATTCAGTTTTTTTAATATTCTTTCAGAAATTATCTTAGTGAAAACTTTGTACATCACTGATAGGAGTCTTATTGGACGGTAGTTCTTTAAATCTTCCTGTGCTCCTTTTTTATGTAAAAGGATCACTTCTGCATTTTTCCATAAGTCCGGTACTTTTTGTTCATTGAGGCATTTTGATGTATATATATATATATATATATATATATATATATATATATATATATATATATATATATATATATATATATATATATATATATATATATATATATATATTTGCTTATTACCCACCTAAAATAGAAGAAAAAGAACGAAAACATATTAATGTAATAAGACAACTTATTTTCCGTTTTGCTTTGAAAAAAGAGAAAGTCAGTACATACAAACATATAAATTAAAGAGAAAAATTCCGTGTCACCCTTAAATTACGGCACATTCTTAAAACTTTTTTTTTGTTCGCGTTTGTGTGAAATAAAAGAACTGAAAGCTAAAATATAACGGATATTGTTTTCGATGTGGTAGAAGCATTTTAATAAAACATTATGATGGATGTGGCTTTTTTTTAGATGTATTATATACACGTCATATTAGAACATAATTTCCACCTTGTAGTTGTTTTCCAGTGTTTTCTTGATGTTCTCTTGAAATTAATGGGTTGGATTTTTTTTTTCCGATTGAAGTTTTTTAAGTGTAGGTGAAACAATTTATTTGGGCGATCCAAATGAGCGATTCATTGTCCTAAATATTATTTAGTTATGTATTAGAAAGTGCAATAAGGAAAGCGAATATGGAACTGGATTGCCGGACAGACAAAGTACTAATATCTAGAAGTGAAAGAGAAATTTTATTGCGATTTCAAGTTATAGCATTACAAATGGGATTCAAAATAAATAAAATTAAATATACAAAGGTGGATTAAATATAAACCAGAATTTTATAATTACTTTCTTTCGCCAAACACGAGCGGGCTGTCAGTGTAAGTCGTTATATGTGCAATGTATTAGGAGTGGAGAAAACGCTCGGTGAGCTCTTTCACTCAGTTCTTTTGTCAGTACAACCATAAATGAGCAACAGGTTCCACTGCCCGACGCAACAGGTTATAACAAAGTTTTTAACCAAGGAAGGCGTTAAACCATTCGATATATTAACTCAGTTGAAGGTTCAGTATGGGGACAATACCTTGTCTAAGACCCAAGTATTTGGTTGGGCCAAGAAGTTTAAGAGTGGACGAGAAAGTATGGTAAATGTAAGTCATAATCGAAGTCTCAGATCAAGTGTTACTGCTGACAATATTGGTGCAGTTCACGACTTTATCGAAAGTGACCGGCGGCTTTGGAAGTACTCAAACAATCATCAGAAATTATCTTGGCTTCAATAAAATCTCTGCCCGATGGGTTTCGAAGTTGTTGACCGAAGATCAAAAAAGAACATCCGATTACAAATCAGTAAAAGACTTCTGAATCGATTTCGGGCGGAAAGAGAGACTTTTTGAAGCGTATCGTGCCATGTGATGAAACGTGGGTGCATTATTACACTCTAGAATTAAAAATTGCGAGTAGAGAATGGCGAAGGAAAGACGAAACCTGCCCTGTTAAGGCCAAAAACCAGTCTCTCAGCCGATAAGGTTGGGGGAGTTGAGGGAAGGGAGGTGTTAATGATGCCTAATACTGCCAGCTGTTGGAGGCAACAGTATCCGCAATATACGAGCAAAAAACGCGGTGCCACTATCAGAGACGTCCTCCTTCTCCATGACAACCTTGTGATTGTCACCTTGTGATTATTTTTTGTTTCGCCCTTGAAAGATGTACTTGGAGGGGTACGATTAGACAACGATCAAGATGTTGAGGACTTCGTTGCGCAATTGGCTGGTGACCCAGATTCAAAGTTTCTACAAGCAAGGAATTCACAATTTTCCAAACCCCTGAGAAAAATGTGTAGAGCGTGGAGGAGACTATGTCGAAAAATGATCAATAGTTTTTTGTATTATTTTATAAATAATAAATACGCATAAAACAATTCCAGTTTATATTTGATTCATCTTGTATAGGGACAGAAAAAGAGTTTCCTAATAATAATAGAGTAAAGATAAGAACATCACAAGAAATGTGTTTAAACCCGAAGAACTAGATTTCTTTACATATCCTGGCACTTAATTTGATAGAGAACCGAATATGCAGGGTGAAATTTACCTAATTGTAATAATTACCAATGAGAAGTTGTAATAATTACCGAGATGTGAGGGTTGCTAGAAATGTCCGAATTAACAATGCACCTACATGGACCGAATAGTCATCGCCAAAAATATAATTTCGCCCGATAATTCACTTTTTGACTCGTAACGTTACCAACTAGTCAATAAACCTTCAAAAGGCGCTTTGATAACGAGCTGAAGCTAATAAAACCACGTCAAAATCACCTGAAAACCGAAAGTTACATTGACTGTTTTGCTTGACTATTCTTGTGCTCACTTCTTCTAATGGAACCTTCGGTGTGAAGCACTAAACTCGAAGAGATTTACCACTAAACTCCAAATCACTTAACTTCTCGACGCACGTTTCGCTAACCATCTTCATAACATCAACCATCTTCATCAGGAGATGATTTAAGTTAATTCTAAAACTAAACTATGTTCTATTTATATGATAATCCTACCTAATGAAGCGTGTAAAAATCATGACCGTGAAGTTTACTTACATTAGTAATTGAAAAAGTTAACTGAACGGAATAGGATCTGCATCCCGGTTCATGATTTTCTTACATTTTTCTATTTGAATGCTCTCATATGCATCGAAAGCCTTATTGTTATTTACACTTTTAACCAGTCTTAAATTACTAATATCTATATTGTGGTCATGTTCGATTGCCCGCTGGGCAATACAAGATTTTTCATTTCTCCCATTTCTAATGTGGACAATGTGTTCCTGTTCCTATTAACAAATATCTTGTTAATATGGATCTTTTTGTTTGCCCAATATACCTTCGATCACAATCTTGACAATTAATTTTGTAAATACCTGAATTTTCATGTTGATCTAGTTTATCCTTTGGATAACCCAGGACTTATCTTTATTTATTATATGGTTTGTACACAGCCTTAATGTCCACTTTTTTTTGGAAAACACAAAAAAGGTTTGACTTAGAAATCAAACATTTGTACAGTAAACGGAGCATGCTTGAAATTCAGACATACACTCTTTACAAGCAATTATCTTTTAAAGTAATTAATGTGGAACGTGAATGTTGGTGTACTTTCCAAAGGAATATGTTTACAGCAGTAAATAGTAAATTTATTAAAAAAATTTCATCTTAAAATAAAAAATTCAAAAAACTCAAAATTGAGTAGTCCAAAGAACATATTCCAGAAAGGAGCATGAGCATAGTAAAAAATCTTTCAACACAGACGTTCGACAATCCAGAACTAGATCTCTTAAATAAAGGCCTCAATTTTACTTTGCTGGCATCCCGTAGTGCTTTGAAGGATATGGTAGCCGGTATTGAAACTGGTATTAAACACTTACCGGAGTCTTCCAAAGCTTTCGCCAGAGAGTCATAAAAGAGCCAATAAAAGTCAAAATATACTAAATATTTCTGGGATTGTCAAGCATCTGTGAGAGAAGGATTGTTTTTATTTAAAAGGTAATAAGGGAAATAAGGTTGTAATAATGGACAAATCTGATTACTTTGAACGCGTTGAAAAAATAATTCAAGACTGTCCATATAAATAATTACCTAGGAATTCATTGTCAAAAATGCTTAACAAAGTCAGAGATACATTGAAATCTTGTAACTGCCTTATTTCTGCTTCTATGAAAAGCGAACTTCAACATACAACTTGGCCAAATGGTTAACAATGGAATTTGAAAACTTACCAAACCAACTACCTTCCTGTTCCTGTTCCTGTGTGATAAACTGAACAAAATTCATAGAAAAAGTCAAAAACACACATCTACTGGAGGATGAGGTCTTGGTTTCCTTTGACGTATCATCGTTGTTTCCGAGTATCCCAATTACACATGCCTTGAAATACCGAGAGAGTTACTCGAGTTACACGGTTTTAATAACAAGATTGTTTCTGAGTACATCTCCTTAACAAGATTATGTATGAAGCAAAATTGTTTTCAGTTTAATAAAGGTTTTACGAACAACAAGACGGAAAGGCAATGGGCAATCACTGTTCTTAGCCAATTTATTCATGAGTAAGCCGCGGCGAAAGTTGAATTCAGTTACTTTCCGAAGGTATGGTTAATATATGTGGATGACGTTTTTGCAATTTTTTATTCAAAAAATGAAGACTTAGATGATTTTATTAAGCACTTAAATAGTAGATCCCAAAACATAGTATTCACGCATGAACTCGAGAACGGTAGTTTACCATTTGTGGATGTTTTAGTAAGTAGAAACAATAAAAATAGGTTAGATTTTGATATTTTTAGAAAAAAACACCACCACTTTGAGATACAATCCTAACGATTTGAATCGTAGCTTCCAAAATAAGATGGATAGTTTAAATTTAATGGTAAATAGATTAATCAATTTTCCTTTAAATAAAGATAATTATAACAAATAATTAAAATAAATTAGGGAGTTATCCGAAATGAACGGTTATAATAAGAACATTGTGGATAAATGAATTAGAAAACATAAGTTTAGAAAATTATTGATAGAACCTTTGACTTTTCAAAAGGATCAGAACAAAATAATTAATGGCAATACCGTTTGATGCCCAATTAACACGAGGGCTAGACAAAATTTTGAAAAAAGGGGACATTAAGGTTGTGTACAAGCCATATAATAAATTCAGAAAAGTCTTGGGTAATCCAAAGTATAAAGTACATCAACATGAAAAGTGGGGGATTTAAGAAATTAGTTGTCAAGATTGTAATCGAAGGTATATTAGGCAAACAAAAAGTCCATATTAAAGAGATATAAACAATACATTGCCCACATTAGATATGGGAGAAATGAAAAATCTTGTGTTGTCCAACATGCAATCGAACATGACCATAATAAAAATATTAGTAATTTAAGACTGGTTAAAAGTGTAAATAACAATAGGGCTTTGGATGTATATGAAACCACTCAAATAGAAATAATAATGAACCGGGATAAAGGTCCTATTCCGTTCAACTTTTTCAATTATTAATGCGAAGCTCAGTAAACATCACGGTCGTGATTTTTACACGCTTCATTAGGTAAGGCTATCATATAAATAGAACATAGTTTAGTTTTAGAATTAGATTCAATAATCTCCTGATGATACTAACATGGTTAGCAAAACGTGCGTCGAGAAGTTTAATAAAATTATTTGGTGTTTAGTGGTAAATTTCCTCCAGTTTATTTTTGTATTATCCACTCGGAATTTTTTTCAGATGAGCAAATGGTCAACAAATAATATTATCAAAACTCAAGGAATATTATCGACCGCGCACCATATTTTCCAGATATAACCCCATCCGACTTTTCTTTCTTCCCCAAACTTCGTGGAAGGTGTTTCCTTTTCACTGAAACCTTCAAACAAAGTTTACAAAAGGGTCATACGGGAAATTACTTATAAAATGTATTTGGACCTCCGGATGATCCGCTGACATTAATGTCTCGCATCAAATGGGACTTGTTTTGAAGGCATCAAAATAAATTTGGATGATTAAACCAATATTTTGTGTTTTGTTGAACTTTTTTTGATATATATGCGACAGTAAATACTTTCATATTGAACTGATACAAAAATTAAGAACTATGCAATATTAAATATTGTAATCTTTTGTCATATCCAAATCTGGAAACTTTTTTTTGCGGAAAAGAATAATGTGTTGGAACAGAACGGAATATCTTATCGTGTACAAAGTGGAAGTTTCCGGTGAAACGATGCCCAATCTGACAACGTTGATTTATAAAACATTTCGGATTTATGCTGACGCAAGACGAATCGGAAAAAAGATGGGGACGTCAGTCCCAGACCGAACGTTTCGGAGATTTATTTAAGATTTATGGTAAATAAATAAATCTTAATAAAGATGTTGTTTGTTTCAGGACCGGCACACGTCGATATATTTTGACGTTTTTATTGTGTGCTATGCGGACGTCTTCTGCATAATTTGTCACTTATATTCAAACAAATAATACTATTAAAAATACATAAAGTAATGTAACAAAAGATCAACAAAAAGCCTGATTATGTTATCAGCTAGTTTTTTTAACGTCGTTCGAAAATTTCTCGACCTGACATAGAGATGGCGCAAGTATGTAAGATGCAGACACGTGCGCTTAGTTGCTTATTTAGAGCGATCGGCCAAAGCAAACAAGTTTTTACTTTTTTTTTTGAAAAATTGATAACAGATCGAGATGTTATAAAGTACTTTGGTTCATTGAGTTTAACCCCGATGTTACAAAAAAAATTGTGTCCACTAGTCTTTCTCTTTCGAACTCTTCCCGTTTATTAGTTGATGAAGATTATGCCTTGCGAATTCTAGAAAACAGTGGCCATTCGTTTCTGGACGATGGAGGCGCGTTCAGGCACATTCGCTGAATAAAATCCACTGGTTTAACCTTTGAATGAGACCAGAATAGGTAGCTACATATGGCCGACTACTGTTTCCGGTTTGGCAGTGGCGTAGGGCAGTATGAATGAAAACAAGAAATTGATAAAAGTTTACAGTTGTTTGAAACAATAAATTATTGTATAGTTATCGTTACTGTATTAAATTAATGAAGACTTAGTAGATACGGCAGAGAACAGCAAAAATTTAAATTAATTTTAAAAAATCTATTTTTTCAGAGTAAAGTGTCTTTTATGTGGCTAATACGATAAAAAGTTATTAAGAAATTTGAATATTCTGTCATAAAATCATATCATTTCCAAAAATTGGTTAGGTAATCAGTTGCATCTTGCCTATATATATATATATATATATATATATATATATATATATATATATATATATATATATATATATATATATATATATTCGTAAATTAAATAAAAAACCGTAATATTCAGTAAATTATTTATTATTAAAATACATATATCTTTTCTGTTTTAGGTTGTTCAGTATTTAATGTCCCTTAAACAAAATTAACTTTGTATACTTACTACGAATTTTTTCATCTACTACAGCGTTTTTACAAAAATAATTTATTCTTGTAGTGTAAATAGTCAATAAATAAACTAAAGTATTAGATATAAACTCAGGTATAAACTCCTTTTTCACAACAACCAAAAAAACCTAACTTTCAAGAGTAGATGCTAGGCAAGATGTTTATCAAAGTGATAAAATAAAAAAAAATATATATTTTAAACAGTCCACTTCAATTGTTAGAACATTATTTGGTAGTAGTTTCACTTTTACCTTAGATGTTCGATCAAAACAATCCTCAGCAAAATGATGGGAACATAAAAACCTACTGCCGTTTGGAATAAAGTCTGGCTTTTTAATAAAATTAATCCATTGTGTTCTTCTATTTGGAATCTTTGGAAAATCTTGAAAAAAGATAATTAATTAAACTAGTTTAATAACATGAAATCCCAATCAAAATGGAAGTAACATTTATATTTATTAGTACAGTAATTTCTGACAAAAAAGGATTGTAGAAAAAGGACACTACAAGACGCCCAACTAACCATATTTTATATGTTTACCTTACTTCCGATATTATTGCTTTTATTGTTAATATAATAAATATTAATATGTATTTATACTAGAATACACAAAAAGAGTATTCCAGTACCTTATTCGGCTCTTATTATTGATTAAAACACACTAATATTGCAGAAATCTACTATTAAACTTCTAAGTTGTTGACACCAAATACTAAAATTCCAAAACAATGAGTCATCTGTGGTGTTTTAATATGGCCGTTTCTGTCTCCATTTATATGTGCATAAAGATAGGCATGGCTCCTTCCTGTTAGTTTTATATTCAAAGGTAATGTATGACATTTATAAAAATTAACTATGGAAATGGACGTTTATTGAAAAATGCTTTTAGATATTTATGCGATATTTACGCTTTGCATAATCGTGCTTCTGAAAGCACTATCAATCGAATTGTTCAAAAATTTCAAGAAATCGATTCGGTGCAAAATAAAAGAAGATTCATATATAGTTGTAGTGGTCGTTCACAAGAGCATATTAATTTGGTACTTGAAAGAGTTGCTAAGACCCAGAAATTTCCATTAGTTGACGTTCAAAACAATTTGGACTCAGTGAATTCATAACATGGCTTATTTTACGAAAGGATTTAGCTCTGAAGGCATATAAGGTTCAAATAACACAGGAACTAAAGTCACTTGATTATTCAAAACGTGTATTTGTTAATTGGATCAAACAACACATGATTTTTCTCAAAAAAAACATCTTTTCAGATGAAGCACATTTTGAAATTGGTGGCTATGTTAATAAACCAAATTGCCGCATTTGAGAGGAGGAAAATCCATGATTAATTCATGAGAAACATTTACATAAACCTAAACGAATCACTGTTTGGTGTTATGGCCAGGAGGTGTAATTGGGCTGTATTTCTTTCAGAATGCTGCTAGTGAAGCTGTAACTGTGAATGGTGTTCGATATCTTGAGATGATGATTGTCACTTGAATAATACTAATCTGGACGATATGTGGTTTGAAAGGATGACGATACACCTTACTCTGCTAATGAAACAAATGATTTATTGATAGAAAATTTGTCAACTAAAGGATGAAATTATTCAAGCCACTGCACAGTGAATCGCCTACTACAAGCAAGGTGGACAAAAACATTTTATTCTACGATTTGATTGTTCCGGTGACGTAGAATGATATTGTGTTGTTTTATTGAATAATTACATATTATATTAAAAAAATTAAGTGCGGAATAAACAATGTACTTAAAAATAATTGGATATGTTATTACAAGAAAATTATGTATATAATTTAACACAGTATAAATTACACAATAACATTCACTCATACTACTTATAATTTACGTTATAAAAATAAACAACAAAATTTAATTAGTAAGTTATACTGAAGACTAATAATAATCATCACATAACTCATCATCAATCTCACAATCCGACGAATCAGGTACTAAGTAATCTTTATCGTCACACGGATGAACATCACTTGCTACCTGATGGGTTGGTATTGAAGACGAGACAATTAAATTCAGAACTCCCACCGATAATTTCTCGGTTCTCTTTCTAGGCATTTCTCTGAGTGAGTTGATTACAGGATCGAACCTTATCAAAAACATATTCAGCAAATTTATATTCGTGGAAATACATGACTGTTTTCTCGTGGAATCTACGACAATCTATTTCGGGCTTCTTGAGATTCTTCAGAGAACCGCCCGATTGGAAGAATGCATGTTTTATTGACCTGCGTATTATGTACCAGAATTGTGTACACAGTAACCATGCATATAGTATCACGAATACAGATTAAGATATATGGTTCGGGTTTCAAATTCGATAAAATTAATTTCATTTCCGGAAGATAGCGTTCGTAATAATATACGGAGGACCAGTCTTCAAAGTTATTTTTGGGCCGACTCCCTCCAGATCACGAGAAAGCACAGGATTGATGCATACTTATGTGAAATTCTATATCTGCGCCCTCTAACCAACTTTTATTTTTATTTAAAAAACGGCCCATCATCATATTGGCTGCATCTCACTTTTGAGAGAATTTTGGCGAAAAACTTCAGTCACATCTGTAAAAATAAATTTTTGCATAATAAGATCATTTAGACGAGAATGTCGTTCTTCTTTCTTATGTTTCCGCCATTCTTCAAATAACTCCGTTTTCGAAAGAGAGCACGTACAATCTGTGATTGATGTGGTATTCAATTATATATGATTGTACCGTTTAAGATTGTAACTATTTAATAATAAAAATTAACCTGGATAGATAATGGCCTGGATAAAAAAAATGTATTCGTTTAAAAATTAAAAACGAAAAAAAAAAATACAATTTTTACGTAGTTTCAAAATCTTTTATAACATATATTATCTCTCATTTGAATCAAATTTTGATAAAAAATTTGAATCAATGCTTGAAATATACACATAACTGTCATACATTTTAGGTTGTTATACTATAATGTAGACAGAAATAAGTTCACTGTCTAACTAAAATAATATAAGTCTCACTAAAAAGATGATCGAGGAAGACTCAACAATCGTTATCGTTAATTTATTTTGTCGATGACTATCGATATCGATATCGATTGTCGATAATGTGCCACATCCCTTATTTTGACCTATATAGTAAAGGGGAAAATGTGGGCGAGTCCAAAAATTACGGCGCTCTGTGACACCTCCTTCAATCAGTCTCCAGTTCGTTCAGGTTTGCGTGTTCGACATTAATTGACGACCAAGATCCATTACTTTAAGGTGTGACATAGGATAAAAAGACGGAAATACCATCGGATAAGGCCCTTTTATTTTCGCCTCGAGACGTGCGTTTAGTTTTCTTTTGTTTCCAATGAACGAACTGCATTATTAAATGATGAAAAACACAAAAAAGGAGAAGACAGCAAAAAAGAATGGATAAACTAAATGATCTACGAGAAAATGACAGAAACTTTCGTTGATATTTCTCTTTTTTCTTTAGATAGTGTAAACGTAACGGTAATATAATGTTGTATTTGACGTGGTAGCAATCAATGCGGTTAAATATTGGCATTTACAGCTCACTTCTGAAACTTCCATTGATACATACAAGTGTTTGACTGCGTGCAAACAGGAAATAAATGGGTAGCAATTACAAGTTGACTGGCAAACTTAGAATAAATTAGAGATAGTTTCTGAAAGTAATATACCAATATTATTAGTGTGAACCTGTTTCTCTCTGTATTATAGTATAAGAAACAACAAACTTATGACAAAATGTTATATGTATATTTCAAAAATTTTTGATGAAAAATCGAATTCGAATAAGTAAAGGGTCTTTCAAATTAAGTGTTTTTTTTTTAATTTTTGAATAAAATACAGAATTTGCGTTGGTTTCAAAAAACTCTTTATTGATAACTGAATCATAGTGTATGATATTTAAACAGGAAATACAATATCTGCCAAATGACCACCACATGCAGCTCCACAGACATCCACAATGTTGTCAAAATTTTGGATATTTTTTCATAATCGTGGCTCTATGTCACCAATGCGCAGTGGATCGCCTAGAACAAGCTAGGTGGACAAAAGTCAATTCAAAAAATCGATTAATTGTTGATCCAATGACAAGAACAACCCCCATAGATCACAATTCGAGGTAATAATTATGGCAAACATTCGAGAGTGATGAGTCATAAACGGTTCAAGTGAGGTCATAAGGTAATTCCATTTATGTATAAATTTAATTTCAACTTTGCAGTGTTTTCAATAACATCTAATAAGATTTGTGAGAGTAAAGACTATTACTGTTGCTGTGATGAATTTTAGTTTAGAGGGTAAGTATTTTTTATTTCAAATTTGATTCAAATGAGAGACAATATGGGTTATAATAGATTTTGAAATAACTACGTAAAAATTGTAATATTTTTTTCGTTTCTAACTTTTAAACGTATATTTTTTTATCCGTATGTATCCAGGCTAATTTTTTAATATTGTATAGTGACAATCTTAAGTTGTTCAATGATATATAATTGAATACCACATCAATACCCGATCTTTTTTATTTATTTTTTTTTCAGATCATTGAAAAAATGAGTTATTTGAAGAATGACGGAAACGGCGAAGAACGAAATTATTAATAATTATATATATATATATATATATATATATATATATATATATTATATATATATATATATATATATATATATATATAATTATATATATATATATATATATATATATATATATATATATATATATATATATATATATATATATATATATATATATATATATATATTTATATACAGTATATAAAATCTTCGTTCTTAACCATCTTCAGAACAGCTATAATTTAGATTTTATTTTTATACCTAGTATAAATTTATATCTTAACACATACCTTTTTACCTTTTAATATATTTACCTTATACTATTAATTATAAATTACACTAGTTTACAAATTTTAACTTTTTCTATATACCCCGAAAGAAATGTATATAAATATGTTAACCTACCTTCCTTAAACCCAAAAGTGTTAGCAGAAATATTCTATCATGTCACTTTATTTTTTCTACAATCATATCATTTTTTTCAACTACCCTCCGTGGTGACTTCAGTTTCAAATTGAATTAAAATGTCGACTAGAGAGTGTAAACAAAGTTCTGATCGTTTTTGCTATGTTTAGGACAGTTTACATTTTCAAAAAAAAGAAGACCCATTGTAGATTCGTTAAAAAGTGCATATCTTCATTATTTTGTATTTCCTGTTGCGAACCAAGAAAAAAATGGGTGCCTCATGTATTTTGTGAAAGCTGTAGATTCATTTTACTTTAGTGGTCATCAAAAGATAACGTATACCTTCCATTTGGTTCAGCAATGTTATGGAGAGAATCTAGTAATCAAGAAATTAAGCCAATTTTACTTCCATATCCAACTTGTCCCGATAATTCGAGTCAAATATATACTAGAAGATGACAATGAAAGTGATGTTGAAGCTAAATTGATTTCTAGTGATTCTGAACGATTTCTCTCTTCAAGGAATCACTCCACATTTAATTAACTAAGCCGAATTAAATGATCTTATGAGAGATTTACAAATATCAAGATCTAAAGTAGAGCTTGTTGGATCTCGCCTACAACAATGGAATTTATTAACACCAGACACGAAAGTTACTTTGTCCAGAACCAGGAGTAAAGATTACTCAGAATTTTTGAAAATAGAAGGGGAACATTGTTATTGTACTGATATCCCGGAACTTTTTGAAGCAATGAATCAAAACTATAATAAAACAGATTGGCGCTTATTCGTAGACTTTTCAAAATATAGTCTGAAAGCTGTTTTGTTACACAACGGGAATAAGAAACCGTCTATACCAATAGGACACTCAGTGAATTGTAAAGAGAGCTATGAAACGATTTATACTTTAATGAATTTAATAAAGTATGAAGAACACCAATGGAAAGTGTGCAGCGACCTCAAAGTCATCAGTTTGTTATTAGAACTGCAAGGTGGTTACACAAAATACTCTGGTTTCCTTTGTCTCTGGGACAGCAGAACCAAAGAGCATCATTATGTAAGAAAAGAATGGCCTATTCGGAACGAGTATTTTCCGGGTAAAATGAACATTAAACATGAGTCTTTGGTAGACCAAAAGACATTATTGTACCTCCTTTACACATTAAATTGGAACTTATAAAAAACTTTGTGAAGGCGCTAAACAAAAATAGTGATGCTTTCCTGTATTTACAAAAAATCTTTCTAGTATTATTAATACTAGAAACTAGATATTATTTTCTAATATTATTTAAAGTATTACAGAAGCAAAACTGAAAGAGGGGATTTTTTGGCCCACAGATCCGTAAAGTTTTAAAAGATCCTCAGTTTGAAAGCCTTATATCTGTTAATGAAAAAGCTGCCTGGAAGTCATTCAAAATGGTCGTCGAGGAATTTTTGGGAAATAAAAAGTGAAAATTATAAAGATATTGGTGCTGATTTATTGAAAAATTTCAACAGATGGGAGTGAACATGTCATTGAAGATTCATTTCCTGCACTCGCAGTTGTATTTTTTCCCTAAAAATTTAGGAAATGTGAGTCACGAACAGGGGGAACGTTTTCACCAATATTTAAAGATTTTCGAAGAACGACATCAAAGATTTTGGGATGAAAACATGTTAGGGGATTACTGTTGGTCGATTATTAGAGAAACCGATCTAAAAAACTATAAAAAGAAGGCGGAAATTAGCCATTTTTAATTTATTTTTAAATTATTTATACTAAGATTTTTTCCATTTTAGTAAGTAAGTTAGTAGTAAGTAAATAAATATTTCTAAAAGCAGACCAGACAGATTTTTATATTATTTTTTTCTGGATAACTCTTACCTAAATAAACAATAATTAACAACTTTTGTCTGTGGTATAAAAACCGGTAAACTAGTGTTGTTGGTTGAGCTTTTTTTAAAAAATATGTTATTTTTTTGGTTAGTTTAGTTGACATATTTTTTGACTTTGGTATATTTTATGAATTTTTTTAACTTTAAATTTTTTTATGGTTACAGTGCTGGGTTTTTCACTTTTGATGGTATTTGATAGAGAAAATAAAACGTTAATTTATTATTTAATTATGTCATATATTTTACTCAAGTTCTCAGTATCAGTTCTGAAATTAATGGCATTCTTTGTTTTTTTTTGTATGTAAATCATTTCTTTTATATTTCTGTTTTTATATTGTGTTTTAAAATCTAATTTTTTTATGTTTTTAAAATTATTGTTGACACAAATTAAAAGAAAATTAAAGATGGCATTATTATACTTGGGACAACCATAGTGCATCAAATGTCTAATATGGAACTTATCCGCACTTTGCTCTTCCATTCTTATAGGATTCACCTTTTTTTAATGAAAAAGTAAGCGCACTTAGTATCAATATATTTAAATGATATATAGGTTATGTTATATTAAGTTAAATTATTGCCAGTAGTTGACAATGTTTTTAAAATTTGATTTCCTCGTAGTTTATTGAATATCTGAAGTGTAATTTAGATGTTTTACATTGAGTGATTTATTTTTCATTAGTATTTCGTAAACACGTAGCTTCTGGATTATTGGAAACGTTTTCTGCGAGCCAGATTTATGTCAATTCTCACCGAACTTTACAGTTCTGTTTTCTTCGTTTCAGGTAAGCGACCAATTTTCCATCTGCCAGCGAGACGTGCCAAGAACTTCGGGGTAAGTGCATTTGCGGAACGTCAAAATCGAAAGATTTATCTTTGGAATTTTTGCTCTGCCGTTCGAGATTTGCGAGTTTTCTCAACGATGCAACGATCGAGTTTCCGGAAGTTGGATGGTCCGGAGTCGATCTTGTGCCAGCACTGAAAGTTTTATAATTGAAACAGGCGACAAAAAAATCGATATACCAATAGAATAGATTTCGTTCTTTTTGTTTAATTCATCACCTCTGCTTCACGACTGTTTGGATTTTACGACATATTTAATTATTTCCTCTTTATATCAGTGTATTTTTATATCATCTATTAAGTCTAGTAGGTACAACTTATAGTTGAACATTTTTTGATACTGTACAAAGTTGTATTTTATTTGAGAGTTAAGCTGGTATTATCCAACTTTGAAACTTATTTATAGTTTTTTTTTACCATGTCGCCAGGGAATATTACAAAAATCATTCGAAAATTTCTCGGCTCGTTCTCTTTGAAAACACTTCGAAGCGTCGAAAACACTTTGTGTTGGTCAGATGTGCACGTTCTGCTTGAATAATACTCTTAATTGGTCAAATGAAGCGTAATATCTGCATTTTGCCAGCAGGTAGTCAACGAATATCATGCCATGATAATAATTTTCCTGCTTCCACGCAGTTTAAATTGCTACTTTAAGTTTGACGTGTAACGGTGAATCTATGTTTCATCTGTTGTTATTAAATGTCGCAGAAAGTTAGCAGAATAGCGTTTAAGTAGTTCTAAATACTCTTGAGAAGTGTCCATTTGAATGCGTCTTTGGAGAAAACCTTTAGAGAAAATAACGTTTTCCACTCAATGGAGAAAACCTTCTCATACCCAAAACATTGTACCCACACAGCAAGAAGTTGTTCGATTAGGGAATGCAGCTCGAATAATATTTATGGAAACTCTAACTGCATGAGCAATACCTCATCTTGTTAACAGTCCACATCCCTCCTCCTGATTCATCGTCTTCGACGTTATAGTTTTAAAAAGTTTTTAAACGTGGCGATTACATATCGAACTGAAATAATGGCTTCTTTGGCTCTCATCTTCTTTGAAAAACCTCGAAAATATCGCATTTGTCTATACACCCTTCACCTAGTTATTTTATCTCTGAGGTAATTTATGGGGATTTTCTGAGACCTAAAATTGGCAGTTTTGTTTATTAACTACTTGAGCTTGATTGCTTGAGATGATGTTCAATCTTTTTCTTTTTTTCAAACATATGAAGTACTGTTTGAGCAAATGTGAGGCGTTGTTGACAGTTCCCTTCTTTTAACTCTTGAATAATCATTATTTTATATGGGTGTAAGGCAAAATTCATATCCAAAATAGGCTCTATCCAGTTCAGACTCATCCCCAGCGACTGGGACTTCGCCTCCTTCATCCATATTCCGTGATGTGTGCGACGATCTAGAATGAATAAAAAGAACCAGATGGCTTTCTATTTATTCATAAACAGTTCGTTCGAAATGCAGTACCCATCCGAGAATGGTGATGTGGCTGGAAATCTCTCCATGATGTCCAATATTGAAATGACAGCTAAAGAGTCGTTGGGCTTTAATCACGGATTCACCACTTTTCATAAATTAATCAAGCTAAAACGCGGTGTTCTTGAGTTCGCAGTGCCATGATGGATACTCAGTTATCCTATCAGGGAGAGTTAGAAACACCTGCCACAAGCCCCCTCTCAGAAAAACATTCTTATTGCTAATTTTCTTTGACCTCCTAATTGGTTTCCTAGTTTAAAACGATTTGTATTTTGACGAATAAATAATGGATTATTAAATAGGAGCTATATATTTTTAATTTGGAATAAAATCTAAACGGTATGGGATATCATTGTGATTTATAATAATTTTAAATATTGATTTGTGACATTTTTATTTAAAAACAATTTCAGGTAAATGACTGCCTCTGGATTTTTAAAAAAATTCTCTTCTGGAATTCCAATTTTTGATCACTTTGCCTTATAAATTGGCATTTACTTCACCAATGTCATGAATAATGTTAGCGTTAAGGTCATTGAGTATTGGTGTAAACAAATGATTTTACATAACCCCAGAGAAAAGTCTAATGGAGTTTGATAGCATGATCTTGGTGACCAGGTAATATCGGCATTTCTTAAGATTACTGTACTGTACTGTACTGTATTTCCATTTTCATTTCATTTCGTACAAATTTGTACGATTCAATTACACTTCCAGACCATAAGCCACACCAAATTGTTAATATCTGTTGATGTAAAGGTGTTTCAAGAACAGCATGTGCGACAATTTTGCTTATTTACAAAACCATTTATTTTTTTCATGAAATAATTCATTATTCATTATAACAAATTCATTATTTTTTATGAAATAATGATTTCAAGAGTTTTCTCTTCTTGAGAACGACGTGTAATTGATTGTTTTGGATTTTCGTTCACACTTTGGTTCACAGCATCGATGTTTTCTGCAATACGTTTAAGTTTTTGACCGGATGGATTCTTAGCATCACAAACACTAATATTTGATTCGAAATTTTGAATCAAATTACGAATAGTAAGCTCTCTAGGTCGATTATGTTGACTATAAATTTCACATAAGACGCGAAACGTACCTCGAATAGATTCATTAATTTTGTAATAAATTTGAAAAATTTTTATATGCTGCAACTGTATATCTTTTCATGAAGATTTGCCAAACAGTAGTGGACACAAATGTCAATTTTAGCGGAAATAAAAATAAATGGCTGCTATAACGTTTTATAAAAATATATATTACTAGATAACCCTTTATTAACCCGTTATTAAATTCACAGTTTGTACTTAATTGAATCACTCGAGACCCTTTTATAATTTGTATAGTATTCTCTTTTTGTTTCATCAGGGATTAAACATTGTGTATACCATTTCTTATAAGATTCTCTCAGCTTAAGACAAACGGCAACAGAGACGCGAAAAGATACAACTCGCATTAATAAAGCCCCTCAAAGTCGCACCGCTGAAAAAATCTCATAACTCAACTCGACGAAAGTTTAAATTCTCGCACTGTCAGACGTGAAGTTTGAGAAGCGTAATAAAACAAAGAAAAAGTGGACTGGGGGGTAAAAGAGACAAAAACTCGATAGCCGAGCTCGAGTCAAGTGTCAAATAAGAAAAAAGAAAGGAGGATACTGATCAGACAACGGCGTTGGGTTGTCATGAAACTAAAACCGAGGTGATCGATAAATATAGAATGTTCTAGGTTAAACACTTTAACGTTTCGAAAGATTATACAGGGTGGCGGAGGTAGTATTTTTGAAATTTAAAAAAATAAGAAAAGTTAAGTAGAGTTTAACTATCAAAATGGTATATTAAAGTACAGTTTCTGCAGTTTTTAATCAATTATTTTCGAAAAATTATATCTTTCAAATGGTGGCTATTTTTGCTTTCACAATCTGATGCTCTTTTTAATACATCTTCCATTAACTTTCTTAGTGTTTCGTTTCCTATTCGGGCTACAAGAAAGTTTCTTTTTGATCTGACTATATAAATAAAAGAGAGGCGTCCATCAAAAAAAACCTTTATTAATCACAAAGGTCAACAAATTTAAACTTTTTTGAGGTAACATTAATGAAAATAGATTTATATACAGTATTTTGTAGTCCTAAATCCGAAAATGACAAGCTAATTTCTGTAAAAGGTACAGTATTTTTGTTATAGGGCGTTGGTGGTGGGGAAGACGACATATTTTTATAATCTAATATTTATTTAATATTAGCTGACCCGACGTTCTCTTCAATAAATTTGTTTGTGATCGTTTTTTTTTCTGAATCTGGCCCCCAACGACTATTTCCTCTTCTCTGACCTGAAAAAAATGCTCGTTGGAAAGAAATTTCGGTCCAATGAAGAGGTAACTGCCGAAACTGAAGCCTATTTTGAAGACAAAGAGAAATCGTTCTATAAAAAAGATGTGGAAATATTAGAAAAGCGCTAAAACGATTGTATTGCTCTTCAAGGAGAATATATTGATGATATAAAGTCGAAATTTGCAAAAAAAGTGTCAGACCGACGACTTATTGACCAATATGCTACATAAGTAGACATTCAGTAATTTATATAGCAAAATGTATTGTTGGTCACCCAACATCTAGTAGTTAGCCCTTCATTTATTTAATTAATCATATGAATAATAGAGTGTGCCATAGTGAAGCGTACTGTTTTCAATATTAAATTTGTCGTCTCGCACGTCTTTCAGATAGGGGTAAAGTGACTATCTTCATTGTATTTGAAGCATCATAAGGTTAGTAACCCTGAATCATGATGAGGACTGACTGGTTTCGAGTCCAGCCTACGCCAAATACCTAGTTTGCGCGGAAACCACTACCCCCACGAGGCCTACTACAACGGAGGGGCTCTAGTATTAATTAGTGAGGCTCCTCTTCCCCATGGTATCCATGTTAAATAAGCTTCCTGATCAACATTGAATATAGCGAACTGTGCTTTACTGCTTTCTGATACCAACGCCTGTTGCTCAGAGATGTCTGGGGTGAGGAGCTTGATCATCAGTTCTATGAGTGAAAGTAACCGAGTGTGAGCGAGGTAACCGTGAATCAGTGGTATATTGCGAAGCGTGTGTTGCCCGTTTATGCAGCATTTGACAGAAATAGCAATTCCACTGTGATAACTCAGCGGTTATTTCGTCGCCAATTCAATATTTACCGTATTGATCTAATACTGTCTGGTTATGATATAAAAAAACATGAAATAAAAACTTGGAAGAAACTGTTTCAAAAATGAAAAAAAAGCGTCCACATAAAGAAAGAACTCTACGTGTGCCTGCAAACATAGATATAGTCACAATCGCAGACATTCAACAATTTGAACACGAGTTTACTTAGCATTTCACATTAAGGATTAATTCGGAACAGGTCCAATTCTGAGAAGGACATTAAACAGTGCGATATATGAAAAGAAGAATTTCCTTAATAATAAAATTATTCAAAATAATGTGAGGAAAACGTGGTCAACGTTAAAAACATTTGGTATAGGTTCTAAGTGCCAACGAAGTTTGCCTGACAATTTAAATAAACCGGGACTTATAAATCGGTATTTAGGACAATTTGTTTCGGATACAAATGATAATTGCGATGAAACGATAACTTACTACTATATAAACGATAAACGATACTTACTAATTCGAATAAATTTCCCTCGGCAAGCGCATTCTCGTTCCAGTTGGTGGATGAGACGGTAGTGCATGATATGTTATTTAACTTAAAAAAAGATACGGCAGGTGCTGATAATATTTCTCTGCGGATGCTGCGGTATTGCCGTCCCTTTCTTGATGTATATATACTTAATATAATTAATAGTTGCATAGAGTAAAACTACTTTCCTCTGATTTGGAAGCAAGCTGTAGGGATTCCTCTTTCGAAACAAGATAAACCTTCTTCGTTTTCTGATCTCTGTATTATTAGCATAGTTCCAGTTCTTTCTAAGATTTTTAAGAAAATTTTATTTAAACGGATGTAAGAGTTTTTCGTCTCCAATAAAATAATATCCGAGTTGCAATGTGGCCTTTGAACTGGTTTTTGAACATCTACAGCTCTGGCTTCTGTGCTTGTATTACTGGACTTTTCTAAGGCGTTCGATACATTAAACCACAGCCTTTTGTGCGCAAAATTGTCATACTATGGGTTTGACGAATCATCCGTTCATCTAGTAAAATCGTTCCTAGATTGTAGAACACAATATATTTCCATTAATCATGTAAACTCGTTTAAAGCGAATGTTCTTTCTGGTATGCCTCAGGGATCATTGTTGGGCCCATTATTCTTTATTATATATACAGAACATAGAAGAACATAGAAGTACGGGCTTATGCTGATGACACACAATTATATTTCAGTTTTCCTACACGTGAATACTCTAGAGCCAATAATATAATTAATAATTAATTAAACAGCCTTAAAAGACTTTCTTTAGGACATAATTTGAAATTTAACTCTTCTAAATCTAAAGTTATGCTATTTTGTACTAAATCTAACTATATTTTTTTTTAAAGACGAATCTATCAGTATCTGTTGACAGAGAGAAACTTGGATTTATAAATTGTGCGCAAAACTTAGGTGTTATTTTGAATTCGAAGTTACGTTTTAAAGAACATGTATCCAAATTAACTCGTAAATCATTCATGCACCTTAAATTACTTTGTGCTAATAGGCGCATTTTGAACCAGGCTTTAAGAAAGCTGTTATCAGAGTCGTTGGTACTTTCTCAGTTTACTTACTGTGACTTCATTTATTTCCTATGTCTCGATTATGTGGACAGGGGCAGAAATCAGCGGGTGCAGAATGCTTGTTGTCGCCTTATTTTTGGACTTCGGAAACGTGATCATATCTCTCAAATGATTAATGAGTTTAAGTGGCTTACTATGGATCACAGATGACAGCTTCATATGGCTAATTTCACTTATAAGGTTATCAGCGCTGACAATAATTCTGAAGCACTTAAAAGCATGTTTGTAACTCGTACAGCTAGTCATTCTGTGAATATATAGAAGCAAATTTACAATACCACATTACAAAACATTGATGTTTACGAGATCATATATATATATATATATATATATATATATATATATATATATATATATATATATATATATATATATATAATGCTATTAAGATATATAGACTCCACAATATATTTAAAATGTTTAATATTAACAAATTCAAATACAAAGTCAGGGAATTTCTTTTGGGCATTTGAGGTTCTGGCGGTGACCGGATAGTTGGGTAAGAGTATTGTTTTTTAGACTGTGTGTGAGATTGAGGATGAGATGAAATGTTTGTGGTTTTATAGGTGACTTTTTCTATCTAGGGATTAAAATCGGTGGGTTGGTTGAGTGGAATACCAAATTATGCTAGACTTCGGCAATTTGCTGATCAACAAATTGAGATTTCTCATTTATTTTGTTTGTAAACTTTTGTGTATTTTTTTTCTTGTCATTAATATGATGCAGTATTAATTATTATTATTATTGTAATCCTTTTTCTGAAAATTTTTACAAAGCTTTACCTGTTATTAGAACATAAAACATAACTTTATTTGAACTAAATTAAATCATTATTAATCTACACAATTATTTATAAGGGATTGTTATAAAACTCTGATTGATCTAACAATACAAGAAATAGTACATACGAGATGTGTAAGAAAAGTAACGAAACTGATGGCTTAGCGTTCGAATTTGTGCGAGTTTGAACTCCCCTTTTTGTGACTTTTTTGTTTTCTTCAGATTGATAATTAACCTCAGGCTTCACCATTCTGGGGCATTGAAGAACATCGATTGGACCGTAGCTGCCCAGTATCTAAGTTCCAGCACTGCTAAAAAATATTTTGAATTGGGCGGTTTTTATAATTCTTGAATAAAAAGCAGAATTTGTATTTATTTCAAACAAATTCTTATTGATAATTGAAGCCTAGTGTAAGGCATATAAACACGAAAGACAATATCTGCCAAATGACCATCTCTTGCAGCTCCACAGCCGCCTACTCTTTTGTCAAAATTTTGGATGTATAATCGTGGCTCTATCTCAACAATGACTCGAATAATTTCATCTTTCAATTCAAAAATCGATTGTGGATTGTACTTTAGACCTGGCTTTTCACGTAACCCCAAAGAAAATAGCCCAACGATGTCAAATCACATAATCTTGGTGACCAATTAACATCACCGTTTCTTGCAATAACACGTCCAGAAATGTTTTCTTTTAATAAATTAATTGATTCATTAGCAGAGTAAGGTGTAGAACCATCCTATTGGAACCACATAACGTCCAGATCAATATTATTCAATTCATCCAACAAAAAATCAGTTATTATCTCAGAATATCAGATACCATCCACGGTTACAGCTTTACCAACAGCATTCTGAAATAAATACAGCAAAATTACATCTTTTGACCATAATGCACACCAAACAGTGATTCGTTTAGGATGTAAACGTTTCTCATAAATCAGTCGTGGATTTTCTTCACCCCAAATGCAGCAATTTTGTTTATTAACATAGCAATCAGTTTCAAAATGTCCTTCATCTGAAGAGACGATTTTTTTTTGAGAAAAATCATCTGTTTGTCTTTATTCCAACTGACAAATGCACGACGTTTTGAATGATCCAGTGGCTTGAGTTCCTGTATTATTTGTACCGCCATATTGTGGATTTACTGAATCCAAATTTTTGTGAATGTCGACTAATGGAAATTTCTGGGTCTTCAGAAAACCTTTTAGGTACCAAAGCAATATGCTTTTGTGAATGACCACTATGACTATATATGTATTGATGTTCTTTTATCTTCCACCGAACGACTGTCTTGAAATTTTTTAACAATTCGATTGGTAGTGCCTTCAGATAGATGTGCAAACCGTAAATATCACTTAAGTTTCTTAAACATTGTTTAATGAACGCCCATTTTAATAAAATAATTTAACAATTTTAACGCGTTGTTGTATTGTGTACAATTTTTTATACATACAACATTTTTATAAATAAATACATACTTTACACAATTTATTTAGCACATGCAGCTAATAGTAACAAAACAAAATCAATATATAAAAAAACAAAAGTAAGTAAAATTCTAAGAAATCTTAATTCTAAGTAACAAAAAAAATACAATCAAAAGGCAATAATTAACACTGTTCAAATGATAAAACACTATTGCTTTAAATAATAATTTAACAGTCTATTAAATACATGCATTAGGAGTGCTCCCTATGTGGGCGGGCAAAGCAATCAATATTATATATTACACTTCTGAAATGAGACTAGACTCAGACAAGTTCACAACGCCATCTGTGTTTTATTCAAGAATAAAAAAAAAATTGAAAAGCCCGTTATGAAGACTGGACGAATCGTCTCCAGCACTGCCTGGTTTCCCAAGGTAACTACTTTAAGAATCCGTCTCTTTACTTTATTTAAACACCTCCTATAGAACTCCCAGAGATCTTATAAAAAAGTAATCATGAACTGAACGTGTGTAAAACAAATTATAGTTAACTAAAAATAGAAGTTTGTGAAGTAACATCACTTAGATTCCAAAAATAAATCCTCTATTGCTTTTTATTTTGTTTCGGAAACAAAAGACAGTCTGGAGATTCGAAGGCGTTTTTCCCGCCAAGAAAAAAAAATGATGAATTAGTCCTGTTTTTCATCTTTATTGACTGTTCGTCGAGCCTGAGGGAAAGAGAGAGGAGATAGGGACATTCCTGTCCTTAATGAGCCATAGAAGGTGTAGATAATTCATATTAATAATTTACGAGACGACGCGGACCATTAGTATTCATCATGGCGTTCTTATCGCCGCAAGAGGTCGTCTCGATCGTCTTTGTTCCTTACAGGAAACTTCGTCTTTGAACTGTCATCTTTCAGGATTATCTTCTTGTACAGGGAATGTTCGTTTGGCAAATAAGTTCGTTCGGGTTTTTACAGAGTAACGGAATATGATTTATTTAAGGTACGGACCGAATTATAATCAATTATACACGGTGGGGCAAGTATCATACTATCATTTTCATTATTTATAAGTTTTAAAAGGAACAAGACAGACACAATACTTAATTTTAACTGACTGTAATGGCGTTTGATGAATATCACGAGGATTATCTCTTACCCAGAAATGGATAT
The DNA here is from genome assembly GCA_031761425.1 of Cosmopolites sordidus. Taxonomy (NCBI): domain Eukaryota; kingdom Metazoa; phylum Arthropoda; class Insecta; order Coleoptera; family Curculionidae; genus Cosmopolites; species Cosmopolites sordidus. Next base: position 672,662 of record JARFXV010001030.1, on the reverse strand, counting down.
TTTGTTTATTCACTTGAGCACTTAGATGAAAATAAGCTTCATATCTGATTATACTGTCCTACAAATACTGCTATACTACATAAATACTATAATACTGCAGTTTAGCAGAATATTGCTAATAAACTGTGGCACTTTAAGACATCCATCCAAAATTTTCCCATCTCTAAAATAAAGGAAAAAACAGTCATAATGTAGAGAGATTTTATTTTCCATATAATATTAAATTTAACTTATAATCTTCAATGTCCAACATTACGTTCAAATAGATGGAGAAATTATTGATTGATTGAAATAATTGTGTATTTTTTTGTATAATCAGAATCGCCAAAAACAAATTTACATTTAATGTTCAAAAGTGGATCTAGTTCGACTGGGATTAGCAGAAGAAACTGTGGCACTTTAAGAGATCCATCCAAAATTCCCCATCTCTAAAATAAAGGAAAAAAAAACAGCAATAACGGAGAGAGATTTTATTTTTCATATAATATTAAATTTAACTTATAAACTGCAATGTCCAACATTGTGTTCAAATAGATGGAGAAATTATTGATTGATTGAAATAATTGTGTGTCTTTTTTTGTATAATCAGAATCGCCAAAAAGCAACTGATATTTAATGTTCAAAAGAGGATCCAGTTCGATTGGGATTAGTAGAAAAATGTTAATAAAATGTGGTACTTTAAGACATCAATCCAAAATTTCCCCGACTCTCAGCAAATTTAACTCAGTCACATAGGTCTGATAATTACAACTATTTACTTCTTTTCTTCCTCTTGTTGTCCTTTAGCTAATATACTACTATAGGTGCCACTGGAAACTAAACATGGTTTATCATGCTTTTCCATTTTCTTTCAGTTCATGACAATCTTCTTAGCATCATCGATAGTCAGATTATCAGAATATATACTATATTCTGTCAAATATGTTAGAGACCGTGTTTTCCTCGATGCTACTCTTTATGCTTCCCAGTTGGTTGGTGTTTCATACCAGAGTAATTTCTGTGGGGTTCGATTGAAACACATTCTGCAGATGTAGCCTTACCATTGCAGTCGGCGATTTTGAATCTATTCATCGAATGTTGGCTGCATGATATTCCTATTATCTGATGTAACTTTATAACTTTGTCCATACGGAATACCCATCCAGATATTAACGTCACTTAACTTGAGATGGCGTTACTAACACATTTGTTGGTATAGACCAGCCTTTCTCAACCTTTTTCAACGTCGATCCCCTAAGAGATTCTACTATGATCGGCGCAGATCGTTAACGCTAATAATAATAAAGAAACAACTCGGCCACACCTCTATTCTCGGTTTCGGTTCTCTCTTTTTATCATTGAATGTATACATACTGATTTAGCGAGTCGATTAAAACGAAGATGATTTAAGTTAGTATTAAGTGGGACGCGATCGTGTCCCCATGGCTAATGATAAAGTTTATTTACGCCACTGTATTTTATACGAATTCCAAAAACGCTGCAGGAGCGTGTAGAAATGTATTGAAAGTGTTTGGTGAAGGTACAGTTTCTGATAGAACATGCAGAAGATGGTTCGAAAAATTTCAAATAGGTGATTTCGTCCTTTCTGATAAGCCACTTCTGGGCTACCATCTTTGATCGACGACGATACTGTCAATATCATGTTAGAACAAACTCCATTTTTAACAATATCAGAGATTGCGGAAAGGCTTAATTCAGCTCAACAGCCATTTCGGATCATATTCGGAAACTAGAATTGGAGTGGAAATATTCGGAATTGATACCACATGAGTTAAGTGAGAAGATTTTGAATTTTCGAGTCATGATATCACACCTCTGCTTGCACGGAACAAAATCGAACCATTTTTGGACCAGATAACTGGGGATGAAAAGTGGTTTTGGTTTTTTGGTGAAAACATCGCAAGGAAAAGGGCATATTGTGAATCTAGAAAACCTTCCTCTTCCACCTCTAAATCGAAGTTGGGCCTGAGTAAAAGAATGTTGTGTATATGGTGGGATATTCGAGGATCAATACATTTTGAGCTGTTGAAGCCGAACGAAAAGCTAAATTCGGAGAGGTACTGTCAGCAATTGGATAATTTAAGAACAGCACTTCAAGGAAAATGGCTGGCAGTGTTCAATAGAAAGGACGTCAAACTGCTCCATTTCATGATAATGCCAGGCCACATACTATTTTGGGGACTTGTCAGAAACTCGCAGAGCTAGGCTGGGAAATTCTGTCGCATCCACCATACTCCCCGGACATAGCATCATCTGATAGCACCATCTGATTATCACTTATTTCTGTCCTTATAAAAGTTTTTACAGGCAAGAAATTCAAAAGCGAAGAAGATATTAGACGAGCATTTAATCAATTTTTCGTCTCTAGGGATAAGGCATTTTTTAAAAATGGGACATACAAATTGCCATCACGCTGGCAAGAAGTCATAAATAGTGATGGAAAGTATATTATTCAATAAAGTTTATTCAAGGTATGAAAAATGTGTTTTTTTGTTTTATCCTATAAACGGACAGAACTTTATGAATAAGCTTAAGCTATTATCTAGTAATTGAATTTTATTTAATAATTTTCTGATGACACTAACATCGTTAGCGAAAAACACCTCGAGAAACTGTAAACAGCTCATTCAGTGCCTTAGAAAAAACTCCAACAAAGGTAAAATATATTTTGTTATAAAGGTACTGGAAAAAGCATAATTTCAATCTTCAATAATAGAAAAATTCGTTAGATACACTTTGACTAAAATAACGAGAATAAAATATTTACGGAACAAGTTTTGTAAACCGAGATTTTTACTATTAAGGGTACAAATAAAACAAATATACATTAGTGTGTTGTCAAGATGGAAAATTTCTTCCAGCAGTTTCTAATAAGTTATCTTCACAATTTGCTTGGCTACAGTTTCTTTTAAACAACTCCAACAACTACCTACGTATTTCGTTAGATACAATTTTTGTGTAGAAAATACATTTTGTAAACTTTTTAGGAGCTTTACCTATTATCTGACAGGGATAAAACAAACTTAGATTAATTTTGTTTTTCACAGTTTGAAAGGCAATAATTCGCTAACTTTTCCATTCTTATTCAGAAATTTCCTATTTTTTCCTCCAATTAATTCATTTATTCAATTAAGAATTAAGAATTTATTCATCCAAATTTATTGTCCCCTTCAAAGTAATCCACACTCACTACAGTACTACATTCTAACATTCTTTCCAATCTAATATTGCCTTCAAAGCGGTCTCCAAACTCAATATTCAGTTCAGTTAAATGAGAAGAATAATGGAAAGCATATAATGACCATTCGCTCATCGCATCGCATCGCATCGCATAGCAGAAAATCATGGGTTGACAACCCATCAACATCGACATCGACAACCCAGGACAACCATCAACATCGACTGCAAGATCGGGTCGCTTTGGAAAAATAACCATGCTGTTCATTTGGCGGAATCAGAAGGGTGTCGTGTACCATGAGCTTCTGGAACCAGGTGAAACAGTAAATAATGTTCGCTATCGTGAACAAATGTTGGGGCTACAAGACACGGAAAGGCGATTTTGCGCCCCATTCCACGCAGTGAAAGCGGTCAGAGACCATTTCTGAACTCCTGCTCCACCTGCCATACTCTCCAGACTTGGCCCGTTTCGACTACTACTTGTTTTCATTGATGTTTCACTCACTTTCCATAAAACACTTCAACAATTACGAAAATGCCGAAAAATGGCTCGATGAGTGGACCACCTAAAGGATGTACGGTTTTTCGGATTATTAACCGTCACAGCTTCTTCTTTTACCATGAAATCGTCAGCCTATTTAACAGTAACCATACAATGTTCATTGACCTAGCGCTTCATGGTTGTTTATCGCAGGAATAGTAAATACTAAGTCTCATAGGATTAGAGTCCAAACCTAGTAGAAAAAAAAATAGAATCATTTACATGAATAGGCCTTGAATTGGTGGTAAAATATCTTGGTCTTGGATTGCTGGTAAAGGTTTCGTTGATCTTGATAATGTTAACATGATAGGATGCAACGTGTTTGTATTTTTAGTATAAAGTATTTGCATTTTTTTTAATTTGCTTATAAATAAAGGAGTATTCTTCGCTATTTAGGAGTTCAAATATTTTTGTTACATTCTAACAGTAACCATAAGCTTTATGCGATGCTTCAAACAAGTTATTTATAGCCTAGTGCGAAATATATTTGAATATAAAGATACTGGAAAAAGGCAAAGTTTAAATCCCCAAGGGAAGAGCCTGTTAATATACTCCAAATAAAGTAACGTGAATAGCTGTTTACGAAACAACGAGTTTTGTTAGTCTGGAGTTTTCCAGTTAAGGGAAAAAGAATAGTAAGCAAAAAAACCTTTGCTGAGTACTCAGTCGAATAATCTTATTCAGTAGTCCTTAATAACTTCTTTTCACAATTTGCGTCGCTTCAGTTTTTTTAAACAACTCAGACAACTATGTATTTATATGAAAAACATAAAAAGATATCATATCTGCTCTGGAACATTTGCCGTTAAAACTTTTCAGATGCTTCACCTATTAACTAGTTCGAATAAAAAATGGCTGGATTTGTTTTTATTTTTCGTTTATTACGAAGGTAAAGTGTCATTAGTCAAATAGTCTTATACGAGGCCTGATTGAAGAGTTTCCTGCTCAAAAAGAAAAGTTTGGTTTGATTTTTTAGAACTACATTGATTTTGCAGTATAATTTCCTTTAACTCGACAACATTTTGTCCAAGGATTTCAATAACACACTATCCGACAAAAATATATAGGCGCTATTCTGTATGGAGTACTTGCAATGGGTAAGTTTTAAGTTATGTTGTTATGTTATTGTTAAGTTATGTAACTCTCTCTCTTGGTAGACAGCTTCGAACTCTATCAAGAGAACAAAGACTTGAAAATACCAGATGTGATGTTGGCGAAGCGTCGTCAAGAATGCGAAAATTCATTAAACGAACGGATTGACACCCGCAAGAAAAATTGCAAAATTTATTCCATCTGTGAAAATTTGCATATTTATATATATATATATATATATATATATATATATATATATATATATATATATATATATATATATATATATATATATATATATTCTTAGACTGCGTCCAATGAGACATCAGTAACTGAGTGTCATCACACACCCAACCGTTGGGTTCCACAATCTCATGTGGAACGCACAACAACCTGTGTTTCCGCCTATACGAACACTTTTGTTGGTTGCTTAACCGGGAAGGAGCCCCACCTATCCCTTCAATTGGATGACATATGTTTCGTGTCTCGAGATTCAGACTCTTCAGGGCGCCGATATATACCATACCATCAAGAATAGGGAGACCCTATCCACAGCCAACAACCCATGTTTTCGCCGACCTCCCATCGGATGGCGCATATATGTACTGTTAGACTTTCTTAGACTGCGTCCAACTGAACCCAACGGTTGGGGGTGTGATGACACTCAGCTATTGCTGTCTCATTGAACTGTTGTCTCATTGCTCCTATATATACATATATATATATATATATATATATATATATATATATATATATATATATATATATATATATAGGAACCACATTAGTTGTGGTGTCTAAGGCGTTAGCCTTACGTTACGGCTGTTAATGTGGAGCGGGTTCGAATCCCGTACTAGGCAAAATAATTTTTCTAAAATTCTTTTGAATGTTTCTAGGTAAGCGTGTAAAATCTGACGAGGAATCACCCCTCAGTCACGCCAGTTCGAGGCTGGGTAAGGCCGGATGCCTTCTGAGAGGTTCACTTTCACGTTGGTCACTTGCCAGTCGATAGGCTTCTCGAGATACTTTCGGTTAAGCACAAAACCAAAGGTTGAAAGCCCGATATATATATATATATATATATATATATATATATATATATATATATATATATATATATATATATATATATATATATATGAACAACGGAAATCTTCGATCCATATTCCACGTGTCCATTCGTTTTAAAATTGTCTCTGATCGTTTCCCATCAGCTATTCCCTTGCGTTAACCAGCCCAGCTGACGACTGCTGTCCTGGGAGGTACTTCTATTAACGCGATGGCGGCGGCCGATTTAAAATAAACGGACACATGGAGTACGGATGGAAGATTTCTGTTGATTTAATATCTCCCTCCACGGCCCCGCTACGCTATATTTTGAGCATAACAGATACCTGCATCCAAGATGTCTGAAGAATGCATCGCGTAAAGGGAAGATTTATTTGAAGATTGAGTTTGTATAACTTTTAGCACACATAAATGTGGCAAATAGTAATAAGGCCACAAATGCAGTTCAAGACCTACTATACAAAAGTAATATGTGAATTTGTAACAATATCGATAATATCACTAATCCGTGCAATATTAAATTAATTATTTCATATTACAAACGACATGGACAACGAAAAGAAACTCCAGAAAGTGTAAATAAGTTAAGTGGTGCCTTAGGGAAAATTTCCTTAAGGCTAAAATAGATTTAGATATGAAGATACTGGAAAAAAGCAAAAGTTTAAAACTTCAACAACGGAAAATTCGGTAACACTCCAGACATAGTAACGAGAATAAATGTTTACGAAAGAATGAGTTTTGTGAGCGGAGAGTTCGGCAGTTAAAGAAAAAAGCAAAGCAAACTAAAATTCGTTACTTGGTCTTCAAGTCGAAGAATTTCATCCGACAGTCTCTAATAACTAACTCACAATTTGCCTCGCAACAGTTCTTTTAAACAACTCCCAACAACTATGTATTTATTTGAAAAATAAAACAAGTTACCATTTTTGCTCACGGAAAATGCATTGTGTAAACTTTCCAGGCGCGCTGCCTATTAACTGGCTCGAATTAGAAAAACTTGGACTTATTTTGTTTTCCGTATTTTGAAAGGCAACGGGTCATTATTTTTTCATTTACTGTTCTTCACCTTCCACTTATAAATTGCGAATAAATTAAATTGAAAACAGGCTCCTATGAAGTAGAATATATGCTAATAACTTATACTAAGTAGATTATAAGAAATACATGCATATTAAATGTTTCTAGCCTGACATACATGCATATATATATATATATATATATATATATATATATATATATATATATATATATATATATATATATATATCATATTAAGATAAGTGGTAATCTTCGAATTTTGTTTACTATAAATAGTAATTGGCAGACTGGTGTCGAAAGAACATCTTAAAATATGAAAGGGGTAATTCCTACCGAAAAATTGTTAATAAGTATGCAATATATAAAATGTTGCAATAAGTAAATGTAAGTTGTTGGAGTTGGAGTTGGTTGGAGATATCGTACAATGCTATAAAAATGAGACAAGAATTTTTGCGAAGACAGGGCGTCCGAAATTATTAAATGAAAGAGACCAACGCTTTATTTTAAAAGAACTACGTAAAAATCCTAAAATTCTCATAATCTCTTCACCAAGCAAATTCACCTAAGCTCAAAACATTGGTGGAAAACCATTCTCAAAAAGTAATCAGCATCAGAAAAAGTCTTGGTTAAGTGAGAAGAAGATTTGATTGGATTTACGTTTTGAAAATTGAAAATGATTTGGATGGGTATGAGATTATTTCTGGAATGAGTCAAAATTCAACATTTTTGGTTCAGATGGACGTCAAATGGTGTGATGAATGGTTAATAACGAGCTCAAGATTGAAAATATTTGCCCAACTGTTATACATGGTGGAGGATCGGTAATGGTTTGGTGGTGTATATCCTCAGAGGGGATTATTAACTTGACATTTATGGTATAATTGACAGTATATTACTCTCAAAATCTGAGAGTAAGTGCGGAGAACATGAACATTACAAACTTTTTTAAATATTACCAAGACAATGACCCTAAAGATAGTACAGGAATAGCTATAATTCAACTGCCCAAAAGTAATTGAAATGCCGCCGCATTCACCTGGCCTTAATTCCATTGAAAATACTTGCCATTATTTGAAAACTAACAAGAAAGCATGAAATTACTAATAAAGAAACTGTAAATAATAAGTTATTAGTGGAATAGAATAAAATCGACGTAATTTGTTTACAAAAAATTGGTGGTATCCATGCCAAAACGTTTAGAAAATGTGATTAAGGTCAAAATTTAAGCACTAAATATTAATTATAAACTAAGTTTTTTATAAAGTTAATTTTATTGTTGAGCTAATAGAGTTCCGAACAACATTTTTGTGACTTTTGATTTACTATTTATGTGCATTTATAACTATTTAATAATTAAATTATGGTTATACTACAATTGTTTATTAATTTCCATAATAAATTATCTTTTACTAATAACACTTATAGCAATATACTTGTCCGAAGTCGATGAAGAACGGCAAGGTTCCAGGAAAGAATACGGTAACTGTCGAAATGATAAAAGCTGGTGGTCGGACTTTACATAACACACTAGTCAAATTATACTCCAATTGCTCCAAGGAACAAAAAGTACCTGGCTTATGGAAAAATGCAGAAGTGATCATTTTACATAAAAAAGGAGCACAGGAAGATTTAAAGAACTACCGTCCAATAAGCCTCGTATCAGTAATGTACAAAGTTTTCACTAAGATAATTTCTAAAAGAATATTAAAAAAACTGAATGACGCACAACCAAGAGAACAAGCAGGATTCAGAAGTGGATTCAGTACAATGGATCACATCCAGGTTGTACAGCAGGCCATAGAGAGGCACAACGAATACACCATGCCACTGTGTTTGGCTTTTGTCGACTACGAAAAAGCATTTGACTCAATCTCAAAGCAAGCTATAATGGATGTATTGCTTAGCCAGGAGGTAGACTAAAGATACGTAAACCTATTATGATCGCTATATGGTGGAGCTACAGCGACAATTTACCTTGATGATCTTGAAGTGGGAATTAATGTAGAACGAGGGGTACGGCAGGGTGATGCAATATCGCCTATTCTTTTCTCGGTTGCCCTTGAAGTATTCCGTAAACTGGATTGCTACTGCGACAATTTACCTTGATGATCTTGGAATTAATGTAGAGCGAGGTGTATGGCAGGGTGAGGCAATCGCCACTAATTTGAAGTTCCGGGGCTAGGTTTTCAATGTCAGTTAATTTCATTCACGATGACATTAAAGTCTGAGAAACGAATATCAAATTTTCTGTCCGCAAACTTCCTGTATATTTTTAGTAATGTTGAAAATGCTTTGTTTCATAATGAGTTATTATTTATATTCTTTGAGAACGTCTACGGTTTCATTGCAAATCAAACATAGCGCCTTATTACTGGGCTCAATCACGAAATAGTGAAAGTTCTATTGGTCTTTAAATGTTCGCTTTTTTCCATACCAGTAAATCACACACAAAAATAACAAATCAAATCAAAATGCTGTTACGTATGGGCATTGGTCGGTTCAAAGATGTCTTTTAAACGGGGTTATGCACTACTTTATTCCACAACAGACTGATTCGCTTCCTTCGCCTTCCCTAGGCAGACTGACTCGCCGTCGCGCCGATAGCCTTTTTATACTCCAATTACTACCATCTCGAAATGGGTGGAAGACACCAGAACTTTCTCGAACCAACGAGGTTATTCACGAAGGTTTAATTGTTACCGCGCTTTCGAAAGTACTACTGGTGCCTTTTGTTAGCGATAGAGGATACCACCACTACCAATTTCCGCTTTTGACCACTTGATTTCGTCACGTGTCATAATCATTGTGTGATCAAGAGTCAATAATACACAGTAGTAATTGAACTAGCGAATTTAGCAAGCTTATGCTCGTTTAAAGCGCTTACTCGGTGATTAGTTTAGAAATTATAGATAATGGCAAGAAAACTAAAATAGTTTTGGCCCTTGTAACTTATTGGCGTAATCAGTACCGCCTTAATGCTGGAAAGTTTGGAGACCCCTGCTCTAGAGCATCGACGCAATCGCAATTGAGTGGTATACAGAACGGTTATTGTGGGTCCACAAATGGAACACAATAGTGTTTAGTGACAAGTCTCAATTTTGCTAAGGCATGCATGATGGCCGGGCACGAGTGAGAAGGCGATGTATTGAAAGACGAGATCAACAGTTTCTTGGTGAACACACGTTCATCACACTGTTAGGGATTATGGTGTGGGGTGCCACCTGCTAATGGCTCTAGGTCACCTCTGGTGTTCAACAGAGAAAACATGACCGCACTTCGTTTCGCCAAGATATTGTGGACCATCATCTCATACCATAGTTAAGGACTTTCCCAAACCTAATTTTTTAACAAGATAATACCCAGCCACATGTAGCAAGAATTACATTGGACTACTTCGATTATGCTCAAATTAATGTAACCTAACACATGTGAAGTGTTTGAGTAACCTGTAACCTAACACATGTGACACCTAACATATGTGTAACCTAACACATGTGAAGGGTTTCCGTTTGATTTCTCTCGTCTCTCGATATGTTAAATTTTATAAAAATGCTTTAACGATAGCTAAATTGAATGAATTGAGATACAAATTGTTGGAACATCCACCATATTTACCAGATTTGGTTCCCTCTGACTTCCGTTTGTATTCAAACCTCAAATTTCTCGGTAGGCGATCGATTGAAGAAAGTATAGCAGTCATAAAGGGATATTTTGTAGAAAAAATTTGGTTATTTTCTTTTAAAACATTATGGAAATATTGAAAAAATATAGGAATTAGATTGAAAGAAGATCGCTTGAACAAAAAAATTAACTTTTACTGTATGCCTTTTAAAATCGTTTAACACTGGCGTCAAAAAAGATAAAGGAACCGAGTTTATCCTTAAACTTTTACCATTAAGCAAAATATGCAAAGTTTTATGGAACTTTAAAAGTATCTCATGCAAAAACTTTCATTAAAATTAAGAATTATATTGCGCAACCCATGAAAATTTCAATATTTCAGTAGCACAGTAATATTTTAACAGCAAATCTAATTTCAAGTTATTAGTTGCAATATATTATTTACTCTAAAATATTCTAAGACAAGAGCAAAGAATATGCATTTTTCGTGAGGCTTGAGACAAAGTGACATAATATCGTCTGTTCTTTTCTGAATGTATTCGAAAACTATATTAAAAAGAGACCTTTAACTACCTAAGATTTATTGATGGGATCGTTTTATTTTCAAAATATTCAGAAAAGTTTCACAGGCACATAGTAAAACATAGGAGTGCTTGAGAATATACAGATTCATCAAAGAGAAAATGCGTCAGGGAAAATATTAGATTCGAGGGTGCTTAGTTCCAGATTTATTAATTGCATCCGTAGAAGTGTTTGGATTAATTCTTCTGCTTTTTCTCAATATGCCTTATGCATGTTAAGTTGTCGGATTCTGTATAGCTACTTCAGATTAATCTGCATTCATTTCTGCATACTCTGCCATTATTTTTTATTTCCTGTCTTGCTTTCCTTCTCTGCCTTTTGCCTACAAGAACACGGCGAAGCGCTGGAAATATAATTGGCAATGTGGTGCATAATACTGTAATGCCAACAGACTTCCTGATTTTCCTCCTTTACCCCAAACCATACAGCAACTCAAGAACAACTATACGTGCTGAAGTATGTTGCATTGATATCATTAGATATGTTGACAAAAGTTCTTGAAAATGTGTTAAAAAGAGCAAAAAGTTGCACAGCTTCTAAGACTTCACATTTAATTGACATAATTTTCACAAACTTATGAGTACAAGATCACTTCCAATGGACACTCACTTTCGTTTGTTCACTAATCCATGTGCATGTCTTTCTATCCCGTTTAGCATTACTATATATATATATATATATATATATATATATATATATATATATATATATATATATATATATATATATATATATATATATATATATATATGACCCTTTATATAACCATTTTTACCTTCTTCATTTTACCTGCTTTTCCTATTTTAATTTTTTAGCGCTTCTTATGTTTCTTTCATCTCTAATTAGTTTAGGTATTCAGTTGGTTATGGATTGATCGTTGCTTCATCTTAGCATATACGTTTCAAGTTTGAAGTATTTCATTGTTTCCTTTTTTTCGTTTTCTTTTTTTCTTTTTTCTTCCTTTCATGTATGTGATCTTACTCCAGAATTGTCCTCATTTAGTTATTTTCCAAAATTCTCCCAGCTAGGTTCTTTTATATCTCTCACTGTTTTTTTTTCGTTTAAAATAGAGATATAATTGAAATCGAAGCTGTCTTAAGAATTTTTACAAATCAGTTTTTAATTACTTAATATATTAAATAATTAAAAATTGATCTCGACAGGTATTATCTTCTATATTGTTCACCTGTTTTCCAAAACAAAAGTTGGTGGTCTGTTTTTCACCGCAAAAATCGCGGTATTAGCGAGGATGCCGTTTTCCGGCGAAAGCCGGGCGACCTGGCTGAATCTGTCGCGTTCGCATGCTAAGTGGCCCCCCGAATATTCAAATTATTTACGTTAAGAAATTTAATTAAAGTTCACGGCAACGCCAGAATACTTTAATCAGTACATTAGGCCTTTTACGTCTTTAATGCCCGGGAAAAGACGAAGGAAGAAGGACGCGGAGAACGACTGCGGTATTGCCAGGTCCGGCACATTGCACCATAAGATTATGCTTACTTTTTAAATGGATCGTAAAACCTTTATTAAGTTTTCTTCTTAAATGTTTTTTTTTAGTTTTGCGGTACATATCTAGTGATATGTATCACTAGTTGTGATTCTCGATATTATACTCGAATAGATTTACTACTAACACCAAATCAGTTTATTTAACTGCTCAACGTGCGTTTCGCTAACATGGCTAGCATCATCAGGAGGTGATTCAATCTAATTCCAAAACTGAACTGTTGTATCTATATGACAACTATGACTATATGACAATATGAATCTTTTAGCTTGCCTAATATACCTTCGGTCAGAATTTTGACAACTAATTTTGTAAATCCCCGATTTTTCATTTTGATTTACTTTATCCTTATTGAGATTACCCAGGATTTCACTTAACTTATTGTTTGGCTTGTAGATTACTTTAATGTTCACTTTTTTGAAAATCTCGTATAACCGTCATGTTAATTAGGTATCAAATGGTATTACCATGAATTGTTCCACAGATCAAGAACAGATTATTGTTTTTATTGTTATTATTGTGCTTTCAAGCTCATATCTCTTGCTCACTCTCATTGCCACGAAGTGATTCCTGCTCCTCCGTCAACATGTGTGAAACAAACTTTGCTCACACTTTTGTTTTATCCAAATCCTCTTATCTCAAAATCCAAAAGCCTCTTCCATCATTTTTAGTGAAGCATTGCGGTCATTTGCTACAAAAACGCGAACTTTTTCAATCATTTCGGGAGTGCGAGCCGAAATTGGTCTCCCGTCACGTTCGTCATCCTCTAGCGATATTCTGCCATCCAAAAACGTTTATGTCACAGAAAAATATGTATTCTGATGAATAACACTTGATGCATAAACTGGAATGTTTCCGACGCAGTTTTACCGAGTTCTGCGTTAAATTTAATAACCGCTCTTTATTCCATGATTTTATTTGTACATCAAAATTTTTGGTTTGTAAGCAAGACGTCATAAAATCAACAAATGTCAACCGGTCGTGGCAAAGTAGGTTTCGTTAGGTTCAGGAATGTTCAAGGTTTGAAACAATGATGGTGTGGCTGGTGGCTGAGATATATCTTAAGTACTGATACTTAATAGACGCATTGTGTATACAATTATATGGAATATATCAGAATTATTCGACTTTGCTTGGTATGCGAAAATCCATCAAAATAATGTAGTCATTTATCTATAGTGAAATTAAGAAGCACATGCTTATTATTTATGAGCTGTTGATTAAAATGTGTAATATTCATAAACGCGTTTATCTTATTTCATATTTCGGTATCGATATTCTACATTTTGTTGCAGATGCAGTTAAAATAACTTATATAGACCAACTACCTATATTGGAACCTATTGTGTGAAACACCAAATTCAAATAGATTTGCCACTAAATATCAAATCACCTGTTTGTAATTTTTTGACGTGTATTTCGTTGACCTTGTTAACATCATCAGGAGATTATTTAATCTAAGCCTCTAATCTTAATTTTTGTATGGCAAGTTTATTTAGATATTAACTTTTTGACCCTGTATCCATGTGTTCCTTTCTTTTTAGGTTTGAAGGTTGGAATATTTCAATTATACCTATTTTTGTATTTGTATTTTAATTCTAAATAAATAATTGTCATTTGATAAAAGAGCACTTACTAATAAGTAGTATAATGTGCCAGGATTAATGCAGTATCAGTTCTGACTACTCACCTTAACTTTAATATGAGCTTCAAACCACAGCCATCAGTTATTGATTAACCCCGGTTAGCATCTGTCTCGAGCTATCAAGTTATGGCTTGTAGTTAACCTTGAAAGGGCTTACAATAACCAACGTAGAAATAAGACCTCTCAGGAAATATCTAGTCTTACTCAGCTCGATTATAGGTACGACTAAGATTTCTGATGTTGTTACTAAGGGGCAGTTAGAGAAATGCGTAAACTTTCCGGTCTAAACATATATATATATATATATATATATATATATATATATATATATATATATATATATATATATATATATATTAGATAAGGAAGAAACACACACATATTTATCGTAAGAAAAAGGGTAGAAACACTAATAAGAAAAGGAATAGATATACATCTTTGCTTTGTAGATATGACCAAAGGGTTGACAGAGTAAACATGAATGATGAGCCAAATTTGGAAAGTTGAAGAGTAAAGAAGTAAATGATAGAAATTATTAAAGGCCTATATAGGAATAGAATATTGGTTTGTTGTGATTCGGGGATGGAAGAATACATTAGACTGAAAATTTTTCAGTCTTTACACAAGCATTGAGAATGCCAAGTGTGACCTTGGCGAAACGTCTGCACGTTCCCAACAAACGGGACACAAACGATCGGATGTACTCCCGCACTAATAGTCTAATATCTATATATTTATATATATATATATATATATATATATATATATATATATATATATATATATATATATATATATATATATATATATATATATATATATATATATATATATATATATATATATATATATATATATATATATATATATATATATATATATATATATATATATATATATATATATATATATATATATATATATATATATATATATATATATGTATATATATATATATATATATATATATATATATATATGTATATATATATATATATATATATATATATATATATATATATATATATATATATATATATATATATATTGTTAGTTGTTTAGCTAGCACCAATCCCTTTCATAGGAGGACACATGTTTCGTCTCTTGATGTTTAGACTCATCAAGGTGCCGACATATGCTCTCTCGCCAAGAATAACGAGAATCTATCCACAGTCATACTTTCACCGATTTCTCGTTGGACATCGTGTACATGCAGTATTGGGTTTCTTTGGACTTCTTTTGGACCCCACTGCTGAGTTCCACAATTTCATGTAGAAGACACAACAACGTGCGTCTCCGCCCAAATGATCATTGTCTTATTTGGTTAATTGGGGGCGAGCCCCACTTATTAAAAATGTTAAGAAATGAAAACGGTGATGAAGCTACATAAAAAAAAAATGCAAGTGGTATAAGAACTTTAGTGATGGTAGAGAGGGAGTTGAAGTTGAAAGGAGGTCACTAACAGACACAAAATAAATTTGGTTAAGCAAATAAACGCTTTGTGTTTATTTTAAAAGTTACCTTGCATTTTGCTCATAGTGGTATGCCAGCATGTTTAAATTCTAGAAGGAATTTTCCTCTGTTTCTAGATTTTATTAACGACAAGAAAATATACAAGATATGCAAGACATGTTGGCAACGTTGCAATGTTGGCAACGTTGCAAAATAGTTACGGTCCTGGTAATGGTAAGACGACGCCTTCGCAATGAAGGCCCACACCGTCACGCTGGCTGTTCCTGACAGAAAATGATATGGAAATTTTATTGTCACAGGCCCTTAAGTCAGAATGGAGGTATTCGCGGCGCTTTTTTGCTGCCATACTTCGGATTTTATGATTAAGAAACGTCCGGGGAACCGTTACCGACTGTAAAAACAAGATTGGCGCTCATATCTGCGAATATTACGAGGACGGCGACGGTTTTTTTTCTACTTTCCTTTCTCTTCTCGGTGCTTGTTGTCGAGCACCAGTTTCGTGTTGCTTCTTATTACTGCAGTTTTGTTTAAGGCCTTTAATATTTATCTTATTCTTCTTGTTTGGCTTAATCTGGATTATTGTTGCGTTTTAATGTAAGACATTACGGAGATATAGAACAAATAAGAAATAATAATTTAAGTAATTCAGTCGATTCACCCAAAGATTTTCCACCTGTTTTATGCTTTCCAAAAAGTACGATTTGTCGAGCCTTGCATTTGAAGTGAATATCTCTTCAAACTTCCCTTAAACGGTGCCATTAAAAACCGAAATTCAATGAGCTATAAGAACTCATACTATCAGAATCGTTCAATCATACCATCAGAATCGTTCAAGGCTGAGTTATATTCAAAATTGATACAATACTGAATAAATAAAACAGATGTGGGAGTCAAAAAACTGTGATCTTGATTCCAACCTTAAAAATATTAACAAGGGCCAAATCGGCATCCAATGGACCATCAATTCTAATCTAACGGACCTTAAATACGCGGATGATATATGCTTTATATTGCATCAATTTGGCAATATGTCCATATGATAAACAAATTTGCAACTGTGCCTAGAAAATAGAGCTAAACATCAATATAACAAAGACCAAATCGCTAAGAATCAACACTAGAAATTGCACCCCTTTCATTCTTAAAGGATCATATAGAAAATGTAGAGAGCATTATATATTTGGGCACATTGACACAAAGTATGGAAGTGCAGTGTATCATTATGTCAGGAGCAGAATGCGAAAAGCTCAAGGAACTTTTGGAGCGCTGGCACTGGTGTGGAGATCAGCACAATATTCGACACAAACATAACTCCATATATTAATTAGTTAATAGCTTAGTAAGTAATAGCAACGTTAATAAAAATAAGTTGGTTTAATAACAAAGTAATGTTAAGGCTGCTATTGGTATGAAATGTGGAAAATAAAGAAGACAATAACAAATAAACTTCAGGGCTACATAAATAAAAATGTGCGTAAAATATTCCCCATCCATCTCACAAATCAAAAGAAGTTTGAATACGAGATAGCGCTTTGTAAGTGGTGTGGAGCCAAAATGAAATCGGAGTGGAATCCGCAAGATGAAAAGAGGTGTTGTTTCCAATCCACTCAGATTTGGAGAACAGTCCATGATGAATTAAAAAGAATGAACATGTTTTGGTAAGAAGCTGGTGGTCGGACTTTACATAAAACACTGGCAAAAGTATACTTAAAATGCTTCGAAGAACAAAAAGTACCAAACTTATCGAAAAATGTGGAAGTGATTCTTTTAAATAAAAAAGAAAAACAGGAAGATTTAAAGAACTACCATCCAGTAAGCTTATCCTATCAATAATGTACAAGGTGTTCACCAAGATAATATCTAAAAGAATATTAAGAAAACTGAATGATGCACAACCAAGAGAGCAAACAGGATTCAGAATTGGATTCAGTACAATGAAAAATCATTTCTTAACCAAGCTGTTTCGGTTACAAGTTTCAACAAGTATGCGCATATTCAATTGACGCATATTTGAATGAATGGTGTAGATAAAGACTATGTAAACCGATTAGGATCAATATATGATGAAGTTACAGGAATAGTTCACCTTGATGATCTTGATGATCTTGAATCTAAAAAGTCGCAAAATGACCATGAGGTTAATCGCTATATAATCGACTATAAACCCGATGTCTTTTCTTCTTCTTATTTTAAAACATGGTAAACCATCAGAGTACATAACTTTGAGAGCACACTATTATATAGTTGGTAGTTGGTAGTGAAGTAGATCTACAGCATTGAAAGCAAACCTAATTAGTTTGCTCTCAATGTTGGCAAAGATAGCTTATTTTTTCCTCGTCCTGCCTTGCAGAAATATTCCGTAATCTGGATTGGAAACAGAATGGAAGAAAGATCAACGGTGCATACTTAAGCCATCTTAGATTCACAGGTGATATAGTTCTCCTTTCACAAGACCCAGAGAAGCTGCAAAGACACATACAAGAGCTGCAAAGGGCTGGAAAACCATTTGGCTTAGAAATAAACCAGAAAAACGTTTTCAGTAGATTTGCTGAGGGCAGAATTATTTATAGTTTAGGAAAGAATTTAGAGGTGTGGATCTCTACATATATATTGGGCAGAGGGTTTGAACGGAGCGAGATACGGGAGGGAGATGGAACGTGGCTTATTAAATATGGCTCACAGGTATTTAGCAGGCTCAACATAGTGTTTAAGAATATACTCCCACTCTGCCTGAAAAGAAAAGTATTTGCTCAGTGCATTCTGTCCATTATAACATACCGAAATGCAACCTGGACACACATCGCAATCAGTTCAAAAACTTCGGGTAGCGCAGAGGAGAATGGAAATATGTGTACTTGGCATTACAAGACGGTATAAAAATCCATGCACGGGGATCAGAACCAACGAAACTATGTGATATCATTGAAATAAAAAAGGAATTGAAATGGGGGTGGGTGAATGGAGGAAGTCATAAAGCGAGGTGATGGGACGACAAGTGGACCAAGGCAATCGTGGAGTGAATACCGCTTGATCAGAACCAAGACTGAAAACATGATGGACTGATGAAATCATTATGTATGTTGGATCTAAATGACAGAGTGATCCTGCAATGAATGGGCATGGTCTGATGGTATATATATATATATATATATATATATATATATATATATATATATATATATATATATATATATATATATATCATCATCATCATCATCATCATCAGCCCGCATCGATCCACTGCAGGATGAACGCCTCTTCAGCATGCTTCCAACCTTCACGGTCCTAGGCTTTCCTCTGCCACTCGGGTCCAATATACTTAACGATGTCATCAATCCATCGTGCTTTCGGTCTTCTTCGCGGACGTTTGCGATCAAGCGGTATCCACTCTAGGATTGCCTTGGTCCATCTGTCGTCCCATCGCCTCGCTATATGGCCTGCCCATCTCCATTTCAACTGTTTTACTCTTCCAATGATGTCACAGACTTTTGTTTGTTCCCTGATCCATGCGCAGGACTTTCTGTCTCGTCTTGTAATGCTAAGCATACATCTTTCCATTCCCCTCTGTGCCACCCGAAATTTTTGAATTGATTGCGATGTGAGTGTCCAGGTTTCACTTCCGTATGTCATAACGGGTAGAACGCACTGATCGAATACTTTTCTTTTCAGGCAAAGTGGGAGTCTGCTCTTAAACACTATGTTGAGCCTACCAAATGCCTGCCAGCCACATTTAACACGCCGTTCCACCTCCCGGGCGGTATTCCCCTCCATGGAAATCCTCTGCCCAAAATATATAAAGCTGTCCACAATCTCTAAATCCCTTCCTAGAACTGAAATTCTTCTGTCCTGAGCGAAGTTATTGAACATAACCTGACTCTTTTTCAGGTTTATTTTCAAGCCAAATGGTTCGCCAGTCCTTTGCAGTTCTTGTATGCGTCTTTGCAGCTCCTCTGGGTCTTGTGAAATGAGAATAATATCATCTGCAAATCTAAGATGGTTTAAGTTTGCACCATTGATCTTTACACCATCCTGTTCCCAATCCAGTTTACGGAATACTTCTTCAAGGCCAGCCCAGAAAAGAATAGGCGATATTGCGTCACCCTGCCGTACACCTCGTTCTATATTAATTCCCACTTCAAGATCATCAAGGTGAATTGTGGCTGTAGCTCCATCATATATCGATTCTAATAGGTTTACATAGGCTCTCTCTACACCTTGACTAAGCAGTGCATCCATTACCGCATGCTTTGAGATGGAATCAAATGCTTTTTCGTAGTCGATAAAAGCCAAGCACAGTGGCATGGTGTATTCGTTGTGCCTTTCTATGACCTGCTGTACAACCTGGATGTGATCCATTGTACTGAATCCACTTCTGAATCCTGTTTGTTCTGTTGGTTGTGCGTCATTCAGTTTTTTTAATATTCTTTTAGAAATTATCTTAGTGAAAACTTTGTACATCACTGATAGGAGGCTTATTGGACGGTAGTTCTTTAAATCTTCCTGTGCTCCTTTTTTATGTAAAAGGATCACTTCTGCATTTTTCCATAAGTCCGGTACTTTTTGTTCTTTGAGGCATTTTGAGTATAATTTTGCCAGTGTTTTATGTAACGTCCGACCACCAACTTTTAGCATTTCGACAGTTACACTATCCTTTCCTGGAGCCTTGCCGTTCTTCATCAATTCTATAGCATTTGTTACTTCCTCCACTAGGATATCTGGCATTATATATTGTTCTTCCGTGGGTATTGCTGTCCCTGACTGGCTCTGATCTTCATATAACTGGGAATAAAACCTTCTGACAATCTCTAACATTTGGGTACGCGTCCTGCACACTGTACCATCCTCACGCTTTAAAGCATATATTTGCGTTCTTTTGTTTCTCAGCTTCTGTTTAACTTTGTTAATTCTTTTGTTTTCTTCCTTTCCTTCTTATATATATATATATATATATATATATATATATATATATATATATATATATATATATATAAATATATATATATCTGAACAAGAGTCAGGTTATGTTCAATAAATTTGCTGAGGAGAGGAGAATTTCAATTTTAGGAAGGGATTTTGAGATTGTGGACCACTTTATATATCTTGGGCAGAGGATTTCGATTTCGAGGGGGATACGGGGGGGGGGAGGTGGAACACTGGTTTAAGTGTGGCTGGCAGGCTCAACATAGTGTTTAAGAGCAGACTCCCACTTTCCTAAAGAGAAAAGTCTTCGATCAGTGCGTCTTGCCCGTTATGACATACGGAAGTGAAACCTGGATACTCACATCGCAATCAATTCAAAAACTTTGGGTAGCAGATAGAGGAATGGAAAGATGTATGCTTGGCATTACTAGGCGAGACAGAAAGCCCTGCGTATGGGTCAGGGAACAAATGAAAGTTTGTGACATTATTAGAAGAGTGAAGCAATTGAAATGGAGATGGGCAGGCCATGGAGCGAGGCGATGTGACAACAGATGGACCAGGGCAATCCTGGAGTGGATACCACTTGATCGCAAACGTCCACGAAGAAGACCGATAGCTCGATGGATTGATGACATCGTTAAGTATATAGGACCCGAGTGGCGGAGGAAAGCCCAGGACCGTGAAAGTTGGAAGCATGCTGAAGAGGCTTTCATGCTGCAGTGGATCGATACGGGCTAATTATGATGATGATGATGATGATACGCAGTAAATCTGAATGAATATATATTGAAAAATATACTAAATCAACATAACTGACAGTTCAATATCTTTGTAAACCAATTTATTTAGTTTTCGATTTTTTTTGAAAAGCCAAACTTCTACGGCAAAAAGTTTAATTTTACCCAGCAAAAAACGTCCGGACGATCGTAGCAAAGTATCCCCATTCTAACCTTCGAAGGAATTTATCATGTTTTTGCTCTTACTGTTTTAAAACGTATAAAATTTCCGGGTTAGCGACGGGTCAAACCCTCGACCGAAAAATGAAAAGTGCTTGCTAACGACGATTATCGCGGTTTTTGTCTGATTTGAACGAAGGGCTTTTTTTACGGTCGGCGCTTTCGAGCGGCACGGTTTTCTTGTTCGAGTCCTTTCCACGCCACCTACGTCTGTCAGAGTCCCTCATAAAGTGGCTTTTTCTTTCGACCACCGAGAGAATAGTGTTTAGAAGACGGGCCTTGTATAATTTTTTATGTTTTTGGGACTCGACAATGTGCACAAAGAATAACACGAGATGAAAAAAACTAATGGGAACTGAACATCTTACTCTGTGAGGGTTATTTCAAAGTGTAACGTTAAATAACAGTGAACAAATGAGTTGTGAAAACAATTTTATATATAACATCTACTCGATGTTTTAACCTAATTTTATTAATAGATTTTTATTTATGTTAAATTATAACTTTTAAAAGAAACAAGGCATAATTTTTTTTCAATAATATGTTTATTTCATCTTTAAATTGTGGGTCAGTTATTTTACATTACTTATTAAAGCAAAGTAATTATCAATTTAATTATCTCTTAGATCTAGCAATTTACTTATCTCTTAGATCTAGCCTGTAGTTTTTGCTTAATTAATTTTTAAAAACTGGATATTAACATGTAGACAATAGGCAATCTCATTTAAAACGCACATTTTTCATGTTTCAAATGAAACTTCTTAAGATAAAAATTTAGAAAACTGAAGGTTTATTAATCATTTCTCGCAGATTATGTAAAAGCTATTACAAAAAAACCTATTCTACCGTGAAAGTTTGGAGATACGTTTATTAAGAGAATCGAAAATTGACTAAATTATCTATCAGCCATGATAAAAAGTAAATGATATATCCGGGTCGTGATAGTGTGGTAACGTCTAACGAAAAATGCCGCGCATTTTGAAATTTAATCATTATCGTTCGCTTCAATAGGTTCTAATGATTTTATCTTTCTGTAATCAAAGATAATTGAATTTATATATTTATATATACAGGGTATCCCGTAACTTAGGCGCCATAGAGCAACTGGTGATCGTAGAGATCAAAATAAGAGGACTTTCTCAATAAATGTGTTAAATGTTAGTCATTAAAGAGATACAAGGTGTTGAATGTGAATCTAAATTTTCGAAAAATCGAGACAATTTAAAAACGGTTGAAGATATCAGGTTCAAAATCTGGGTAATTGGGTTTTCAAAGACCACAATTTCGAATTTGGTACTAGTTTGAGCCTAGTTCCTAGAATGCGCTTGCTGTCTGCTTTGTATGGAATTAACTCGCTCATATTTTATCCTATAAAGCTAGGAATATTTTGACTACAAAATAGAGGAGAGTCATAATTTCCATGTAAAAAAGTTCTCTTGGTCAATATCGATATCTCACGCCGTTTGCGAGATATTCGTGTTCGAATATTCCATTGCACATCTCGTCGATGGCTGAACCATATGCAATTCACAAAGTGTGCCTTGAATGCTGTATACATATTATTAAGTCTCGATGACAACTGTCATTATTTTCTATCTCTCCTATTAAACGTAGGTGGAAACAAGTGTATCCAATCTTGAGTTGAAGTAAACTTAAAACAAGATATGTGGTTCATACAAGATGGGGCGCTACCCCATTTTACTGTTGCAGTGCGAAATCATTTCAATCAACGTTTTCCACATCGATGTTTCAAGTTTTCTTGGCCACCTTGTAGCCCAGACATTAATCCGTTAGACTTTCATTTGTGGGGTTATATACGAGACGAACTTTTACAATATACACGAGATGAACTTACAAAAAATTCAACCAGCGGCCAATTTTATTAGAAATGAAGAAAATATCTTCTCAAATGTGAGGCGTCACTTAACAAAGAGCCTGAGAAAGTGTATTGAGGTAAACGGTGGACACTTTCAACACCTATTGAAGTAAATTTCAAAAAATAATTGATGTTTTAAATAAAGTCTGTTGTATTTTTGCCATTTTAATGTTTTTTCCTCGTATTCAAGGCACACACAAGATATACAACGTACAATGTACAATATCTCACCAACAGCCTGAAATGTCGATATTGACCAAGGTACCTTTTTTACGTGGAAATTACGACTCTTCTCTATTTTGAAGTTAAAATATTCCCAGCTTTATAGGGTAAAAAATATGAGCGAGCTAATTCCTTACAAAGTAAGTCGCAAGTGCCCTCTAGGAACTAGGCTCAAACTAGTACCAAATTCGGATTTGTCACCTTTGAAAACCCAACTACCCTAATTTTGAATTTGATATCTTCAACCGTTTTTAAATTATCTCAATTTTTCGAAAAATTAGTTTCACTTTCAACACCATGTATCTCTAAATGACTAACATTTAACACATTTATTGAGAAAGTCCTCTTATTTTCATCTCTACTATCACCAGTTGCTCTATGGCGAATAAGTTATTGAACACTCTGTATACATAATAATTGATAATTGAATTGATATTTTTTTTTATATTTTATTATTAATTTCAATTAAGGAATTAAATAAATTATTTTATTTTTATAGCAAAAAATCAATACTGAAAAACAAAAAAATATCCCATTACTAAATTGTTATAGGTAAATAACTATTAAGAATTCTTTAGTAAATAAGATAAAATTAATTAGTTCATTACATAGTTTAAATCTCTTTTTTATTCAATATTCATATTAATATTACATATATATTTTTATAAATAATCTCCGGCAACAATATCTTCAACACCATTAGCCCCATCGTCGGAATATAAATATCTAACAATTAAAAATATATTTTATTGTTAATCATGATACATATTTATTTATTTGTTTATACAAAAAATGTTTGTTATTTTACAGGAATGAGTAAATGTAAAAACGTAAAAAAAAGTAAAAAATGTAGTAAATGTAGTTTTTTCATACACAAAACATCATAGAAAATATAAGTCTCGAGTCTTCATTAGATTCAATTTTTTTTTTTCGTCGATAACAAGCAGGAAAAGTCCTTTAAAATGGAATATAACTCCTTTTCTTTGCCCATTGAGGTTAAAACCTTCACCACACAAATCACCATGCAACTAAACGCACGTACCTAAAACTAGCATGGCATCTAACGAATCATACTTGGCAAATATCAGAATCATTTAGTCATATTTGCGCCATCTCTGTGTCAAATCGAGAACTTTTTAAATGAACCTCGTATAATGCCGATCCGATGAACTTATTGACGAAGATCAGAATTTTTGAGAATTTTCACCCCTTAAAATATTAAGAAGGTAATCAACAAAGCGTCAAAGTTTATAAACCCGCTACTTCTTGAAACCTACCTTTATTTATTGATGGTGTTTATTTATCCCTCAAAATGTTCTGATTTTAATGAAGTTATTGCTTACAAAGGTTTCCATTTCAAAGTCTTTGGAAACCCAGATGTTTCACCTGTAGAGATATCCTTAATGTTTATTTATACATTTTGGTGATGGTTTAAACATGCGTAAAGCTGAAAATTATACAAAGTGATATTAAAAAGTTGAATATACCTTCTTAGGATTTTTATTTTAATATATTTTGAATTTCAAAATTGGTGACACTAAAATTCGCTTGAAAAGTAACAGTAAACCTTTAAGTATTACGAGGCCTATTCGGTAAGCTCTTGATTTTACATCATCCTTTCTCAACCATCGTAGACCATCGTTTCTCAATCTTAATGCGACGGTTGATTTTGTTTTTCACTTAAAAGTTTTTCTATACGTGGATCATCATTGCAAACCCACATAAGCAAATTATTTTTCAGTGATAACAGACGATTTTTATATTTAGTTTTTAAAGCCACCATACACGAACTTTTTTCGCAAAAGTAAGACATAGAGAAGGGGATCAATGTTTTCAAAGCTTCCGTTACTAGGCCCGTTCCGTTCCGTTCCGTATTCACATCCTCATGCAATAAATTCAAAGAGATTTGCCACTAAACACCGAATCAAACAACGAGCGTCGAGAACTTTAAAAAAAAAAGTGATCGGTGTTTAGTGATAAATTTCTTTGCGTTTAGTGTTTCACACCGAAGGTTCCAATGGAAAAATTGATCATCATGCAAGCCAAAACTTATCTAAATCTTATCTAAAAAAAAAGTTAAAAATTATAAATAAATATTAAAAATATAAAAATATAAATAAATTATAGAGCGGGACAAGTTGAGTAACTTTTCGCTTGATCTCCCATAATTTTAAAAATATGCATCGGGTTTCATTGATTCTTACTCTGTAAAGTTCGTAATTTACTCTTCTCCAAAATATTTAACGGTGTATAAACGATCCGAATACAAATTTAAAAGTTATTGTCGGAAATACGAGAGCGCTCCTAGTGGGGCTAGTTGAGCATGGGTATGGGGATAGTTGACCAATGCCTAAAATGGACTTGATGACTGTAAAAAATGACCCCGAGATACTTAACTGTATCTTGCCAGGTCACCTTCTCGTTTTCAGTCTCCAGTGTTCGACTGGGTCTTTTTCACCTTGATTTTCCGGGTTAAGCTGAAGGATTGACCAAGGGTCCCACCATATACTTCAACCATGTGGATATAGGCTGTTATTAAATGCAGCTTACGATAAACTGTAGTTCGTAACACTACTATTGTGTGAAAGCGTTTGAAACCCACCGAGCTCTCATACAGATTACTTTAACTTGGAGCACGGAATAAATTTCCTTGTTTTTTTAAATATTTTAACATTTTCCACGAGCCCACTATACAATTTTTATGCATATCTGGTACCTAGAGGGGTCCGGGGAGGGTCACGAATAGTTTCACACAGTAATACTCGTACGAATCGCAGGATGGTGCGAGTTGTATTTAATTACAGCCTACATCCGACATGGCCGACACATGGTTGGACCTTTAGTCAATACTAGAGCCCAACTCAACTAGAGTTCAACTCTCAAGAAATGCTTGCTAACGTTGATAGAGGCTGAAGGATTAGTCAAGTTTTCCGCAGAGAGTGGAAGAAACTTCCTTGTTTTTTGAATATAAAAATATATATTTCATAGCTTGTGAAAACTAAATTCTCAGGTTTAATGTTTGAATTTTCCTAAAAGCTTCCATTGTGTAATGTGGACTCTTGGCAATAGGAGAAAACAATTTCTAATTAAACTCAACAACAATTCAACGTTTTCAGGACCGGCTGTATTTCGAAAGCGATTTCGTCGTTTTGCGCCGTTCACTTTCGAAAACGGTGCATCCGTAACGGTTACAACGCTAATGGCGCGACTGTATTACGGCACCGACATAGCAAAACGACAAATTTCAATTTGGAGCGAACGAAAACGCGTACACTAATTCCATTTCGGGCGGTGGAGCTTCGAATTCGAATCACTTACTTGAGATAATAAACGGTGTTGCGGATGGGTACGGTATCCTGGTTTTTAGCCGGTTACTGAATGCTTCTAGGAAAATGTTTTCACTGCTAATTCCGGTCTATTTCTAACTTTACGATTTGCAGATAAAAGTTCCTGTTATCAGTATTTTTGAGGCATTAACATTTGACTTGTGTCTGACAATAACTTTATAGATGGTTTGAAAAGACTGAAAAGACGTAGATGGTCTGATCAAAACCTTTGCTCAAAAAACAAAACTGTTGCGATATGTAGTTTTAATATCTTCAGCATTATACAAGGGTTATTCCGAAAGTTCTCGACTTGACAAAGACAAGGCAAAATTTTAGAAAAAAGTATATTTTTCAACGTAGCCACCTTGCAATTCAATACATCTAACGTTTTAATACTCTCGGTATAATAAGATTTATCCAACTCTTAGCTTTGTCTCATCTCGTCTTAAATGAATGAATGATGCTTTATTGTCTAACAGGCTACTGCCGAATTAAAAGACAATTCAATATACAAGTAGGTAAAATAAAAATTATTTGAAGCTAACTTAACAATGGTACAAAAATATTTATATAAAAATTAAAAATTAATTCTAAGATCATAACAAAAATGATTTCCAAAGCACCGCACGAGCTTTCAGCATCCTCTCAAAAGCTGATTTATACTGAGTAAGCGGGGACTGAAAAATATCCATCAAGGACACAGAAATGTTCTCGCCAATGACATATCTGCTATGGTATCGGCATGCAAGCAAGAGCGGTGCAATAGAGCCTAAGTTGGTGCTAGGGGTAGGTATGGTGAAAATATCTCGAACTCGGCTGTTAATTCGGGAGGCATAAAGTCGAATCTTGGTATTCGTGAATATTGGTATTGTGAATACAAATGCCTGGAAGTCGTACAGTGCTCGCAGATTTAGGGATTGAATTTGATAGATAGTTAATAATTAACAGGGCTTTGATAATGGAAAGATAATGCAAATTAAAATCATCTAAGATTAGAATTTTATTATTCATGATATAAGAAAGAGATTTGAAGGTATCAAAAATTTGTTTGTATTAATGAATATTTGATTTTGTGGGAATATAAATAGAAAACATAAAAATTATGGTCTAACTTATGAGTATTTTGCAATCAACAATGTCGATACTTGGGAGCAACTCCTCAAAGATGGACAGGTCGAGCTTCGACGCTTATAGCAAGGAAAACTGTGCTGCCTCTTCTGACTCCGAGGGCACCCAGATCCCGATCCTTTCTGAAGACCACATACCTGGGGTCATACAGTTCAGCATCAAAAACAGTCTTCTACCGAGCAATAGTCTTAGCTTTGATCTCATCGTTTGAAGTAAATCTTCATCCAGATAGTCATTTATTAAGATTTACGAAAAGGAAGTAATTGATGGGAGCCAAATCCGATGAATACGACACATGTGGAAGTATTTGGAAGCTTTTGAAATGCAGTTTTTCAATAGTAACTCGAAAAGTGTACTAAGTGTGGTGGTTAATAATTTTTTATTTTTTTTATGAGATCACACTGGAAAGAAAGGTTGGTTCACAGTCTAATCTCTTATGTCATTTTGTTGCTACGACATAACCTTTTGAAAGTACACCAGTACGTTTCACCCTCTGCTGACGGACGGTCCTTTAAGGCCCGTTTTAAAGAATTGAAATTTTTAACTTTTTTTGAGTGAATGATCGAAATTTCATATTTTAGGACATTTAACTATATCATGTTTGCTTCAAAATCGTGGAATTTGTCTTACATAAAACTGTATAGTTCTATTTATAAAAAAAAAACTTTATTATCGTTCCAGACGGGTGTGACTTTCAGGTCCTACCTTATACAGTCTGTATTGAATTATTTAGAGGATGGTCCCCTAGGTCCCTTTTATCCTGCCTGGAATCAATTTGGCACCGTCTGATAGAGAGTAAGGTATTGTAGTCAGTAGCATAATGGGGCGATAGGGAAGGGGGTGGGGAAAGTCAAGTTTATATGTTTGCAAACTATGCAATGTCTCAAACCTATCTGTACATTTAGGCCCCTTTCACACTATCCACTCCACGCCACTCCACGCCACGCCTCACCAAGTACCCAGGAGTCGATGGGGGTTATACTCAGACACAAGGGTTTCACTATAGATCAACAGCAGGCGGGCACCACATGCACGCAACTCACATCCACGCCACACCACCCAAAATTCTCTTTTTTTTTCCTGCGCCTTCTTAACCTTCGAAGGACAATTAAACTCATGCCAGCCAACTCTTCAGTCGAATAGTCCATGACGATGGCAAAAGCAGAATGAATAGAAAAGTCTCACTTTTCATGTGGATAAGGTGTTGATGGAAAGTTGATAAGTGTGAAATGACGAGTGGTGTGGTGTGGCGTGGCGTGGAGTGGACAAGTGTGAAAGGGACCAATATGTTGACGATATGTGGTGTGGAGTGGCGTGGCGTGGAGTGGATAGTGTGAAAAGGGCCTTATAGATCAGTTTACATTCAGTGTTTGAGTGAAGCTGACTACCTCTGTTTGTATTTTATTTTTGTGTTTGCTTAATGTCTAGGGTAAGAAGGCTTATTGTTGTAGAAATAGAGGCAATGTTAGAAGAACTTTCGAGTGAATCGGAATCGGACATGGAATCTGGTGAAACTGAGATTGAAGAAGCTCCCGAAGACGCAGAACCTATCCAAGATAATAGTGAGGATGAAGCCATGGACATAGATGTGAGAAGTTTACCTTCTAACTTTGTTGAAATCCGCAATGGGGAATACATCAACAAATTAAGAACAACTGTGGTGTCCGTTATCACTTTCAGATCCTAAACGTGGAAAAGAGCAGATAATGTTCTGAAGGATGCAGAAGGTCCTACTCCATGGGCTGGAAAAAACTGTCAGTCAGTGGCAGACAGTTTTTTTATTATTTTTCAGAGAACCCCTACACGAAAAATATGCCATTGGAGTAATAAAGAAGGAAAATTGGTATATCAAACGAAATGAAAAGAACTGAACGCTGAGGAGCTAAAAAATTATATAGACTTACTTATTTTGATGGGAGTCTACAAATCAAAAAATGAAGATGTCAGTACAATGTTTAGTAGCCAAGATGGTCGTCCGATTTATTTTAAGATAATGAGCAGGGACCGGTTCAAGGAAATCTGCCGAGTTATAATATTTGACGACGCAGAAAAACGAAGGAAGCAAAAAACTCCAGATAAGTTACAGCCTATCCTTGTTTTTGAATGCTGGAATACATACTTGAGAGAAGCTAATGTACCTGGATGGTCTATGGCGGTGGATGAGCAGTTGATGACTTTCCGCGGCCATTATCCATTTCGCCAGTATCTTCCCTCAAAATCTGGGAAGTATGGATCAAGTTTTGGATGATTTGTGTCTAATTTACTGACTATGTGTAGAAAATACAAGTGTACAAAGGAAAAGAAAAGGTACAACGAGAAGTAGCTTGGGAGAGAAAGTTGTGAAGGCGTTCTCCCATAAAAAATGGGAGAAATATTACGCGCGACAATTTTTTCACCAGTTTCTCGTTAGCTCAAGTACTTTGTGATACGAACCTAACATTAGTTGGAACTATTAGAAAAAATAAACCAGAACCCCCACTAGTATTTATCGCGATAAAAGGCCGTACAGTTCATTATTCACTTTTTAAGTTCCAATATGACATAATGATTGCTTCATTCTGCCCAAAAAGAAACAAAGTTGTTATTCTTCTGAGTACAGTACCCTTCTGATTACAGTACTCTTCTGAGTACTCTTCTGCCTATGAGGCCCGATCCGCCGTTAAGGTATATCGAAGAGGCCCGTCCGCAGAGTGTTAAACGATTTCGAGTTAGCGTCATATTTTTTTCGTGTGGTAAACATGTCAAGTTTTGAGCCAAATATAGAACATTTGCGGCACATTTGATCCACAAATTGCCAGAAAGATGGAAAAAATGTGCAGCTAGCGATGGTGCATACGTTGAATAAACAATTGTTTGCCATTCTCACAAATTAAATATGTTTTTTTAGAAAAAAATATGAATTATTAACCGCCATACCTGGTACTACTATGTATTGGCGTTATACACTTTTTCTTCCCCTGTATATATTTTAGAAATGTTATCATTTTTGTATGTAGTTACCTTTAACGCCACATATTTTTTCAAAATATCTTTTTTTCCTGCTTTTTTGTCCTCTTTTATGTTTTTTTTTATTAAACGTAACCAGAAATATTAAATTTAACTCTCCATCCAATTTCGTCTGTGTACCGAAAATAATGAGTTATAAAAATATTGAAGAAAAACCCATACACGCACATTTTATTTGACGAAAACGTTAAAGGAATATTGCGTTCCATCCACACCGCACGAAAATATTTATAACGTTTTTATTGAACCAAGGAACAACGTCAAAGAAACCAGAAAACGAAAAAAAAACACATCCCATATTGAGTTAAAGGAAATAAAGGATGATAACTGGGGGGAGCGCGCGGTCTTCATATTGGAAAACCATTGGGGAGTGAAAAATTTTGCCTCCTTATTGGAATAAATTTTAACGTCTAAAGGTTGGGTCTCATTCCGAGATGTCAATCAAAAATTTGGGGCTGTACTTTTTGCTAATAAAAGACGGAAATCTATCATCCGTTTGGATGTTCCTTTTTTTTGGGATCGATAATAATTTCCCCATTTTTATTACATGATAAATACATTTATTCCCTCTAGATATTAATTTAATGTAACCCCTCACGGGGCCCAGATCTTGTATCTGGGTACGGGGAGTGACGCCCCCGGGGGTCCGAGTTGTCCCTTAAGCCAAGCTGTAGTGCGACCCGTGGCGAGGGCTGAATGGCAGATGAGGGTAACATTTGTCACTAACGGGGCCTCCAGAGTACCTCCCGTCCCTTTGGAGTACTTAGGGTTACCGCAGTACGGAGCACTGCTGCGGCGGACGTTCTTTCTTCCCAACTCGTGGGACTCACATGTCTTCAATCAATCTCTCAAATTTTCCCATAACCTCGGGGTCCAAAAGACCCAGGATAGCGTCTCCAGTCGATATCACCCAAAGAAATCCTGACTTTGATAAATATTTCGTTGTAAAATCCGAAGATGATTCATTAGCCAAACTTTCTCCCTTTATTATTCATAAATGTATTGTTGGATTTGTTGGAGAGGTGGATTCCGTCAAGAAACTACGAGATGGCTCTCTTCTTATTATTACAGCAAACATCAAGCAGTCCGGAAAAATCCTGAATATGGCTAATCTGCACACATCGGCAGTGAAAGTAGAACCCCATAAAACATTGAACTTCTGCAAAGGAGTGATTTCCAGTTCGGACCTTCTCAACTGTGAGGAGGACGAAATACTTGAAAACTTGCGACAACAAGGTGTAGTAGCCGTAAGACGAATCACTTCCAAGAAAGATGGAGTAATTACCCCCACCAACAGTCTCATTTTAACTTTTCGAAAATCCACTCTTCCAGAAAGAGTACGAGCCGGATACTTAATTCTAAAGGTGCGACAATATGTTCCAAATCCCCTTCGCTGTTTTCAGTGCCAGAGGTTTGGACACATCTCACAGAAATGTTCGTTTACACCTATATGCCCGTCATGCGGCAAAACATCCCACGGAGAATCTGAATGTTCCCCTCCCCCTCTATGTGTGAACTGCGGAGACGAGCATTCCCCTAGGTACAGGGGATGTCCGATATACAAGGAAGAATTCCAAATACAAAAAATTAGGGTCTCAGAAAAATTACCGTATTTCGTAGCTAAAGCAAAGGTCAAAGGCTCTACTAACGTAAATGTCCCAAGATACTCCAGCGTAGTTTCGGCAAGTAAAGTCATGGTATCATGCGCCACCCAGTGCGACCAAATCCCAACACCCCACAGTAGCACCGCACAAAGCTCTGCTAACCTCAACAAACCTCGTGATCCTCCACCCCCTTCCCTCAAACCCTCCTCCCTTTCCACTAAATCCTCTTCTACTCTACGAGATCCTCCACCCCCTGCCCCCAATCCATCTTCCTCTCTTCCCACCAAATCCTCTTCTACCCTAGGTCCTTCACCCACTCTCTTATCCCTTCCCCCTCCTTCGTCCACCCCACCCCCTCATACACCCATTTCCCTCACTTCCCCACTGACTACAATCGCTTCTAACAAAAACATAAAAACATGTAAAGCGAAACCTAACTCCAGAAGCAGCTCCAAGTCCTCGACGGGTTCCATCGAGGACTTGATGGAAATAGACAATACGACCTCCGGACCCCCCAAGGGTCAACCTAATAAAAAGGACCTAAAACTAAAAAGATAAACTTTCTTTCTCACGGACTGACCTATCTCCCCTACTACCATTTTCTTTCGTTCCGCAATACAGTGGAATGTTAACGGAATAATACTACGACTCCCAGAACTCAAGTCCATCACAGCTACATTCAGTCCAGCTTGCCTGATACTTCAAGAGACTAACCTAAAACCGTCCGACAATTTTAACTTCAGGCACTATCAAACATTCAGAAAGGACAGAGATGGAGCTGCCAGAGCATCTGGTGGAGTTGCAGTACTCATTCATGAATCATTAGACTGCCACCAACTGGCTCTCAACTCGCCTCTGGAGGTTGTAGCTGTCAGAACATGCCTAGAACTCCCCGTCACCATATGCAATCTATATCTTTCCCCAAATATTAACTTCACCCTCAAGCAACTCGAGGACTTACTTCTCCAACTTCCTCCTCCCATCATTCTTGGAGGGGATTTTAATGCCCACAGTCCCACCTGGGGGTCTACTCATCAGGACTCCAGGGGAGATACGATTATGAACCTGGTACAGTCGAAAGGCCTCATTATTATGAATTCAGGTGCCTCCACACACATTTCCATGTCGTCAGGTACCTTTTCAGCCATCGATCTAACCATATGCTCCCCAACCATACAGCCACTTTTCACTTGGAGCGTTATCGGCGATCCACACGGCAGCGATCATCTACCTATTGCTATCATTCCGGCTGGATTGTCTAACGCTACCTCGACCAGGAAGATCTGGAATACCTCTAAAGCAGACTGGCAACTTTATGCTTATATTTTTGAAAACCCCCACCTCCTTCCCGGCCAGTTTCAAAGAAATCTTAACTCCTTAACTAATTCCATTAACAACGCTTCCAACACCTCCATCCCAACCTCAACATTCATGACTAAACATAGCTGCGTTCCATGGTGGAACGATGACTGCGCCGAGGCCGTGAGAAAAAGGAAATCATCTCTAAATAAATTTAAACACTGCCAAAATCAGGCCAATTTCATTATTTTCAAGAGATGCCAAGCTTCTGCCAAGAGGATCATTCTTGAGGCTAAAAGAGCTTCCTGGGCTAAATTCATCAGCTCCTTGGATCACAGATCCACATGCTCTGATTTTTGGAGCAAGGTAAGGAGGCTCAGGGGCATTCCTAACAAACACATTAATAATATCCTCGACAACGGGGTCTGGCTGACGGACAGGGAAGATATAGTTGAGTGTTTTGCAAAATTTTTCCATGACATGTCCAGCGACGACAATCTTGATCCCCTATTTAAACTACATAAAAACCGACACGAACTTGCACTACAACTCGAGGAGGATACACCATCCCCGATCAACATTCCTTTTTCTTACAACGAATTCAGAACAGCTCTTGCCAGATGTCGCTCAGGTGCGCCTGGCCCAGATAACATCTTGATCCCACAAATTAGAAACATGCCGGAATCTGCTCAGCGCACCCTACTTGACATATACAACGACATCTGGCGCGGGAGAGGTTTTCCTCCCTCCTGGGGAGAGTCTCTTCTTATTCCTATCCACAAAAGGAACAAAGCCTGTTCATCTGTTGAAAGTTATCGCCCAATATCTCTTACAAATCATCTTTGTAAAATCATGGAGAGGATGATACACCGACGACTCTCATGGCACCTGGAGCGACATCGTCTCATTGACATTAATCAACACGGTTTTAGACCGGGCCGATCGACAAACGATCATCTGATCGGCCTGGAAATTGATATCTGGGAAACCTTTGAAAGAGGACACCATCTCCTGGCTGTATCTCTTGACTTAAAACGCGCTTTTGACACGGTCTGGCGATACAACATAATAAAATCCCTACACGACCTAGGCTTCAGAGGCAACTTCCTACACTTTATCAAAAATTTCTTATCAAACAGATACTTTCGTGTAAGGCTTGGCGACACTGTCTCCAGGAGTTTTCCACTGGCCAATGGGGTTCCTCAAGGTTCCGTACTAAGCCCCTTACTTTTTAACATCGCTATTAATGGAATAGGGCAGTACATTGGAACTGACGTGAAATACAGACTATACGCAGATGATCTTTTAATATACTACTCTTCCGCAACACCTAGGGTGGCTGAAAGAAAGATACAAGGCTGCCTTAGAAGACTCGAAGAATGGTCCCGTCTTACTGGCTTCATATTCTCTCCTCAGAAATCCACTTCAGTTCATTTCTGCAGAAAAATGCATTGCCCTCGCTTACACACCCTGTCCATGTCTGGAACTCCTATTGTATCAGCACCTTGCCTTCGCTTTCTAGGTCTCACTTTTGATGCAAGACTTTCATGGAGGGATCACATCACCCGACTTAGGTCGGAGTGCGATCGATCCCTGAGAATCCTCAAATGGGCTTCACATCCAAGATGGGGATCATCCATTCCCACCCTTTTACATCTATACAAGTCACTAATAAGATCTAAACTAGACTATGGCTGCGTTGCATATTCGTCTGCTCCTGCATCCTATATCAAGCAGTTGGACGTTGTTCAGAACTCTGCCATCAGACTCTCACTAGGCTCCTTCAGATCGAGTCCTACCACTAGCCTACACTGCCTTGCTGAGATAGAACCCCTAGAAGATTGGCGCCACTTTCTCCTCTTTAAATACGTATCTTCATTAAAGTTTAGACAAAACTTTCATCTGCGCGACAAATTCTTAATATATATGAATCTCAACAACACAGGAACACACAATCGAAACTGCGGCGCCAATCACCGTTTCGCTCGCCTATCTGCTAATTACGATTTACATCTTCCCAATTTCGAAGCGTTAGTCATTCCTCCGTCTCCACCCTGGCTCCTTACACAAGTAAATGTCGATTGCTCCCTACTTCGATATAACAAATATAATTACGCTCACTCCTCCATTAGATCCCTTTTCTCTGAGCGATTGAATAAATACCTAGACTATCAGATCGTTTACACTGACGGCTCTAAATCCACAGATGGGGTGGGGAGTGGCTTAGTTCACAATGACACTGAGCGATACTTCAGACTCCTTCCTTCTTGTTCAATTCTCACGGCCGAGTTGCATGCTATTAGGGAAGCCTTGAGGATTATCCAGAATTCCTCCTTTCCCCGATGGCTAATATGTTGTGACTCACTAGGAGCACTCCGGAGCTTGGAACATGACACTTCTCACATACCCTTGGTGTCAGGCATACTACTGGTCCTTCAAGAATTGCTCTCGCGACATGTTACTGTTGATTTCCTCTGGATCCCTAGCCACGTAGGCATCAAAGGAAACGAGCGCGCCGATGTTCTTGCAGTCCGGGGTTCCTCATCTGGCACTCCGATTCCCAAAACATTCTGCTACAAAGATATCTGCAGGGACATTTCGACAAAGGTTAGAGCCAAAATCCAATCTAATTGGGATCTGGGAGCCACAAACGGTAACAAATTGTGGACTGTAAAACGAGAATTCTTTTCTGGTTCGCTTTCCACCCTCTCCAACAGATCTGACTGCGTTAAATGGCACCGGCTGAGAATAGGTCACTGTCTTTTCTCTCATGGTCACCTGATGAACAGGGACGTTCCCCCGACGTGCCACAGATGCGATGTTCCAATCACAGTTAGACACATCCTCTTGGAGTGCGATGAACTAAACGCCCTCAGAGCCTCCCATCATCTCGGTGGGAATCTGGAGGAGATTCTGTCGGTAAACAATTTTGGACACCTGAAGAATTTCCTTAAATCCCTGAACCTTTTCTACAAGATTTGACACAATTCTCATACCATACTTGTCCCAACTAGTCATTAATTATACCTCTTTTATTTATTTATTTATTTTTATTTCTACACCGTCTTCTCAATATACAACTTTCTGTCTATACTATCCACACGTTTTATTCTATGTCTCGTCTATATACATATACCACTGTTTTATTTATACAACTATCTGTCATGTTTTGTTTGTTCTCAGCACGTTCGTCGATTCAAGCGTTCCATATACACTCGTATTATTCCAGTCAGTAGTTTTATATGATCATCCTCCACATCTGGTTCTTGTATGTTCCCTAACATACTTCTAACGAGAATGGCCGCGAAATGACCTTAGATGTCGGGTCGGCCTTACATCCGAATTCTCTCTCTCTCTCTCTAATTTAATGTAAAATATTAATATAATTTTAAAAATTCGCTCAATTTATTTTTTTACTTTTAAGTTGGTATACCTGTCCTTAACATCTGACAAATAATTCATATCATTTCACTTGTTAAGTTAGAAATTATAGATTTTAAAATAGGTAAAAAATTTGTATTAAATTTTGTCCAATAAACGAAATTTCTTATGGTGATGCGTTAAACATGCTAGGAAAGTACAGGGTCCGGCAGGGAAGTATGGTTGTTTTCAAAAAATTGACACACTATTATTTTTAAATGAATATCAAAATATATTGCTTTTATATATTAGTGGTAGGGGAGAGTCGACGAATTTGGACCGCCGTCTATATTGGACCACCACTCTGTCTAGGTCGGATAACACATATATGTTCTAATGTGGGCTCTGTGTTGAACATTAACGTAAACAACGTTGCTGCAAAAAGTAGTAATGGAGTACATTGTTTAACAGTGGAGGCAGAGGAGAATTTTAATAGATCTGAACTAAATAATTTAACAAGCAACGAAACACCTTTGGTCGTTGTTAAAGTAAGTAACATCAAACTGTATTTCATTAGCACAAGTTAAAAGTTATGGGAAGGGTTATGTAGTATATTTTGGTATTATGAGTCAAGTTGCTTAGATTGGACCATATCGCAGTTGCCCAAAATGCAGTTGACTGGTTCAATTTAGGCAACCCTGATAAACTACAATTCCGAATTAATCTTTTATGTCTTTTTTAGGAATATTCCTAAAAGAGGACATTATGGACGTTGATCCGACAGTGATTTATTACAGACTGTTGCAGTTTATAAGAATAGTGATACTTGTTTGAACGAGTGTAATCGTATTTATCATGTACCTAAAGCAACTATTAAGAGATTTACGGATAAAAAAATACTACTCGAAATAAAGTGAAAGCGCTTGGTAGATAGCCCACATTTACTAAAGACTTGGAAACAATTTTAACCAAACACATTCTTCAACTTGAAGAATGTGTTTTTGGTATTTTAGAAAAAACTATGGACGAGTTTAATTTCACCGCAGAAACTATTTTTAATGTCGATGAATCGGGATTTTCGACAGTATAAAAAACTCTACAAATGGTAGTTCCTTGTAAATGTAAACGCTAAGTAGAAGTTGGGTTTGGGTTTTATGTTTCTCCGATGTTTATTTTTAATAGAAAAAATCAAGAAAGATCTTCAATATGGGGCACCCCCAGCAAGCTTTGTTACTATATCAGAATCAGGTTACATAAATTCTCAATTGTTTGTTGAGTGGTTGAAGGATTTCAAAAATCATGTAAATGGCAATCAAGATCAGAAAGTCCCTTTTCTGCTTGATGGGCATACGACTCATAGCAAGAACTTAAAGACTTGTACCTTTGCTGGAGAAAATGGAATAGTATTACTGCAGTTTGCCTGGGCATACCACCTATCGTTTGCAATGTCTAGATGTTGCTTTCTTTGTGCCGCTACAGAAATTTTTAGTTCAGGTGCAAGAAACTTTTCTTCGTCAATATAAAGGTGATAAGATATATCAAGTTAAAATTTCTAAATTACTAATTGAAACATATAGCAAAGCGGCAACTGTGGCAGTAGCTGAAAATGCTTTTCGTGTCACTGGTATTTGGAAAGTTAAGAGACATGTCTTTCAGGATCACCGGTTTGCACCATCAGATATGCTACAACTTCAACATTGTGGTAATGTTACTAAAATTGAAATACTTGAGTACTTGCTGGAAATTCAGCAAGTACGTCAATACCCAATGACAGTGAAAGCGGCAGTGATTCCGATGTTGTTTAAATTTCGCAGGAGAAAAAGCGTAAAAACATTGAGGATATTCTTCATAAAATATCACCGCTATCAACACAAAATCCACAGCCAGGTCCATAGTCTTCTCGACCACAAAGAAGTATTGCTCAGAAAACACAATTATTATCAACTATTGATAACGTTCTGGGATTAAAACGTACCATCGAAGAAAATATTATAAAGACAAAACTACAAAATATTGGGAAGAAAAGATGTGGCAAAGAAGAGAAGACTAAAAAGAAAAGAGTACAAATGAAAACTACATGGTTTTTGTACCATATGTGATAAAATAAAGGAAGAAGAGATGATTCAAAGCATTACATGTCACGCTTGGGTTGATACAAAATGTGCTGGTGTGAGTCCAATGATCAAGTAGTACTTTTGTTTTAAATGTTCTTAATGGTCCATTCTAAGGAATCGATGGTCCATTGCAAGAAACCGGTTTCCTTGAATGGACCGAACACTCAAATTTTAAAAATTAATTTTTTAAGATAATAAGTAAAATAAATAAAATAGTTCTGTTAGTTTAAAGATACCACCTAAATGTTTTTATTAAAAAGCTTTTACAAGCTCATATATAAAAAAAATGGTCCTAATTCGGCAATTCTCCACTGTATTGCCATTAAAGTACACATAACACAGTCAGGTGCGAAAAATCACATACCTTAGATTGCGTCCATTTTTGTCGAGGCATTCTTGTTGACGGGTAGCAAAATCATCCATAGCCCTTTCGAGCATGGCACGGAGAACCCTTTCAATTTCGCGCGTTATGATTTCGGAAAAAGCTTCAAGAACTCGCGATTTGTTTATGTAAGCTTTGGATTTTAAGTAACCCCATAAAAAGTAGTCATAAGCTGAAAAGTCTTGTGACCGAGGTGGTCATTCCACATTCCCACGCAACAAAATAAAGCGCCCAGGGAAATGTCCCCTTAAAAAGGCCATTGTTGCTCTTGACGTATGGCAAGTCGCCCCATCTTGTTGGAACCAAAGTGTATTGTATATTGTAGTTCCGGCAGAAAATAATCACGCAACATGGCAAGATAGCGAGCTTTAATACAGCTCTGTTCGTCCATTTTCGCTAAACAAATACGGTCCAATAATGCAAGTTCGAGATACGGCACACCAAACAGTTACTTTCTCGGAGTGCAGAGGTTGATCATGTAGTTCTAGGGGGTTTTCGGGTGCTCAGTATCGAAAGTTCTGTTTGTTTACCATCCCCGATAAATGAAAATGGGCCTCGTTACTCATGAACAAAATGATGTTGTCGTCCAGCAATTCCAACAACTTTTCTGCGAACCTACGCCATCTCCCAAAGTCATTTTGTTGCAATTTTTGGACAACCATAATTTTATACGGATGGAAATGAAAATCCAAGTGTAAGATTCTGCGAACTGACCCGTCTGATATTTTAAGAGCGCGAGAGTGACGTACCGCTGAACGGCGAGTGCTGGTTTCCACCGCTTGTCGCACCCTTTCAATGTTTTCCGAGGTTCGTACTGTTCGATCGTTTGAAATTTGTTTACCCACTTCATAATGGTATCGCGTTTTGAACCGCGACCATGCCGACCAACAATAAAATTATTTCGAAATCGTCGCTGTGTGAGCACAACAAAACGACCAGTTTCAATAAAAATGTTGTAAATAAACACGCGATGTGCCACAGACCACGGCTCCCTGCCCGACGATGTATTACGGACATGAAGCTATGTCCAAAAAAGTGGTACAATAACATTAGTGACGGTAAAGAAGCAGTTGAAGATGAACCTCATTCAAGAATAACTTTCACGTCAACTAGTGAAGAAAACATTACCAAAATCAACGATTTTGTAACATTGCTCCACAAGCACCGTACTCACCAGATATGACGCCGTATGATTTTTTCCTGTACCCTCGATTGAAAGAGCTACTTCGTAAGTTCCGTTTCGAGTAGCATAGATGACATTCATGAGAGTTCGCATGAGTTTATCTTTGGGGATACTTGAAATCACGCATGTATGAAGGTAGAACTAGTACTCTGGAATAATTGAAGACCGTTATAAGTAACCGCATTGAATAATATATATATATATATATATATATATATATATATATATATATATATATATATATATATATATATATATATATATATATATTTCAGCGTTCTTTCAGCTACAATGCTGCTAAACTGTTTAACTCTCTAAGTAGAGATTTGAGATGTAACTTAATGTTCTACAGAAAGCACATCAGATTTAAATTTAGGGAATATCTGCTATCAGCGCAGAGATAGAGCCTTGTATGTTATTTTATGATTATCTTCTTTTTTTTCATTGATGAATCTTTTTAATTATTTTCCTTGTTATTTGTTATTACTTGTTTTGTTTCTATGTTTTAGTTTCGTATATAGGTTGTTATTATTTGTATTTTTTGCCTACAGAATATTAGTTTATGTTTATATACATTACGTAAGTAATTGTTGAGCATGAGTGGCTCGTTGGGTGGGTTGGGTGGGTTGAGTATGAGTGGCTCGTTGAGCTAGACTTCGCCCTATCCTTTAACATTTGATTGAGTAATAAAGACATTTATTATTATTATTATTAAATTATATATATATATATATATATATATATATATATATATATATATATATATATATATATATATATATCCTGCATTGAACGAAGAATAATTCCAAGGGAAAAATCCAGCAGATGTCCTAAACTTTACGGTCTACCCAAAATACATAAACCAGAAATCCCATTAAGGCCCATAGTAGGTGCCTTCGGCTCTCCCAACACAAAATTTGGAAAAATATCTAGCAAGTATCATGCAACCAAGCGTCAAACTTGCCGAGTCCTATGTTCAAAACTCAGAACATTTGATAAGGATAATTAAAGATTTCCAACTAGAGGATACAGACATACTAGCAAGCCTGGACATTGTCTCACGATATCCAAGTATCCCCATAGACGAGGCTCTGGACCTAATTTTGACGAACGAAGACTTTCCACCATACGTGGAGAAACTCTCCGAACACTGCTTGAAGAACATATTTTTCCTTCAACCAACAGATCTACAGACAGACCGACGGTGTCCCAATGGGATTATCTCTATCACCCTTTATAGCCAACCAGTTTATGACAGACTTCGAAACAGAGGCATTGGCCAGCGCTCCGTTAAAACCTAAACTTTGGAAACGCTACGTAGATGATATGTTTATA
This sequence comes from Cosmopolites sordidus, assembly GCA_031761425.1. Lineage (NCBI taxonomy): Eukaryota > Metazoa > Arthropoda > Insecta > Coleoptera > Curculionidae > Cosmopolites > Cosmopolites sordidus. The sequence goes on along the minus strand of JARFXV010001030.1, from coordinate 630,207 downwards.
ATTTGGCCTCACGGAAACGAACTTCTAAACAACTTCCTAACCCAATTAAACGAAATCCACCCCAGAATAGTTCCCCCTAGAAGTCGAACAGGATAGGAACCTGTCATTTTTGAATCTCTTCTTCACAAGACAACTTTCTGGAACCCTCGAATACTGTATAGAAAACCAACTTACATTAATGCACTAAAGGTCCTGCTACCATAGGTAAAAGGAATCACTGATAGGATAGGAAACATAAGACCAGAACAGCCTACAAGCCACACAAAACTGTCGTAAACATACTAAAAAACCCTAAGGACAAAGTTAGACTGGAAAATCATGGGGTATATAACATATCTTGTTCTGACTGCAACAGAACATATATTGAACAAACAAATAGACGCATCCATACAACAAACAAATAGACGCATGTTCCAGCACCATCTACAAACAGGACATAAATTAAATTTGGAAAGAGCCAAAGAAATAGCGAATACTGAAAACTACAAGGTCCGAACAATAAGAGAAGCCCTTGAAATAGAAGAAAGGGGTGAACTAAATACGCGAAACAACGCTCGCAACATTCCAAAAGTATGGAAATCCCTTCCGAAAAAAGCAACCGGCAACGTGGCGGCGAAGAAGGAAAAATGAATAAACGGACGCCCGACAGCGTTGCCGAGCGCCGCGAATAGTCCCGAACTACCCCGATACAATCTGCGCAATCGCCGACCGGCTATAAGACCGAGCGTAACGAGTCGTGCACGTCATTTGGACTCTTCAAATGAGATTTTGGTGAAACGCCGTGAAGTGTTCAAGTGTTATCCACTTCACCAACTTGGCCTCTTTACTCGAAGTTGAGTTGTTATTGAGTTATTATTGTTAATTACGTTTTTATGAAAACCAGTACTATGAATTAAATAAATTAATAACAGTGTGGTAATAAAATAAATTAATAATAGTAAATATAATGGACAAATTTGTGCCAAAACGAAATGCACCGTCTGGATCTGGTGAAACAGTAAAGAAAAAAATCAGATTGTACAATGAAACATTTAAAATATGGATTCATTGCCTTGGATGACAAGTCATAATGTATTGGTTGTTATAAAGTTCTGTCCGTGAAAATTCAAAATTAGTCCAGCATCTGGAAACAAAACACCCGTCTTTATAAAACAAGCCATTACAATTTTTCGAGCGTAAATCACTCGTCTTGATAAATTAACAAATCAAGTCGTAATGAGACCGCAGCACTTCAAACATCATATTTAGTAGCTCTAAGAGTGGCCAGGGAGCCTAAGCTCCATACGATTGTAGAAAAGCTCATTTTGCCCGTTGCAATTGATATAGTCAATGTGATGATAAATCTTGAAAAAGCAAAAAAGTTGAAAACTATACCACTTTCAAATAACACAATATCGAGACGTGTTAATCAAATTGCCAATGATGAATTTTTTACTATTCAGTTGGATGAGTCAACAGACGTGGCAACAATTTTTGTGTTTTGTCGGATGCGAATGCGAGGGGTGAATTAAAGAAAATATGCTATTTTACAAATCAATCCCTGGTCGTACAACTGGCAGTACGTGGAATTTTTAAAGTTTTTATTGATGCAACACAAAACGAAAATTTGGATTTTAATAAATGCGTTCGGGTATGTACTAATGGCGCGAAAGCGATAACGGGGAAGAACAGTGGTGTGATAGTAAAATTAAAAAACATTATGTGACATATGGAATGGGCACACTGCTTTCTCCATAGAAATGCGCTTGTTGCAAAAAAGGTACCAAATAATTTACAAAATGTTCTGTCAAAAGCCATAAAAATTGAGAATTTTATTGACTATTGCAGACTAGATTGCTTTACACATTATGTGAAGAAATGGCTGCCAAATACAACTCACTACGTTTCTATGCTATTGTGAAGTCATGTGGTTGTCGCGAGAAAATATTGAATTGCGAGATGGATTGAAAATCTTTTTTTACATTTAAAAACAGCTCATTTTTAGAGTTTTTACAATATGGAGAAACATTATTACTGTTAAGTTACTTGAGTGATATATTTTTACAGTTGAATGACTTGAATACGAGTTTACAACCCCGTAACAAAAACATTTTACTAATGACAAACAAAGTCAATGCCTTCAACATGAAGCGTTCACTTTAACTTCGGATTACCAAAAATATGGATTTAGAAAATTCTGTTATTGATCGCTTACTGGAGAGCATAAAAGCGCTTTTCGCGAATTGAAAATTCAGCTACTGGAATATTTTCCAGATGGCAACGATGATTCGTCCAAAAGATGGGCTCTCGATCCGTTTAATGAAATTGTACCTGTTGAATTGCCTATTTAGATTCATAACCAAATTACTGAAATATCGGCCGACATAACTCTACAACTAGAATTTTTAACTCAAGATTTAGATAAGTTTTGGCTTGCACGACGATGCGTATACGGAAACCTAGTAACGGAAGCTTTGAAAACATTGATCCCCTTCGATACTTCTTACTTATGCAAAAAAAAACTTCCCGTCTGTGGTGGCTTTAAAACCAAATCGTCTATTATCACTGGAAAATAATTTGCTTATATGTGTTTGCAATGATGATTCACGTATACAAAGTGAAAAACAAAATCAATCGTTGCCTTAAATTATTGTTTTAAACAACTTTGGCTATTACTTTAAGTTTATTAGATTATGTTGTTATTAACTAGTAATAGTAATTTTCCTAAAACTTGCTTTTAAATTAAAAATACTTTAGTAAAAGAAGGTTTCGTCTTCGGGTCTTATTTTTTTTTAATTCCTGACCACGACCCCCCGGGTTGAGAAACGATGGTCTGAATATCGAAGTGCATAATGACTACGTTAAAAAATAAAATAAAAAACCTTCAAAAATCGTTTGTTTTTGCTTGTCAGGCCGAGAACTTTTTGAATAATCCTCGTAATTGCATGGAACAATTTAACAGTTATAGTTTGTGAGTTCTTGAAAGAATGAACAATCCAGCTGTACTAAAGCGCCAAACTAGCAAACTATGTTGCAAAAGTATGCTTATTCGTTCGCCTAAATTTACACATTGTAGACAAAATTTCTACCTAAAGGTCTCTTAATCTGTGCCGTAAGCATTCCAGAATTTACTGCCCAAAGTGACTAAGTTTCAAGTTGCTACAGTCATGATTTTTAGTTAAAATTGCATTTTACACCGAAATCACATTGTTAGAAACTTTTAACTAAATATTTTCCAGTTTGCAAATCGTTTTCTTTATATCAAATTAATAAACTACCTCTACATAAATATTAGATGTTAGAACTGTTATGAATTTAATGTCTTCAAATATCTATTTCATTTCATTAAACTACTGTAATAAAAATTAGATTCTATACTAAGCAAACGTTCTGTTTATCGACCCCTTTTTAAGTGTCTTCGTAACTAAAACAATGTATTTTAAAGGTATATATATATATATATATATATATATATATATATATATATATATATATATATATATATATATATATTTCAGGTAATAAATCCTATTTAAATCTCGTTGTATAAGTATGTCAATACTTCGAAGAGACAACGAGTTCTTTGTAATTATAAGCAAACATAAAAGAGCTGAGCACATACATACTGATCAAGATCTCAATATTCTTTGTTCCTTAAAAACCTGTCTACAACAGTCAGTTGTACATATTGGAAATTGATCTAAGACGTTTTTTCTGAAGCAAAAAATCCTCGTTTTTCAGAGGAATTTCCCCAGAAAATCAAACCATAGCTCATCCCACATCCAACAAATGCATGATACGCCGACATTGCGGCATCAGTACCAATATTGTTAGAGATTACTCTTAAGGCATAACAATATTTAGCCAGGCTTACTGCGACTCTCTCAATATGAGCCTTCCAATCCAGTCTCCTGTCAATTGTCACTCCAAGAAATGATACATCTTCTGACGTTTCAATTGTTGTATTATTGTATGAAAAAGTTAAGATGCCATGCGAATATTTTCCAAACAGAAGACACTGTATCTTTGACACATTTAAGAGAAGATCGTGAGCACGAAAGTATCGATCAAGAGTATCACAAGCCCCATGTACACTCGCCAACATTCTATCAGAATTCTCCGTACTAGATATCAGGGCTGTATCATTGGCATGCATAATTATGCATTCATTCATTACACTATCATTAGTATATAGGATCTACAATATCGGCCCCAAGATAGATCCCTTTGGAACACCCCTTGTAATAGTTTTTTTTAGATAAAATAACCCTGCCGCAAGTATTTTTTTCTAACTTGTTGAATACGATCTTCCAAGTATGATTTTATTAAATGTAAGGCATCACCTCTTATACCATAACTGTTTGTACATAACCAATTTTGTAACCAATTTTTTGCAACCAATTTTGTACATAAAATCTTATGGTTAACCCTGTCAAAAGCCCTGGACAAATCTATACAAATGTTTAAAGTTATTTTTTTATCATTCAGTAAATTTGAGATATATGTAATTGCATGAAATACAGCCTTAACTGTGAATTTCCCTTTCTTAAAACCATTCTGATTATCACCAATTATATATATATATATATATATATATATATATATATATATATATATATATATATATATATATATATATATATATATATGTATATATATATATATATATATATATATATATATATATATATATATATATATATATATATATATATATAAGAAGTTAATCAATCTGCTGTAAATAATTTTCTCAAAAATTTTATATGGTATTGGGCGATAATTATTTTCTTTATCCATCTTTCTCTTCTTACAAATTGACTTTATACGTACATTGTTTAGTAATTCCAAATATGCACCAATTCAAATGGGCGCATATCGAAGAATAAATGGGCACATCTCAGGTAAGGTTTAGAAGGCGATGCTCAACAATAGATCGGTTCTTAAAAGTTCGTAAAATAATGGAGAAAACAACCGAATTTCATATTCTTTTATTCCAGATGTTCAGATATTTCAGACAGGCGTACGACTTCGTACTACTTTTCGTAGTAATAGAGGTTTTCCAATAGAGAAAATTGGTATACCCGCGAAACTTATTAGGTTTGGTTTGGTTAGATTAAAAATTCAACGACACACCTCTGTAAAATTTAAAATTGGAGATTTGCGGCAGGGGGATGGATTGGCAAAATATATTTTATTTAGATTAAATTAGTAATTTTTGTTTATACCATGACGACATTATATTATAATAAAAAATCAACACATTCGCTTTATACCTGATTAAAAAATATTGAGGAGGTCTACCACGGTTATGATAACACTATGTCATTTTGCAAGACGAGTGGATATCGGGAATGATCATTATTTGGTGAAGATGGACATGGAAAAGAACACAGAAGAAATACCGGATAAAAGAAGAAAGAAAGTAAAGGAGAAAATAAAATGATTTGGCGGAAAGATGAGTGAAAACTACAAACAAAACCAAAAGTTATTCTACGGAACTCTAAAGCAGATAAGCCAGAAAAAGAGTATATAAAATAATATAAAAGACAAGAACGGAAATGTAATTATGGAAAAAATTAAATAATGGAAAGATGGTGAGAATATTTTAGAGAACTGGCTGAGACGGGAACTAGTATGCTAGAAGAACAAAAAAATTATATGGATGAGATTCAATAAATAGATTTGATACATGAAGAAGAGATAGTGAAGATAGATATGAAGTCATAGAGAAAATCCAGATGGAAAAGGCACCCGGTAGACCCAGTATAACTCCAAAAATGATAAAATATACGGGAGAGGAAGAAGGAAGAAGGCTGACAGGATTGTTGAACGACATTATGAGAAAGATAAAAGTCCCAAAAGAATGGAACTCTGGATTTATATTGTTAATACATAAAGGGGGTGACAAGAGACATTGCAGTAATTGACAAGCATGCCAGGAAAGGTTATAACCAGAATATTGGAGAAAAGGATAAGGAGCAAAATCGAAATGTCAATGAAGGAAACCCAAATTGGATTTAGGAGGGGAAGGAGCACGCAAGATCTACTGTTCATGATAGGACAAACAAGTGAAAAACTAATAAAAAAAAACAAAGATATGCATATCTGTTTCATAGGTCTAGAAAAAGCTTATGATCGAATTAAAAAAGGTGATATATGGAAAACGCTAGAGAAACGATAGATAGAATAGTACAAGTAATAAAAGCAATGTACATGGACAACAAGAACATCGTGAGGACAAACAATGATGAATGGAATGAATTTACGAAAACTATCGGAGTAAAATAAGAATCCATTGTTATTTTTGATTGTTGTAGACGAACCGTTAAAAGAAGTAAAGAAAATGATGAAAACATTGAAATTGGAACAAATTGAACAGACAGAATTGATGTTTGCAGATGATATAGCCATAGTAGAGGATATAGAAAAGAAATTTCAATAAAAAATTTTTAATATTTTGAATGAAGAGTTGACAAAAATAAACATGAAATTTAATATATACAAAACAAAGAGTATCAGATCTAAAGAAAACCAGTCATAACGGACAATTAAATGAAAAGCTAATAGAACAAATGAAAAGCTATAAATGTCTGGGACCGATAATCGAGAGCAAAGGAATAATAGAAGGAGCAATAAACTATAAAGTGGGAAAAATATTTAAAATGATGAAGACAACTTTCCTTTGAAGGAAAAAAATACCGAATAAGATTAAACAAAAACAGTAATTAAAAAGGTAATCCGATGTACATTAGCGAGACATCGACTCCAACGGTAGTAGAACATAAGACACGTATAAATGCATTTAAAATGAGGTTCTTTAGGAAAATAAATAACAAAACAAAAAGAGACAGAATCAGAAATAAAATAATTAGATAAAATTTGCAGTTGCACTCATAAATGATAAAATAGCAGGACAACTAAGGTGGATCGGACATGTGTGTCACATGTCTGAAAACTCGTTTTTGAAGAAGGTACGAAGCACAAGTGCAAGGGAAGAACTGTAAAGGAAACCCAAGAAGAGCATGGAACCATGGGATTAGAGAGGAGGCTGGCAAAAGTGGTACAATATGGGAAGAAATTAAGGAACTGATACCAGATAGGAAGAAATGGAGAGAGATATATGGAAGACAATCTTAATAATCCAAAATTCAAAAAAATATCAAGAATATCTGTTCTTATGTAAATAAAAGAATCACTCTGTAGAAAACATAATGGAGACTAATTTCTCAGTGATTCTTTTTCTGTAATAAAGTCCTCTAATGAATAAATATAGATTTAAGATCCTGGCGGAAACCCCCAAAAAAAAAGAAAAAAATAAACACGCCACAAGCATTTAGATAATACATAAGTTAAGTAAGTCAGTAAAACTCTGCAAGACATAAGACAGAATTAGCTGATCTATGTCCAGACGCATTGTACGTATGCTTCAACTTTGTTTAGACGTGCTGAAGACCGGGAAAATAGCTTAAAGGTCCGGTAAATGATATCTCATGCATGTTCTATTGGCGATAAATGTGAGGATTTCGTTGGCAAGTCAAGTGTTGCTATTGCAGATTTTTCTAAAAACTGCACTGTTTGACCACGCTTCCTATCGAAAACAGTCCTACCTGTAGCTGCAACAAAAGCACCGTGCACTTGTAGGATAGTTTCGAATCAACAGAAAGAATGTGTTCAAGAAAATGGGGGCTGGTATTCGGACGATTAGAGTTTCCAAAAAGGTTGTTCGAGCTATGTTCCATTGCCTCTTAAGTTATTGGGCATTTTGATGTGTGATTTTTATCTTTGGGGATACTTGAAATCACGCATGTATGAAGGTAGAACTAGTACTCTGGAATAATTGAAGACCGTTATAAGTAACCGCATTGAATAATAATGCCGGTTGTTTTCCGATAGGTTTGCACTTAAATCATAGTTCGTTTCGTGGTCTTTCTGAACAGGTTATTGTTCGTGTATGAAGAAAATTTGAAAGTGAGTTTACTCTCCGAGTCCAGTTTAGTACATGTACAATAAAAAAAACCAGAAATGTTAAGAACATTGCCGCCGTTCAAGCAAGCCAATGCCAATGACAACCTGGCGAATTTTGAGGTTGGACTTAAGCTCGCATCTGTATAAGATGGTACTGACATAAGAATTGAAGCCAACCGACCATCGTATTCGTCGTGAATTTGCCGATTGTACCCTATATATATATATATATATATATATATATATATATATATATATATATATATATATATATATATATATATATATATATATATATATATATATAGATGCGAGCTTAAGTCCAACCTCAAAATTCGCCAGGTGGTCATTGGCATTGGCTTGCTTGAACGGCGGCAATGTTCTTAACATTTCTGGTTTTTTTTCTTGTACATGTACTAAACTGGACTCGGAGAGTAAACTCACTTTCAAATTTTCTTCATACACGAACAATAACCTGTTCAGAAAGACCACGAAACGAATTATGATTTAAGTGCAAACCTATCGGAAAACAACCGACAAGACATGTAAAAAATCCTTAAACAAGTATGGGCGCTATGAGCTGTCAAAGTTCCATCATCCCTAATGGTAAATACCCTTTATATTCAGTTCCCATCCACGATCTTAATATACCTCAAACAATACCTCAACACAAAGCAACAAACTTTCGCCTTTTTTATGTTTCTTTTGAAAACCATGCTGTTAGATGAGCTGTATGGTGCTTGGCGTTATCTTACTGAAAGCTGAGGTTTCGACTAGTTTGCAGATACGAATGCAATATAGCGATAGTACGGGCACCCCGAAAACGTTTAATCTTTCTACATCTATCATTTACAGCTAACCAAAAATCTAGACTCATGTCTAAAGTAAATAGAGTTCGGTCCTAGGTCCTTCTCGGTTCTAAATCAGCAGGATTGTGAGTAATGCGTCTCATAGCGTAGTGTAGGAGGAAAAAATCAATAAGGATCAGCACACATCCTCAAGCAAATGTTGACTAACAGCGCTCCTTGAACTAGTTCTACCTGTAACAACAACAAATATATCACGTCCTTGCCGGATATTTTCATGTCAATCTCGTACAGCATGTAGTCTAAGAGGCTGTTCGGGAAGTCCTTGGATATTTCTGGGACAACCAGAATCTCCTACTGGTGCATAACTCTAATCCTCAAACCACTTTATCCGTATTCGCAGAACGGTGACTTAACAATATCTAATTGTCTGGCTATTTTACGAAAACTTAAAACCAATAGCTCGTCGCTTCCTAAACATGATATAGTACATGAAGTCGTGGCATATTAGTCGTGAGGCATATTAAGAATCATCGCAGTAATGATGATTGCCAAACGAATTTTTGAGACAGTTGATCTAAAAAGTTTGAGAGGAGTGCACTGACCATTCCATTCCATACTACTCTCTAAAGTTTTGAAAGAAAATATTTTTCGTTTTTACATGTCCTTCGTGCTTTTCGAATCATCCTTCTAATTTTTTCTTCTGTTGTTTCAGCAATGAAAACCGCATCATTATTGCATCTTATTTTATTAACAGGCTTTTAATAGAGTTTTACCTCATTTTCTTCTCCTTCTTCCGCTAGTGGTTGCCAATGATCCGCTAGTGGCTACAGCACCCAACCCTGCCTAACTCTTCTTTTAATATGGATTGCATCGGTTGTTGCATTTTTAACGCGTCACTATGTGTCACACGTCGTTTCGACTAGCTTGTGACTTAAAAATAAATCGTTCTCATATATAACAAAACTAATCCGCTGGATTTTTGCAAAATCGACGACTAGAACTTGCCATTTTATTTAAAATCGACTTAAACACTTGACTGTACTGTAAACGAGACAAAAACAAACTAAACTATAAAGACCAATAAACCTGCCCTTAAAGATTCATAGAATACTATGGAAATACCCCTTCTACGGTCTTGTGGTAGTTCCTACATTGTCCAGTCCAAAGTCAGGTACAAATAATTCTAATTATCCCATTATATAAAGGAGAAGCAGGTACTTGAAAATCGGACCTGTTAAACCATTTCTGTGAAAAGGTGTTTTAATAACAACCTAAATGAAATGCAAAAAACATTCTCATCAATGTTACAAAAATCATTTCGACCTGTGTTATTATCTATAGATAGCAGGTCTTCAAGAATTTGAATCTTATAGGGAAACAGGTGCAAATGATTTCTGAAAATTCGACATAAACTGAGTGAAGAGATTGTCAAGTATGCACCACGACATTTCTAAAGATTTCTCTACACTTTGCTCTAGACGTGGAATAGTTTCCTAAGGCACCGGTCGATTAGGATATTTTCGCATAAATTCACGTTTAGTAGCAGTACTTAAATTGTAACTATTTCACTGCGTTCTTTTAGCATGTATATATGCATAATAAAACTTGCACGTCTGCACTGCACAACGGCCAAACCTCAAACATCACGAAATAAAATTGGCACTAAAACAACATGATAGCGTAATACTTGTTACCCCATTTATATATTTAAGTGAAAAATATAACTTGCTTGCTTTTCAGATAATTAACTTCACAATTTTCTCTTGGAAACATAACGGAATATTTAGCTGATAATAAGAATAAGACTCGCATTTCCGTCCCCTTCAAAACCAATTCGAAATCCTCCTCTCCGTAGGTTGGAAACCCTTTAGAGACAAAGCTCGCCTCAGAACCGAATAAATTTAATATAAGACACGTAAATAAACCAAACCCCCCTCCCTATATACCACCTCCCGCTCTCCCTCTCTTTCTCTCTCACACGTCCAACCGGTCCGTCTCTCGCCCTGTCTATGGCCCGCAAAATTAAAACCTGGGGCTTTGGCAAGTTGCGAGAAAATTAAATTCTTTTTAAGAACACGCCGCGTCACTGGGCTTTCTTCAGGGCTCGGCCCCGGGGTCCACGCTTCTGTTTATTAGTCTACGTGAGTCGAATTTTTCACCGGAAAAAATCGGGCCGGCAAAATTGCGGCTCCGGGGTTCCCGTGGGAATGGTCGTCGCTTCGGCTACGGTCACTATATTATATGCATATAGATCGGGAAATGGAAAGAAGATTTCGTTTCCTGTTTAAGTTTTTTTTGTTGTTCTATCCTATTTGAAACTGGAAATATTTTAAAAAGATCGAATGGTTCAACTAATAAGTTGTTTTATAGGATCGCCCGCTTCGTCAGATAATCTGATGATTATTGGATAAGCAGATGTTTGTTTAAATTATGTACGGCAGTAAAAAGATATTCTATTATCCTATTTTTATGGCTTTTAACTTTAACAGTAACACGATTTTCTTCATCGTCTTCAAAAAACTAAGGTTTTATGTTCTATAGTTCTATCCTAAGGCTTAATACTTCTAAGTCTTAAAAAGTGTTAAACCGCATCAAATACTGATTTTCCGAGGATGAACCGGTAACTCCTGATCATTTGAGGATTTTCTTCAGCCCAATTCTTGCAGCTATGTTTGTTCATAAGCCCATTAAGGGATAAATGCGCTTATCGGAAAAGAATATTTGTTCCTTAAAGTGGGTGTAGTTCTCCTACTGCTCCAGAGCCCAGATCGGGTATTACCCTTAATTTAGTATTACGTTTCAAAGTTCTGACACTCGTATTGAAAAACGTTTTATTAACCTCTTCACATATCTGTCCAACACGTAGTATACATATTTGAATCAAATTGAAACTTTACTCACGATGTAACATATTTCAGACACAAAATCCGAGATAAACTTTTTGCCTGTTTATCGTTTTTTTTTGTCTGCATGCGATTGCATTTTTTTTTAATATTGTGACCGCATACAGGTTCTCAAACGATATGGTTTTTAAAAGAGTCTAATATAACAACACTCGAATATAATATCTGAATGATTGTGGCGTGTTCATATATTTTTTTCTTTTTTTTTGGGTTTTTCGCCACTATCTAAAACTCAAAAAATATCAAAAATATCTATTCTTATGTAAATAAAGAATCACTGGGTAAAAAAACACAAAAACCAACGCAGACATATTTCTTAGTTATAAATTTGCTTCTTAGTTATAAATTTTTGTTCTGTAATAAATTTGCCTAACAATTAAAAACATTTAAGTATTTCAATACACAATCAGTACAGTAAACCTCACACACAGTAAACCTCACCTATATATATTTTTATTTGGTAGTATGTTACCGTCATTAAAACCTATTATTGTCAATGTAAGTATTATTGGCATACACAAAAAATAAATTTACTTTCTATCTTTGCATTAGATATAGAAATTAATATAATTGAATATTTAGATTCGTTTTGAAAACGGGGGGAGAAGACCTTCCGAAACGTTAACGTTCAAAATTTTGTATTTATTTTAAAACATTTTTATATTTTTAAAATTTTGTTCATTAGGCAAATTTTTTACAGAAACGAACCACTGAGAAATTTGTCGCCGTTTGGTTTTTTGTTTTTTACCCAGCGATTTTTGATTTACATAACACATATAACATATATTTTTGATATTCTTTAAGTTTTAGATCCTGACGAAAAACCCAAAAAAAGAAACAGATATAAAAACACTCGCATGGCTGGAGAAATCACCAAATTTATCAAATATAAGACAAATGGCATAGTACTTGTTTAATTATTGTGCAATTACCCCTCCATCCAGCAATTTTAAACGAACTTAATACAATGGAATTGCTTGCTTTTTTCATTATTGCAAAAATATCAAAATTAATGCTATAAAATACATATTTCATAGTGTTTTCATTTTTTTTTGTTTTTTAGTATATATTTAACATTTCAAATTTACTGTGTCCTTTTAAAATACAGTGGATCCCAAAAATATTATAAAGGGTGTCCCATAATTCACGCAGTATTAGTAAAAATGGAGCACTACTCGAAAGAACAACGCGTTTTCATTGTTTAACAATATTTGAAAAATAATGAAAGTTTGGCTGCTACGCCAAGTTCGCAAATGTCGTACAAAATATGGTCTGAATATTGATTTAACTTCGTCAACTGTGCAGAAAGTTATTAAAGAATTCAGGGAGACTGGATCAATTGGGGACGCTAAACACACTGGCCGTCCAATAACAAGGCCTTCAAATGATAATACCGAAGCAGTGCGTGACAGTGTTGATGGAAGTGCAGGTATATCGATTCGGCGGTGTGAACAAGGATCGCAAATTTCAAGAAGCTCTCTACATGGTATACTCGCTAAAGATCTGTGTCTCCATGCTTACAAAGTTCAGTTGACACAAGAACTGCAGCCTAATGACCATGCTCAGCGAAGAGAGTTTGTTGAATGAATTATTGAAGAACAGCAAATGAATGCTGATTTTTCGAGAAAAATCATCCTAAACGATGAACCTCATCTTCACCTTGATGGCTTCGTTAATTGTCAAAATTACCGCATTTGGGGTTCAGAGAATGAATGATAATGTGAGTGTCGAAAAACAAATGCATCCACAACGTGGCTCTGTTTGGTGCGGATTTTGAACTGGAAGCGTCATTGGACCATACTTGACCATGGTGCTCGATATCGCGACATGATAACCGATTTATTTCTGCCTAAATTATATGATATTGATGTGGACGACATGTGGTTTCAACAAGACGGTACCACATGCCATACAGCCCATGAAACAATCCAATTACTGCGTGAGATATTTCCTGGTCGTGAACTCTCTCGTTTTGGTGATCAGAATTGGCCCCTTAGATCATGTAATTTAACACCATTGGATTTCTTTCTATGAGGTTATTTGAAGTCAAAGGTCTGTCAACAAGCCCACGTGCACCGTGAAGTTAAGATTCAACGCTACATCAACGACATTCGAGGATATTCGACATTCAACCACATTCATGTCATTGCCCGATGTTCTATTCCATATATAACCCTATCCTATGTACTTTATGTTTCAATTAAAAAAAATATAATTGAAAAAAAACTTTTCTATTTAATACAAATCTTACGAACATTTTGGGACACCCTTTACAAGTATATTGCCAAAAGTGTGCTTATGAAAATAAAATAAAATAAAGTGTAATTAAGAAGAATTTAATAGTAATAATAATTTAAGTATTAAATAATTATAAATCCATTTAAGAGTAAATAGGCCAATGAAAAAGATCAATTTATAAATTTAGAGTCACCAAAATGTTCGAACATTATTTAGTATCTACAAAAAAATAACTGTATAAAAAACGTTGCTTATAATTAGCATTTGGTATGATCACAATCACGTTTCCTTTTTCACAATCACTTTTGTGGAGTTGTATAATAGCCATTTGCGAACTATGCCTGCAATATGTTTAGGGTTATTGTTTTGGTAAAATTTAACTGAATTTGTAATGTTAATGTTCTCCGCACGTAGATTTTGCTTTAAAATATTTACGTAAATGTTTTTGTCCATTATACCGCAATAAACACCAAGTTACCAACCCCCTCTGAGGATATACACTTTCACATCATTACAGACCCCCATGTTTACAGTTCTCCCAGTTGGACAAAGATTTCCTGTATTGAACTCTTCATTAACCATTCGCCACACTTTTTAATACCCATCTGAGCCAAAAATGTTGAATTTTGTGTCAATCACTCATTACAATTTTCAGGCTTCAAAACGTACTCCTTAACAAAATCCAGTAGAGTTTTTTTTATTTTTCATACTTAACCAAGGTTTTTTTCCGGGCCACACGTCCATGATATATATGTTTTCTTATACAACGTCGTATTGTTTCGGAGCTGACTACTTTTTGATAATTGTTTGGTTAGGTTAGGTTTGGTTTGGTTTTTATAGGGTTTTTATATACTTCTTTTAAAATAAAGCGTTGGTCTATTTCATTTAATAATTTCGGACCGCCAGTTTGCTTCTTCGGAAAAATTCTGTCCTCATTTTGGCAGCGTTGCACGATATCTCCAACCGTACTTTTAATTAACTGAGCATTTGGCCAATTTTTCAGTAGGAATTTCCCTTTTCATAATGAAATAGCACTAACTGGCTATTTTGAACACTAATGTTTTTTTATTTGGTTTACGACCCATTGTAATATGTTCCTTCTACACAAGTCTACCAATTACTATTTGTAGTAAACAAAATTCGAAGATTAACGCTTATCTTAATATAATTACTCCAGATTTATTTTTTTGTTTGCGCGTCCAAATATTTTTAAAGTGTATAAAAACAATATTTATGTTGATTTCATAAAATTTTAGAATTAAACCGATGATTTCAGAATATTGTTATACAAAAAGTTAAAAGGAGGTAAAAAACGGTAAAATATACAGAAAGTTTTTTTTTGCATAGATTGGAATTGCTAGAATAATTTTTTAAATAGTTTGTCCGAATATTTTTGGAATCGACTGTATTTTTGGGAGGCCCATAAATAGCCAGTTGTAAATTCTTACTGTGACATGCACTGATCGAAATGTTTTCATATTATTTCCACAATCCAAGCACATGTAAATTCGCTGCGAAAACAAAATGTAATGCAAATTTTTTGCCCCACATTTTTTTGATTTTTTAAAATTCGTCAAACGAATATTTTTCACTCACATAAACAACGTTTTATTTATGAATTATTCAACGTAATAACGTGAAATTTTACATCGATATCAGAGACAGTCTTACCAATCTGCAAGGAAAATTTCAGTACTGTTGAGGCATGCGGTTTTAAATTAAAATTATTCAAAAATTTTCGAATACAGCAGTATACCGCATGAAGAAACATTTATAACTTTTATGACGTTTGGTCAAGCGTTGTCATGCTATAAAATTGCTGATCTTGTTTCAGTTCTAGTATAAAGCTCCTACATATCACTCAAGGGAATAAGTAAACATTTTTAGAAAATCATCAGAGTTTTCAAACAAGAATGTACAGGGTAGCTCAGAGGAAGCCTATGTTTTCGGAACGCCTAGTATTTTGCAAAGAGAGGGGTGACTACTTCGCCGCGCCACCAACAGACAGCTCAGGTAATGACGTTTCAGTTATGGCACCGTGGGCCTTGGAGCATCGTGTGTTTGTCGGCGAGAAGTTTTTTAGAAACAATGATTCTGTAGACAGTTCAACGTTGAACGCCGAGGGCCAATTCAAAATCGAAACACAATACTCCGATGGGTTGAAACATTTCGAATTACCGGATCTCCCATGAAGAGGAAACCACCTGGCCTTCCTCGTGCTGTTCGGACACCAGACAATGTTGAAACAGTTAGAAGGGCTGTTCTTACTAGTCCTCAGCGTAGGCACCAAGCTTCATCTCTGGATATGTCCCGTCCATCGCTACACCGCATTCTGCAACTTGAACTTTCATCCCTACAAAATAATGATTGTGCAATAGCTGACCGAAAGGAATTTTGCACAGCGCAGAGAGTTTTGTGCGAGAATGCGCGCCATTTTTGCTGATGACCCTGATGCCATAATAATGATGAGTGATGAACTGTAGGTACTGGGCAAGCAGAACTGTAGGTACTGGGCGGCAGAGAATCCACAAGAGCTGCACCAAAGACCTCTCCATAGTGAAAAAGTGACATTGTGGTGTGGAATTTCCAAAATTATGGATCGTTGGTGATTACTTTTAAAGAACAGTAACAGTGACTTCGGCTTATGTGGACAAGTTACAAAATTTTCAATGGCGACAAGCAAACTTGGGAGAACTGTGGTTGCAATAAGACGGTGCCACAGCTCACACGGCGAGAACATCAATGGAATGTGTTGGACAGATGTTTCCTCAGCATGTGATCTCCCGTTTCGGCCAGGTTTTTTGGCCCCCACGCTCTCCAGACTTGTCTGCATGTGACTTTTTTGTGGTGTTACCTTAAACCTAGAGTGTATATAACAAATCACTTACAATACAGTCACTGAAACTATTCGTTACTGAACTTACTATACGTCGAGTACAAGAGTGATGCACAACTTTCAAGAGAGATTGCAGATGTGTAACCGCGAAGAAGGGCGACACTTGACTGGCATTATTTATACTCAGTTGGAGAGTATAATCCAACAAGAATAGTCTATTAGTCATTGCGGTATCCAGATCGGGTAAACCTGGACCTTCTCAGAAGGTAGGTACGGCTTTCAGCAGTTATTACGTAACTAACATCGCGATCTTTGAATAAATTTGCGTGTTATAAAGGGTAACGCAAAAGGCATACAGGGTGCGGCGCCAAAATCCGGACAAATTTTACATTTTTGTCAAACATAATTTTTATTCCAAAAAAAGGAAAAGTTTACAATTATTTTTACTAAATTGTTTGCAAGGTTACCCCTGTTTGAATGATCGAGTCCATTCTCGGTCTGAAGCGCCCATAGGCTCGTTTTAATGCGTCCTGGCGAATGCCGCTTCAATAGCGGCTCTCAGTGAAGCGACGTTTGGATGTCTGGACTTGTTGGTGACCCTTTCAACCACGCTCCATATGTAGAAGTCCAAAGGATTTAAATCTGGACTGTTGGGGGACTACAATTCTTTGGACCAAAACATGTCGACGTTGTTCTACAACCAATTTTGAATCAAATTACTTGTGTGGGTGGGTACACCGTCCTGCTGGAAAACATACGTCTTTCCAGACGACACAGCTTCCATACACGGCTTCACTGCATTTGTCAAAACCCGTAAATAAACTTCTTTTGTGAGATTTTCCCCTTTGTTAAAGAAATGCGGTGTCATTACATCACCATCACTGAACACAACACTTAGCACGTGAACATTCGCCGGACTTTTTGTTCTTGAAACAATGAGCACATCTTTATTGTCATGTGCGAGCCAGCGATCATTCCTTCGATTGATTTTCCCATCGACAGTAAAGATTTTTATGTCAAAAAAACCTGAGGTGTCCGGCAGCATTGTTTCTTAAGGAACACAAAAGCAGGTTGTAGCGTTCAACTCGCTTTATCCTGGCAGCTTCGGTAAACATCTTTGTCACTTTAATTGTGTAAGACTTGTAGACCTAGAGGTTCTTCTCGACGATTCGACGCATAATTTTTTCACTCACATCGACAACCGATGACAATTTTCGGAGCGACTGCCCTGGATCCTCAAAAATCAGTCCGTTGAATGATATCGGGATTCCTGACAACGTACTCCTAGTGAGTTTTTTCTTGTCGGTGTTGCAAAACCTTTGTTGGACTTCCTCCGACTCATTGTACTTTGCGACAACATCATACACAGTGGATCTCGTATACCCGAAGAACCGAATGGTTTCTTTCGCAGAGCGCCCAGTGCGAACACCTTTGGTCTCAACATTGCGACTGTTTCGAGATTATGAATGTTTAGTACATACGTCAAGCTATTTGGATGTCAATCAATCGCGGCCTCTACAAGTGGTATAGAACGGCGGAAAATTGAAATTGAATTTTGTCCGGATTTTGGAGCTGCACGCTGTATATGTTTTTGAAGTGGATAGTCGATTCAGTTTTTGCTGTTTAAAGTATTTTCCATTTTGAGGTCACTGATCATAATACAATATTCTAAAGGGTTGAATCGTTTCGTAATAGAACTCAGAAAATGTTAACATATAATAATTAACTCTATTTTTAAATACAGGTAGTATGATTAGAAGAACTGAGTCTTATTCGGTTACTAGGAGGAAAAATTCATCGACATATCAAGACCGATTTCATTCTTTAAAAACTCATCAATCGACTTCGACTTCTTCAGCCAGATTTTTTAGTTAGCCCGGAGGCTTCTACTAGTTTCTAATAAAATTTCGATCCTGAGGTGGGCACTTTTTTGTTTCTGGGGGTCTCTACCTGAGCCTTGAATCATCAATCGAACCACACCCAGTCGCCTTTAATTTCGAAAATCGGACAGTATAGGTGAACGTTATATGGTAACGCCATCTAGTGGTTGGAGTATATACTTATACCGACCGCTGTTAAGCATGTTAAGCTTGAGAATATCGGTTTTTCAGAGTTATCGGCGCTTCACTGGGTGTCGTGCTCCAACTTTAGGTTTGTCTCCTCGGTCGCTATAGCACATGCTAGACCATAAGTTGAAATGTCATCCATATCAAATCGTGATTGCTCAAAAGCTGCTTCGAGGTGGCTTTTATTTTTCTGCGATTTTTATCTTTGGTATCATCTCAAATCGAAGGTTTTCTTTTGAAATCCTATTCTCTGTGATGCTACAGATTTTTAAGTGATTTACAGAATTTCGCAATGAAATAGATTCAAGACATTTAAGATTATTATTTACATCTAGGTACATAAAAATAGTACAAGCTGAAGGAAATGTCAATAAACAAGCTGAAATTCTTGGAATTAATGGTTGAGTGTTAGTCAGACCAATCGGTCATTGTCATGTCAGTCATTAATATTTTAGATTGGATCGCAAAGTTTATTATGCAATTTTAAACTAAAAAAATACCTTGGTACTCGACCATTCCTCATATGCACCTGATTTGACTCTATACGCCTTCATAGAATTTCTAAAACTGCAACTGGCGGGGAAAGAAACAATATAAAATGTGATAATAAGAACAATACGAGGTATGCAAATAAAATAATGAAACATCATTCACAGCATTCGATCTGGCAACACAGGTATGCAAATAAAATAATGAAACATCATTCACAGCATTCGATCTGGCAACACTGTTGGCTTTCCCTATGAAGGGAAGGTAGACCAGCATCTGAAGCGTCTTTATTATGGGTTTTATCAGATACCGTTCATCAGATCGGCTGAATTGGTGATGAAGAATTATTTTATTTTCTAGAACGCGTCATTACTGGTGATGAGTTGATACTGGTGATGAGTGGATGAGTTGCTCAAAATTATGATCACTCGTTCCCGGAACGCACCAAGCAAATGCTTAAAAGTTCGCACTTTTATATTTCGATTATTATTTTGAAACGGTTGTTTATCTTTTAGTGTGTTTTTAAGAATTAGCCAATATCAATTCCGTTTTTATTAAATATTTGTGATAAAATGTCTTTGGTTAGGTTAGAATTATTGAAGAAAATTAAACTTTATGAATTTTTACAAATACTTACCGATAATAAAATAATCAATAACAGTAGTTATTATATGAACTTATTTTACAATAAAACTGGACTGTACAGCACAAAATTTTACCAAAACACAATAAGAGAACAACTGAAATGATAACTAAAACAGGACCGCTTAACTCAATAGAGGAACTTTTAACCACCGGTACGAACAAACAACTTTTTTTTATTTGTTACTTTCTCTTTCTACCCCGCTGTAACGCTATGGGAATGTACTACTCATACCCGAAGACATACGTATTGATTTTTTATCTCCTTCTTTCTCGTTCGGTAAAGAAAAAGAATAATATAGGTAATTCATGACGTCATTTGATGATACATAGGTAATCTTTCGGCGATTCAAGTGTAAGTGGCATTTGAACCGGAGATGTTCTTTCATATATTACTCTGAAGGAAGTCGTGCAAAATGCCAAACAGGTAATAATTTGAGTGTACAAGATATGGACGGTATATTGTTTAATATTTTAGTTTATTTAAATATTTTTCTATAAGAATAGTATTGTAAAATGGAAAATATTTCTACAATAAACAAATAAATTTATCGCTTGATTTCCCATTTCGCCCACCGTGTATTCTCGGTCTCCTCCTGCAACACAAATCATACCATCCCATTTAAATTTCCCCAATTTTCCCCAACCCTCCGACCTTCTCAATCAACAACAAACGACCAGCCAACAACCCCAGTACATTTCCAAACACACACACACACACACATAGAAGCGCCTACCGCCATCCCCATTCCCTTGCAAGCTCCAGGGCGGGCGTCGAATTTTTAACTTCAATTACCAGCTGGTAATTACATTTCGGGACTCTCGCAAATTTCACTTCTCTTGTACGTCTGTCTGCGTATGTATGTGTGTATGAGTGTGTATACACAAGCAGCAAACGAACTTAGGTAAACAATGGTTACCCGAAATAGCGAGAGAATAATGTTTTTGATGAAAATTGATACGTACGAGAACGTGATGGCTGTTGGGACATGGTAGCCTAAACGATACGGTGCGGTGGCGCGGTAATTTGTTGATTTTACTGATATGATGTAGGTAAGCTCCGAAAATAATAAGAGGACCTTTTTCGTAAATGCAAATAAAAAAGGAAAAATCTCACGATGAAGCAATTAGCGCCATGGAGATCCAATGATATATTTTGTTATAATTGGGTCGAAGAAAAGTTCGTCCCATTCTTTTTAATAAAATTGAAGAAACATTTTATGCACTATAAATTACATTTAATCAATATTGTATGTACCGTTCTGTTCGATGATCTCACTCCAGTAGCTGCATAAATCCGCACTCAAAGAAGTGTTCAAGTTTTTAATTAAAGAAGTGTTCCAGGTGATTTATCAAGTTTCCGATGAAGTTAAGTTTTTACCATCTACTCTGTCTTAAAGCGATCTAAATAAACGGTAGTCAGGGGAAGCAAGGTCTGAAAAGTAGGGAGGATGGACCAAAACATCCCACTCAAGCTATAAGTTTGTGTCGGGTGGCCAAAGACACATGTAATCTAATGTTCTCTCGATAGAATGGCCGGTTCTTGTTGATTGCTCGCATTAACTTACTTAGTTGTGAACAGTATTTTTCGGAATTAATGGTCTGCTATTCAGCTCATAATAAACGATTTCTTTCCACTCCCACCGAATGGCATGGTATAACTTTTTCGGATGTAAATTGACTTTTACGCTGGTTAAAGGGGTACCTCAGGGGTTTTAAAGGGTTATCCATTTTGTGCTTCGGAAAGGTGCTGATTTTTTTGACATTTTATTGCTTAGACTTTGCCATTAAGTGTGGAATACAACATTTAAACGTCCATCATGTGACCACTTGCTCGACTTAATCCTTTTGAGGTAATTTTCGATGATTTGTCTGCACATTTCGACTAGTATCTCAGCCATGACCTGATGAATGGCGGCTTTCAACTGCTCAAGACTTTTAGAATTATCTACGTAAACACGTTATTTCGCGAAGCTCCACAGTTGGCACCAGCAAACCCCACATTTGACACCAGCGGCCTCAAATCGCTAATTGTCATGACTAAATCTGGAAAGTATGCGGCATAGGAACTTCTGGGGCTATAAAGCCAAAATGGCTCGTGTTGTGTGACTTGTGGTGCCGTCATGTTGAAGCCACATATCGCTCAGATCGATATCTCCAATTTCTGGCTAAAAATAATCTGTTATCATACGGCTATAGCGCTCAGAATTGACGTTAACAGTTACTCCTTCATTGTTTTTGAAGAAGTATGGGCCAATGAGACCATAACGCGCACCAAATAGTCATCTTTTGCGGATGCTATGGAATCTCCACTATCACTTGTAGGTTTTCAGAGCCCCATATACGATAATTTGCTTTATTTGCGTATAAAAGAAATGAGAGCGAGCGAAAAATGAGCCTCATCACTGAAGATGATTTTGCTCGAAAAATTAGGTGAATGTTCAAGTACCCAATCGGCGTATATGGTCGGTGCATTCCATGGTCGGCGGGCTTCAATTGTTACATGAGTTGAACTTTGTAAGGATGCAGATGCAAGTGCAAATGCAAAATACGCCATAATGCCTTAAAACAAACCCACAGGCTGTGAACACCGAGGAATCGATATGTGGGTCTTCAGCCACACTTTCACTAACGGCAGCGATATTCTTCATCGAGCAAGCATCTTATCACATTCGTAACAGTCCCACTATTTTGAAATTTCTTGACTGTGTTGGAAATTGTGCGCTCAGAAGGGCGATTATGGCGACAATATTCTGCTGGTAAGGCGCGAAACGTGTCTACGGCAGAATCACCATTTTTGTAAAAACTTTAAAAAACATAACCTTGTTCGGTGGTTAAACAATCCATTTTGTAAAATGGCAAACTTTAAACTAAACAAATCACACTTTGGATCACATTTAGTTTGACAGTTGTTAGAATGCAGGGCTTTATTTTTCGAACCACGAGATGGATAACCCTGTTCCATTATCTCTTAAGCTTGATATTATTATACTCAATCCATTTTTCATCGCCTGCAACCCTCCACTTTAAAAATGAAAATCGCAAGCAGAAATTCGATCTATCAATTTATTTTTCCATTAACTCATGCGACTTATACATTTCAAGTTGACGTAATTGCATTGACACTGTTGACTTCTTCGATCTCTCGAGTGGTTTTATGCAGATCACTTTCAATTAGCTCCATTATTTCGTTGTCATCCGCCACGGCAGGTCAGTTCAGAACGTGGTGCATCGCTAAGATTAAAATTGTTTAATGAAACTTCCTGAACCATTTACGGCACGAGGAATCACCAACGACACCCTCACCGTACAGAGCATATATCTTCTTGACATGCTAATTCCAAAATTTTATTTAGTTTTTTTCTATCACGTCAAGTTTTTTCTCTACAGTTGTTGCGCATCCGACTAAGCTTGGCGAATCACAGAAGTCACTACTGCTCTCCTACCGGCGAACCTTCTTCGATCTAGGAGTGGGGAAGTGAGTATATGATTTCGGCATTCCCTAGCCTGTCATATGAAAAGATAAAGGTTGGTGTGTTTGATGGTCCACAGATTCGGCAACTCATTAAAGATGAAAATTTCATTTCATCTTCATTCAACAATGATCGAACTTGAAAGGAATGCTTGGTTGGCTTTTAAAAATATTGTTAAAGACTCTCTTGGAAATACACGAGCCCCGAATTACAGCGAAATTGTTCAACAACTCTTGGAGAGCTTTAAAAAGCTTGGTTGCAACATGAGCATTAAACTGCATTTCTATATAGGCATCTTGCTAACTTCCTAGAAAATCTTGGTGCTCTTTGTGATGAACAGGGCGAGCGATTTCACCAATATCTAAAGGTTATGGAAGCGCGGTATCAAGGTAGATGGGATGTCAATATGATGGCTGACTACTGTTGGAGCATCAAGCGAGAATGTCAACAAACTGAACACTCCAGGAAAAGCTATAAGAAGAAATGTTTACCATAATATCTTTTATTAATTTTTTGTATAAACAAAATTTAACTTTTAATAATATGTTAACCTCTGTATGAATAAAATATTCTAATCTATTTGGTCAGATCTCACCTTATTTCCTTTCGTATGTATACTTTTAAGGTAAAATGAGGGGTATGCTGTAGCTTAAGAACTTGACGTGATATAGAAAAACTGTGAATAATTTTGAATTCAGAGATGAAAAATTAGTCAAAAACAAGTCACAGATTCAAGTCAACAAAATTGCTGTTCCCCAGTGTTATTTTTTCAATAGAGGTTCATTATTTTGAAGATAGTTTAGGAACTTCGGAACTAATGAGCAAGTTTTCTCAGTAAGAACATGCGGAAAATGGATTCAATCATTCACAACTGATGATTTTAGTGTGAAATACAAAAAACGATCTGGATCATCAACGATATGGTAACTAGTGTCAACACAATTTAAAGAAAATTCAGCTTAAATCCTCTAAAAAATTTAAATATTACCTACCTGGCTGTTTCTAAAAATTTGCATATTCATTGCATATAGAGTTTTTTTAAACACCAAATCACTTTTTTTAACTTTTCGACTCACGTTTCGCTAACCACGTTAGCATCATCAGGAAATTATTCAGTCACTATAACAGCATTTATGGAAACTGTAGAAGCTTCATTTTGTTTCTATAGGAGCTCAAGAATAAAGAAGTTTCTGATCGTTACAGGCGTGCTTGTTTTGAAATCAATTCTTAAACATATAATGAACAATGTCATGATATGAAATTGTCATTTTGCTTGTTATATGTGAGTTGTAATTATAAAATGATCTCGACTGTATCAAATTTGGCTGCATCACTGTCTTGAAGTCTCCCACATGCTATGAATTATTAAATTTATGATCAGAAATATTCCTTGAGATCTGTTTATGTTTCAAGACTAAGTCAAGAGTTCTTTAAGCAACACTTTTAATAATGGGTGGGTAGGATGCAGAATTGAGAGGATGGTGAGAAAGCGAGAATAATCTCAACTACTTCTAAATTAATTCGAAACTACATCATATATATATAAACTGTCCAATATTGTTGTTCCTTTTTGTAGGTATAATTAATAGAAGTCGATTTAAGATATAATAAATTTATTATTATAACATTAGAGTACAGTATTTGGAAATTTATTTAGCAAAAAAAAATTGTCACAGTTGTTAATTTTTTTTAATATTTTGTTGACAAATGTCAAGGGCATAATAAAATCAGTTTCTCTCATTTCTTGCACAATTTGAATTTTATAAGGGAAACGAATATCTTTTTTATGAAGACGAATATCTTTTGTAAATGGCATGCAATGAAGATTTCTTGATGTGTACTTGGCTACTTCACTTCTGTACGGATTGGGATGGATTTTCTCTAATATCTCATGCACATATGTTGTTTACACCTCTGCTTGACATTGACCCGTAGACGGTAAATTTAGAGCTGATCCTGTAGTTTCAAACCTTTTTATCCATTTTTTTATTAAATTAACACTTGGTACCTCGTTTATGCCGTGTAAATTATGCTCGGTCCTATAAAGATGACGAGCCGAAAGCATGTTGTTGTCCGGTGAAACGCTCCATGGCAACTAATTTTTCCTAAACCAAGTTTTGATGTAAAGTTAACACGATCGGCACGTTCTGCGCCACCTAGGAGCAAACAATTAATTAAATATTAACGACATTTCTGAACACCTTGTACATATATGGTTAATCAAACGAAGAAACGCAATCAGTGATAATTTCAAAAGGCCTAATTAACACAAACCGAACTAATGAAATATGGTAACAAAATAGCCTTTATATCAGGCTGTCTAAGGGATATTTGGCGGAACAAATATATGATATCAGAATAAAGTTTGAATATTTAAACATGCATTAGAACAGTTCAGACCTCTCTAGAATGAATTTGATAGTTAGATAATTATACAACGTATATCATTGTACTTTCTGAAGGTGATAATTTATATAGATCATACTAATCTGCATATCGGTACCTTTATGATATATATTATAATAATTGTAATTATACAAAATTTTAAACATAATGTTTTTCCAAGTATTCGCTAAAATTCCTGTTAAAACATCAAAAGTTCGATTTTGCAATGCAACGCAATCTAGCGCCAAACGTAGAACTGACTTTTAAATTATTTGCTAATCTGAGAAAAACTGAATAAACCTGAAAAGATCTGAAATTATTAGCTAATCTGAAAAAATTGAATATTTCAACAATTAATAAATAAATTAAATATTATGTTTCAAATTTACCCCGCGTCTCTCGATTATTGAGAGATGAAGGTCACGCTAACCACATACATTTCTTGCTGTCTTGAGCGCAAACGAAAACGTTATTCACAATTTATTTACATCTGATGAAGCGCATTTTCACCTTTCGGATTTTATGAATAAAAAAAAAAATTCGCCAACTGACCAACAATACTAGTTTCTCTAAAAACGCAGCACAAAGGCAACAGTGTGATGAGCAATACAAAATTTTTGATGAAACCTCTAATTAAACCTTATATATTAATAAAAGAGTGTTATTGCACTCAGTTGTATCACATTGTCTCAGTTTTAGTCTAACCTAAAACTGAGAGCATTATTCCATTTTCTGTAAACACAAAAAATAGCTATTGTGGTTGCGTTGTAAGGTTTGAAAACATTATTAAATCATATCCTCTGTCTTTGTTTATTCCAGTTTTATTTCTATTTTATTTTCGTTATCCATTTTCAGTTACCTAGTAGTACCCCCTGGTATCGAGTCCAGGTACGACCCCACTAGTATGCACAGTTTCAGTATTTTCACTATTATTTATTCTTGTCCATAGAGGACAGCACAGTGGGTAGGCGTGGCTTTTTGTTTTACGCTGGTTATGTATGCGGGAGCCCCGATGAATTATTGAGTCTGTGACTGTGGAGCTTGATATAACAGTTAGTGTTATTTTCGAGTGTCTGCCGACACTACCGTAAACTTCTCGCTAACCCCGGGTCTTTTCGATGTCTCAGTATAACACCAAATAATCCAACCAGTGTCGGGTTATAACTGTTAGCCCATTTTCGTTTGAGGCCATGTGGTTTCGACATCCCACACTATTGTTGACTAGTCGTGCCACATTGGGACCCCCGCTAGATAACAGATAACACTTTCGCAGCAATTAGACAGCTAACTTTGTCCAAGTAAGGTTCCGATTCTTTTGTAGCGAACGACTACCGTAGTCCTCGTTTATAAAACTTCTATTTGGGAATGACTGATGCCGAAAATTATCTATATACAGATATAAGCCGTTAAATTGTATCCGAAGAAGCTACAGTGTAGCGAAACGCGTTCTGTTTGGTGGAAATTAGACAACTTTTTTATTTAGATAATTTAGTATGAATTTTAGTATGAAAATGCCGCAACCATCCTCAGTTTATAAGCCGTTTATACTGAATCTCTTTTCTGTATTTTATTTATCGCATCATATATATACATATATATATATATATATATATATATATATATATATATATATATATATATATATATATATATATATATATATATATATCTCATCATCATCATCATCAGCCCGCATCGATCCACTGCAGGATGAAGGCCTCTTCAGCATGCTTCCAACCTTCACGGTCCTGGGCTTTCCTCTGCCACTCGGGTCCAATATACTTAACGATGTCATCAATCCATCGTGCTTTCGGTCTTCTTCGCGGACGTTTGCGATCAAGCGGTATCCACTCCAGGATTGCCTTGGTCCATCTGTCGTCCCATCGCCTCGCTATATGGCCTGCCCATCTCCATTTCAACTGTTTTACTCTTCCAATGATGTCACAGACTTTTGTTTGTTCCCTGATCCATGGGCAGGACTTTCTGTCTCGTCTGGTAATGCCAAGCATACATCTTTCCATTCCCCTCTGTGCCACCCGAAGTTTTTGAATTGATTGCGATGTGAGTGTCCAGGTTTCACTTCCGTATGTCATAACGGGTAGAACGCACTGATCGAATACTTTTCTTTTCAGGCAAAGTGGGAGTCTGCTCTTAAACACTATGTTGAGCCTACCAAATGCCTGCCAGCCACATTTAACACGCCGTTCCACCTCCCGGGCGGTATCCCCCTCCATGGAAATTCTCTGCCCAAGATATATAAAGCTGTCAACAATCTCTAAATCCCTTCCTAGAACTGAAATTCTTCTGTCCTGAGCGAAGTTATTGAACATAACCTGACTCTTTTTCAGGTTTATTTTCAAGCCAAATGGTTCGCCAGCCCTTTGCAGTTCTTGTATGCGTCTTTGCAGCTCCTCTGGGTCTTGTGAAATGAGAATAATATCATCTGCAAATCTAAGATGGTTTAAGTTTGCACCATTGATCTTTACACCATCCTGTTCCCAATCCAGTTTACGGAATACTTCTTCAAGGCCCGCCGAGAAAAGAATAGGCGATATTGCGTCACCCTGCCGTGCACCTCGTCCTCGTGCAACGTCCTCGTGCAACAATATATATATATATATATATATATATATATATATATATATATATATATATATATATATATGTATATATATATATGTATATATATATATATATATATATATATATATATATATATATATATATATATATATATATATATATATATATATATATATATATGTACATATATATATATATATATATATATATATATATATATATATATATATATATATATATATATATATACATATATATATATATATATATATATATATATATATATATATATATATATATATATATATATATACATATATATATATACATATATATATATATATATATATATATATATATATATATATATATATATATATATATATATATATATATATATATATATACATATATATATATACATATATATATATATATATATATATATATATATATATATATATATATATATATATATATATATATATATATATATATATATATATCATCAACCCGTGTCGATCCACTGGAGGATTAAAACCTCTTCTGCATGCTTCCAACTTTCACTGTCCTGGGTTTTCCTCTGCCACTCTGGTCCTATATATTTAACGATGTCATCAGTTCATCGCGCTTTCGGTCTTCTTCGCGGACGTTTGCGATCAAGCGGTATCCACTCCAGGATTGCCTTGGTCAATCTGTCGTCCCATCGCCTCGCTATATGGCCTGCCCATCTCCATTGTTTTCCTCTTCCAATGGCATCACATATTTTCGTTTATTCCCCTGATCAATTCGCAGGGCTTTCTGTCTCGTTTTGTAATGCCAAGCATACATCTTTCCACTTCCCTCTGTGCTACCCGAACTTTTTGGATTGATTGCGATGTGAGTGGCCAGGTTTCACTTCCGTGTGTTCAACAGGTAGGACGCACTGATCGAAGACTTTTCTTTTCAGGCAAAGTGGAACTTTGCTCTTACACATCATGTTGAGCTTGCCAAACGCCTGCCAGCCACATTTAATACGCCGTTCCACCTCCCGGGCGGCGTCCCCTGCATTGAAATCCTCTGCCCAAGATATATAAAGTGGTCTACAATCTCCAAATCCCTTTCTAAAACTGAAATTTTTCTGTCTTTGGCGAATTTATTTAACATAACCTGACTGTTTTTCTGGTTTATTTTTAAACCAAATGGTTCGCCAGCCCTTTGCAGCTCTTGTATGCGTCTTTGCAGCTGTTCTGGGTCTTATGAAAGGAGGACGATTGCATCTGCAAATCTAAGATGGTTTAAGTTTTCACTGTTGATCTTTATACCATCCTATTTCCAATCCAGTTTACGGAATACTTCTTCAAGACCAGTCGAGAAAAGAATAGGCGGTATTGCGTCACCCTGCCGTACACCTCGTTCTATATTAATTCCGACTTCAAGATCATCAAGCTGAATTGTAGATGTAGCTCCATCATATATCGATCCTAATAGGTTTACATATGCTTTGTCTACCCCCTGGCTAAGTAATGCTTTGAGATGGAATCAAATGCTTTTTCGTAGTCGATAAAAGCCAAGCACAGTGGCATGGTGTATTCGTTGTTCCTTTTCTATGGCCTGCTCTACAGCCTGGATATGATCCATTATACTGAATCCACTTCTGAATCCTGCTTGTTCTCTTGTTGTGCGTCATTCTTCGTCATCTCAAATAATAGTCATTTTAAATATACTTCAATTTAATTATATTAGTGTCATTTGTCTCTTGACCACATTTCTAGCCGAATTTTTTCTAATTTTAAGTTACTATTAAATAGATTAAGTTTTACACATGTATATACATTTGTTGATAAACCATTCCTGAAC